>CM020228.1:22493603-22543722 GCA_009819775.1 Phoenicopterus ruber ruber | reverse complement strand
AAGTCATCAGATGAGGGAAATCTGATAGATTTAGAGGAAACCGTCTCCACCGTCACTCGCGTCATTGGAGCCGTGGCTTTGTTCTGGATGTCTCCAGGCTGCCCGCCCTGCCAGGGTGGGGACAGCGAGGCCTAGCAAACCCCCCTCGCTCGCGGCCGGGAGCAGGAGCGGGAGCGGCGCCGGGGGGGCTGCGGACTGGGCGGAGGCGGCTCTCGGACCCACCGGCGCTGCCAGGAAGGATGGTTTTGTGAGAAACGGGCGGCTGAGGAGGAGCCGGGGAACCGCCGCCGCCGTCATGGCCTGCGCCGCCGCTGCCCACAGTGCAGCCTCCCCAGCCTGAGCCGCCGCCAGCTGCCCCTGCGGGCGCAATGAGGGACCGCGCCGGAGCCGCAGCCTCACCGCCGCACTGAGAAGCCTTAGCGAGCAAGGCCGCTTGGGCCGCTTCACCCCTACTCCGCCTGCCGCGGATCCCACCGCCCCTGCCGGATCCCCTTGCGAGCGCATCACCTCTTGCCTACGGAACGGGGAGACCCGATATCCCTCTGCCAGGGGAAAAATAGTCCCGTTCCCTGCCGCCTCCCTCAGAGGCGAGGGGGAAGGAGAGGAGAGGGGAGGTGGAAGAAAGAGGAGGAAGAAAAAGAAGAAAAAGAAAAAAAAAAAAGGAAAAAAAGAGAAACCCAGCCTTGCTACCTAAAAAAAAAAAAAGGGAGGGGGGGAAGGCGGGGGAGGGGGAAGAAGGGGGGGGAGAAGAAGGGGGGGGGAAGAAGGGGGGGGGAGAAGGGGGGGGAAAGAAGGGGGGGGGAAGAAGGGGGGGGGGAAGAAGGGGGGGGGAAGAAGGGGGGGGGGAAGAAGGGGGGGGGGAAGAAGGGGGGGGGAAGGAAGAAGGGGGGGGGGAGAGAAACCCAGCAACGGGATCGGAGGAGCCGGGCCGTGAGCCTCCGCCCCTTGTACTCTGGGCTGCCTAACATTGTTAACACCAAATACCTCCATGATTTTAAATATTAGCAGACTCCATGGGCGATCAAAACGATCAGTGAACCATTATCAAGACGACTGTAAGGACAATGTGGATTTTTGGGAAGCAGATAAGATTATCGCAGCCTCAGTCTTAACGCCTGGTGTTGCTGCCGCCAAAGCCCTTGCGACACTTAATAAATTAGGATGTTGGCTTGCTAAGCAAAACAATGCCAGATCAAAGGCCTTAAGTGCTTTGCTGGCAGATACAGATTCTATTAGGCACGCCACTTTGCAAAATAGAGCAGCTATAGATTTTTTTGTTATTAGCACAAGGACATGGATGTGAAGAGTTTAAAGGCATGTGTTGTATGAATTTAAGCGATAACTCTCAAACAGTATTTCAACAGATAAAGAAATTGAGAGAGCTATCTGAAAAATTAACCACAAGCTCAGTAGGATTAGAATCTTGGCTGAAGGGGTTAGGAATAACAGGATGGCTAGCAGAATTAGCGAAAGGAGGACTCGTTTTGCTCGTTGTATTAGTCGCAATTATTGTTGTAGTGCCCTGTCTGTTGCAGTGTTTGCAAAAAATGATTGAACGTTCAATGCGCTCTATTTGGCTTGTAGAAACAAAGAAAGGGGGAATTATGGGTGACCCGCTTGGCAACAAGTTAGAGTTGATTGAAACATCAATACAATAAAGGTCAATGAAGGGACACAGCACGGTAAACGAGAGAAGTTAGAGGCAGTCAGAACCAGAAAGAAGTTGTTTGTTATGCTTAAGCGCACCAATCAAGAAATGCATGGCTTGCGCATGATAAGAAGAGAAATACCAATTACAAAGCTGTAACTATGCATGCTAGAGCTGTAACTATGCATGCTAGTCGCGTGAGCGCGTGTAGCAGATAAGGAAGCTTTATAAACCCTGTGAGTGTGCATTAAAGCGTCTCCACTTTCTACCTATCCTGGAGTCCGTGTTGTCATTCCCTTCACTCGACAGCGGATATGCTGATGCATCCCAGATCACTGCTGCGAGAGAAGACCATCTGTAAACTTATCAGACGCGAGACAACTCTGTGCGTGGAGCTTCTAACACAAGGAAGGAAGTGCTCAGTTAGCATTACGCTGATGAGTTGAGGCACACGAGACCCTCGGTATGGCTACCAATGTGCCCATCTAGCACAAAACCACAATGGGAACATCAAGACCCAAGTAAGATATGGTATGGTACATGGAAAACAAATGACACGGACGACCTCCTTACCTATGAAGCCCCTTAGGGAATGACAGGCGGTCAGCCCATGGGAAAACCACGACAATCATGACGCAGTGACTCAAAGATCCAAAATAGACACCTGTCGTGGTTTAGCCCCAGCCGAAGGCTGAACCACGCGGTCGCTCGCTCACGCCCCCTCTCCCAGCGGGATGGGGAGAGAATCAGGACAAAGAAAGGCAAAACTCCTGGGTTAACAACAACGGTTTAACCAGACAACAAAAGGAAAGAAAACAAACAAACAAGAAACCCAAACAATAACAACAACAGAGCATACTTAGCGGTGCTTCCCGTACAGGTCGCTCCCCGCCCGGAGCCTGACGCCCAGCCTGCTCCCAAGCAGTGATCCCCCATCCCTTGGTCGTCCCCCTCTATATAGTGAGCGTGACGGTCACATGGTATAGAATAGACCCTGGCCAGCTTCTGGCAAAAACTAACCCTCTCCCAGCCGCAACCAGGACAACACCTTATGCCTACAGAAACCAGGGCTAAAAATGCAATAGGTAAACAAGAACCCGAGAATGTAACTGCCGCGACCAATACTAGAACAAACCTCATTAAACATTTAAGGAAAAAGGCAAAACTGGAACAATAGAAAAAGCTCACGTGCCCAGGACTGCGGTAAGAGACCGCTGCCTAGAGATTGTTACGAGCACGAATAATACACATCCTCTTCTCCAAGAAATTCCAGGGAAGACAGTGACACAAACCTGCACTGGAGAGAAGTGCATAGTCAACGCCCCTAAGTAACGATGACTGTGAGATCCAGACGGACAGTGAAGGGATGGATGTAAAAATTAAGGCAGAGAATGAAGAAAGTAAAAGGCACTGAGAAGCAGGCACCTCAGAGTTCAGGAGGGTATATTTTGATGTACCTCACACTTTACGAGATGAGACTCTTCTAATATTCAGCGCTGCATATCGTGATGCAGAGGCCCAGATGGTTTACACCCCATCTCTCGTGACTTTGTCAGACCTCCTGCCAGCTGCAGAGAGACAGACCTCATTGACATCCAAGTTGAACTGGAAAGCTAATCTGAGAAAGGCTGATGAACCCTCTGCTCTTTCCCAACCATCGCCCAGTCCCAAAACTTTAGAAATGCCTTCTCTTCTCCTGAACCATCAGAAAAGGAACCCTGCTCCTTCCCGACAGCTCCTCTGCTGTATTTGCACCCCTGAACCCCCTGCATCGGCCCCTCCTCAGGAGCCACTCTTCCGAGTCATGCCCTGCATTCTGTGGGCATCTCCTACCTTCCATTTTCCCCACAGACTCTGGGCTCCACTACAGGTCTAAGCAAAGTCCTGAGGCTTATAATCTATGAGGGGCCTGCCGCAAGCTGCAACCGTTCTAGGAACAACACGGTACCCTGCAGGCAATTGGGAAAGGCAATGAGCTGCCCCATATCCTGAAAGACACTACACCTTACATCCCAACCCCTTTCTTGACAAGTGCTAAAACTCCACATATGGACGCATACCAGATGCTCCCCCTAACCCCTCCTACCTAGTCTCACCATCAATCCTACTAAGAGAGCCAACAGAGGCAGCTTACATGGTAGAAAGGTGTGTAACCTGTGAAAACAGCAAGGTTCTATCTTCAATAAAGTCAGGAATTTCAGGAAAATACAATGCACCTGGAATAACAAAAAACGCATACTATTAAACCATCTTGCCACCCCTGATTGCTCAATACAAAATTACTGATCTGAAAAAACAAAAGTTATGCACAAGCACACTTTCTACTATATCTGCTGCAGAACCTTGACCGGTTCTGAATCTCTTACCTCAGACAGACACCTCTGCTTCTCTAAATGCCAAAACACACCTGCTCCAACAGCTTAGCTCAGAAGCTGCAACCAACTGAAAGAACAGCAGAGCACTGACACCACAAAGGCCCAGAAACACAAACAGCTCCCTGCTGCCAGGCTGTGGCTTCTCGACCCCGGGCCCCGCCCACCACCCTTCCCACAATCCCCTGGGAAAGGGGAGGGGCGAACCGCCAGAACTCCTAAGGGCAGCCGGAGGAGCGGGGGTGCGTGTTCTCACGTGCCTTCAGCTTCCGGCATTTGAGGTGCTAAACAGAGACAGCGGCCCTTACCAGAAACAGCAATGCTGGCTCTTTTGCTACAATTATAGCTACATCTGTTGCATTGTCAACGTGACCAGGTAGGTAATTAAACTTAATTTTTCTGGGGCGTTGTCGTGGTTTAGTCCCAGCCGGAAGCTGAGCCACACAGTCGCTCGCTCACCCCCCCCTCCCCCGGCGGGACGGGGGAGAGAATCGGGACAAAGAAAGGCAAAACTCCTGGGTTAACCACAACAACAGTTTGACCAGACAACAAAGGGAAAAACAAACAAACAAGAAACAGCAACGGAGTGTACTTAGCAGTGCTTCCCCATGCAGGTTGCTCCCCGCCTGGAGCCCAATGCCTAGCCTTGCTTGCAAGCAGTGATCCCCACCCCTCTCCTGCCCCGGTTGTCCCCCTCTATATAGTGAGTGTGACAGTCACATGGTATAGAATAGACCCCGGCCAGCTTCTGGCGAAAATTAACCCTATCCCAGCTGCAACCAGGACATTATCCACCCCTATTCTATACCATATACGTGACGCTCAGATCCTACACTTTCCAATTCATCACCACCACTTTTCCTGGTTTTTTTATATATACACACATACACAGACATCATTCCCTTAGTCTATGGACCATCCCTTTGAAGTGTCTATTGAGCTCATTTAGTCCATGACTTTGGGCTCCATCTGTCATAATAGCCTCTTGAGGCAGGAGAGATGATGTGGAGTTTGCTCAGTCGGCGAAACAGGGCTGGGTCTCGGTGCGATGCGGCAGGTGACGCTGGACGCAGCGGGAAGATGGTGTGTAGTGCTGGATTGTTGCATGTTGCATCTGGACCTTGCAGTTGTGGTATCTGGCGTGGCTGGTGTATCATGTCCACGGTCCGTGGGTTGAAAATGTCGATCTCTTGAGGAAGTTGCTGGGCACCGGTTGCTAAAGCCAGTTCTGCTTCCATTACGGCTGCACTTTGCTCAGTTTTATCAGTAGTTCATTCCTTATTAATTTGGGCAATTCTTGCTATAATATCATTGATTTGGCATATAGCAACTGTGACAGAGATGACATACAGTGACAGGGTTATACAGCAATTAACATCAAACAGTTTCATTCATTGGCTACTCTCACCCAAAATCAAATCCCCTCGAGGTACACATCGGACTTCCCCATCCTTTCACATCACCCACCAAGTGCACCCAGGTCCTTGAGCAAAAACAATCCCACGGATGGGTTTGCCTTTGCCTGAGGCAGGAGTAACCCAGACTGCCTTCCCTAACATATTCTTCATGTGCACTACAGGAACTTCATCCCCTTCTACAGTATGTAAAGGCTTTGACTGGGCAGGACCAGCTCGATTGGTAGATCCTCTAGTGTTAACTAACCAGGTGGCTTTCGCTAAATGTGTATCCCAATGTTGGAAGGTCCCACCACCCATTGCCCTCAGTGTAGTTTTCAGTAGTCCATTGTATCGTTCAATTTTCAATTTTTCAATTACTCTTTTTCAGTTGGAGTATAGCGGGCCTCAGATCCTCTGTATCCCTGGCTTCAAAACCCCAGGGGTCGACCTCGAGTCTCCCCTGGTGCTCTCTGCCAGAGGCTCCAGGTAGGGCCGTTCTCCCCAGCTGCGGTGTAGAGCACATTTTTAACATCTTGCCCTGCCTGGATTGGCCCAGGGGCTACTGCATGAACTATCTCCTGTTTCATTTGTTCAAAGGCTTGTCATTTCACATGGGGCCCTGAGCAATCGTTCTTCTTTCAGGTCACTTGACAGAGAGGGCTTACAATGAAACTGTAATTTGGAATATGCATTCTCCAGAAACCCACAACGCCTAAAAAAGCTTGGGTTTCCTTTTTGTTAGTTGGTGGAGACACAGCTGCTATTTTGTTGATCACATCTGTCGGGATCTGACGACGTCCATCTTGCCATTTTATTCCTAGGAACTGGATCTCCCATGCAGGTCCTTTGACTTTACTTTGCTTTATGGCAAAGCCAGCTTTCAGAAAAATTCAGATTATTTTCTCTCCTTTCTCAAAAACCTCTTCTGCTGTGTTGCCCCACATGATGATGTCATCACTGTGTTGCAGGTGTTCTGGAGGTCCACCCTTTTCCAGTGCAGTCTGGATCAGTCCATGGCCAAGGGTGGGGCTGTGTTTCCACCCCTGGGGCAGTCAATTCCAGGTGTACTGGATGCCCCTCCAGGTGAAAGCAAACTGTGGCCTGCACTCTGCTGCCAAAGGGATGGAGAAGAACGCATTGGCAATATCAATGGTGGCATACCACTTGGCTGCCTTGGACTCCAGTTCGTACTGAAGTTCTAGCATGTCCGGCACGGCAGCCCTCAATGGTGGCGTGACTTCATTCAGGCCACGATAGTCCACCGTTAATCTCCATTAGATTTCTGTACTGGCCATATAGGACTACTAAAAGGTGAGTGAATCTTACTGATGACTCCTTGGCTCTCCAGTTGATGAATCAGCTCACGGATGGGAGCCAGGGAGTCTCGGTTGGTGCAATATTGCTGCCGGTGCACCGTCCTGGTAGCAATTGGTACTTTCTGTTCTTCAGCTCGCAGCAATCCCACTACCTTGGTCAGAGGCACTGCAAGGGTCAGATAGAGAATACTCTGATGAGGAACAGGAATAGAGGGTCCCTGCCTCCAGCCAGGAGGAGGAAAGGGATGGCCAGGTATACTGGACTGTGTGGGTTCGATGGCCTGGCACATCAGACCCACAGAAGTATAGGGCTTTGGTGGACACTGGTGCACAGTGTAGTCTGATGCCATCAGAACATAGGGGCACGAAACCCATCTGGATCTCAGGAGCGACAGGGGGATGCCAAGAATTGTCAGTATTGGAGGCCTCTGGCAGAGAGCACCAGGGGAGACTCGAGGTCGACCCCTGGGGTTTTGGAGCCGGGGATACAGAGGATCTGAGGCCCGCTACACTCCAACTGAAAAAGAGATTTTGGCAGCGTATGAAGGGGTTCGAACTGCTTCAGAGGTGGTTGGTACTGAAGCACAGCTCCTCCTGGCACCCCGACTGCTGGTGCTGGGCTGGATGTTCAAAGGGAGAGTCCCCTCTACACATCACGCCACCGATGCCACATGGAGTAAGTGGGTCACACTGATCACACAACGAGCTCGAATAGGAAACCCCAGTCACCCAGGAATCTTGGAAGTGATCATGGACTGGCCAGAAGGCAAAGATTTTGGAATGTCGACAGAGGAAGAGGTGACGTGTGCTGAAGAGGCCCCACCGCATAATGAACTAGGTGGAAAGCCGCTGTGCAGAGTCCTACACGACAAGTCGCAGAAGCCACTGAAGGACAAGGAGAATCGAGCCAGTTTGCAGAAGTGAAAGCCATCCAGCTTGCTTTCAATATTGCTGAGCAAGAGAAGTGGCCAGTGCTCTATCCCCATACCGACTCCTGGATGCTGGCAAATGCCCTGTGGGGGCGGTTACAGCAATGGTAGCAGAGCAACTGGCAGTGCAGAGGCAAACCCATCTGGGCTGCCAAACTGTGGCAAGATAGTGCTGCCCGGCTAGAGAAGCTGGTTCTAAAAGTACGCCACATAGATGCCCACGTACCTAAGAGTGGGGCCACTGAGGAACATCAAAACAACCAGCAGGTGGATCAGGCTGCTAGGATTGAAGTGGCGCAGGTGGATCTGTACCAGTAAAGGTGAATTATTCCTAGCTCGGTGGGCCCATGACACCTCAAGCCATCAGGGGAGAGATGCAATATATAGATGGGCTCGTGACCGAGGGGTGGACTTGACCATAGACACTATCGCACAGGCTATCCATGAGCGTGAAACATGCACTGCAATCAAGCAAGCCAAGTGGTCAAAGCCTCTTTGGTATGGACGACAATGGTTGAAATAGAAATATGGGGAGGCCTGGCAGATTGATTATATCCCACTCCCACAGACCCGCCAAGGCAAGTGCCATGTGCTTACAATGGTGGAAGCAACCACCGGATGGCTGGAAACATATCCTGTGCCTCATGCCACCGCCCGGAACACCATCCTGGGCCTTGAAAAGCAGGTCTTATGGCGACATGGCACCCCAGAAAGGATTGAGTCAGACAATGGGACTCATTTCCAAAACAACTTCATAGACACCTGGGCCAAAGAGCACAGCAATGAGTGGGTGTATCACATCCCCTCTCATGCACCAGCCTCTGGGAAAATTGAACGATACAATGGACTACTGAAAACTACACTGAGGGCAATGGGTGGTGGGACCTTCCAACATTGGGATACACATTTAGCGAAAGCCACCTGGTTAGTTAACACTAGAGGATCTACCAATCGAGCTGGTCCTGCCCAGTCAAAGCCTTTACATACTGTAGAAGGGGATGAAGTTCCTGTAGTGCACATGAAGAATATGTTAGGGAAGACAGTCTGGGTTACTCCTGCCTCAGGCAAAGGCAAACCCATCCGTGGGATTGTTTTTGCTCAAGGACCTGGGTGCACTTGGTGGGTGATGCGAAAGGATGGGGAAGTCCGATGTGTACCTCGAGGGGATTTGATTTTGGGTGAGAGTAGCCAATGAATGAAACTGTTTGATGTTAATTGCTGTATAACCCTGTCACTGTATGTCATCTCTGTCACAGTTGCTATATGCCAAATCAATGATATTATAGCAAGAATTGCCCAAATTAATAAGGAATGAACTACTGATAAAACTGAGCAAAGTGCAGCCGTAATGGAAGCAGAACTGGCTTTAGCAACCGGTGCCCAGCAACTTCCTCAAGAGATCGACATTTTCAACCCACGGACCGTGGACATGATACACCAGCCACGCCAGATACCACAACTGCAAGGTCCAGATGCAACATGCAACAATCCAGCACTACACACCATCTTCCCGCTGCGTCCAGCGTCACCTGCCGCATCGCACCGAGACCCAGCCCTGTTTTACCGACTGAGCAAACTCCACATCATCTCTCCTGCCTCAAGAGACTATTATGACAGATGGAGCCCAAAGTCATGGACTAAATGAGCTCAATAGACACTTCAAAGGGATGGTCCATAGACTAAGGGAATGATGTCTGTGTATGTGTGTATATATAAAAAAAACAGGAAAAGTGGTGGTGATGAATTGGAAAGTGTGGGATCTGAGCGTGACGTAGAATAAGGGGTGGATAATGTCCTGGTTGCAGCTGGGATAGGGTTAATTTTCGCCAGAAGCTGGCCGGGGTCTATTCTATACCATGTGACTGTCATGCTCACTATATAGAGGGGGACAACCGGGGCGGGGGGGGCGGGGAGGGGATCACTGCTCAGGAGCGGGCTGGGCATCCGGTTCTGGGTGGGGAGCGACCTATACAGGAAGCACTGCTAAGTACACTCTGTTGTTATTGTTGGGGTTTCTTGTTTGTTTTCTTTCCCTTTGTTGTCCGGTTAAACTACTGTTGTGGTTAACCCAGGAGTTTTGCCTTTCTTTGTCCCGATTCTCTCCCCATCCTGCCGGGAGGGGGGGCGTGAGCGAGCAACCGCATGGCTCAGCCTCCGGCTGGAGCTAAACCATGACACCCTGATAGAATGACTCCCCTGATTTGGGGTCTGCCTGATTCCTTGAAACTGTATGCAGTACAACTACAGGACTGTTGGCGGTGACCCAGGTGTTTGGGAGGGGAGGTAGGCATCTGGGAAAGGACTCAGGCATCCAGGGCGTTGGAGCCAGGCATCCGGGAAAGGGACTTAGGCATCTGGTAGAATGCCCTGGCATCCAGTAAATGTTCCCATATGTCAAGGACAGGGGATCCAGGCATCCAGGATAGGGGACCCAAGCATCCCAGAGCAGAAGTCCAGGACGGGGGACACAGGTGTCTGGGAAAGAGGACCCAGGCATCCAGGAAGGGACCCAGGCATCTGGCTAAAGAACCCTGACGACACCTTGGTCCACTTTCCAGGATGCCTGGGTCCCTTCCCAGATACCTAGGTCCATCATGGACACCTGTGTCCTGTCCCAGAAAACTCAGTCCTCTCCTGGAGGCCTGGATCCCCTATCACAGATCACAGAAACACAGAATCACAGAATGGTAAGGGTTGGAAGGGACCTCTGGAGATCATCTAGTCCAACCCCCGCTGCTAGAGCAGGTTCATCTACAGCAGGTTGCACAGGACTGCGTCCAGGCAGGTTTTGAATATCTTCAGAGAAGGAGACTCCACAGCCTCTCTAGGCAGCCTGTTCCAGTGTTCTGTCACCCTCACAGTAAAGAAGTTTTTCCTCATGTTCAGGCGGAACTTTCTGTGTTCCGGTTTGTGCCCGTTGCCCCTTGTCCTGTCACTGGGCACCACTGAAAAGAGTCTGGCCCATCCTCTTGACACCTGCCCTTGAGATATTTATAAGCATTGATGAGGTTTCCTCTCAGTCTTCTCTTCCTCGGGCTGAACAGCCCCAGCTCCCTCAGCCTTTCCCCACAGGAGGGATGCTCCAGTCCCCTCATCATCTTTGTAGCCCTCTGCTGGACTGTCTCCAGTAGTTGCTCATCTTTCTTAAACTGGGGAGCCCAGAACTGGACACAGTACTCCAGAGGCGGCCTCACTAGGGCAGAGTAGAGAGGGAGGAGAACCTCCCTTGACCTGCTGGCCACACTTAATGCACCACGGGATGCCATTGGCCTTCCTAGCCACAAGGGCACATTGCTGGCTCATGGTTAATCTGTCATCTGCCAGGACGACCCAGGTCCTTCTCCACAGATCTGCTTTCCAGGAGGTCACCCCTAACCTGTACTGGTGCATGGGGTTCTTCCTCCCCAGGTGCAGGACCCTGCACTTGCCCGTGTTGAACCAGCCTTAGCAGTAAAGACTGAAGCAAAGAAAGCATTCAGTAACTCTGCCTTCTCTGTATCCTTTGTCACCAGGGCACCCACCTCATTCAGCAGAGGGCCCACATTTTCCCTAGTCTTCCATTTGTGTCCTAGTTTTGGCCAGGATGGAGCTAGTTTTGTCTTCAGCAGCCTCTGCCTTTTCGATTTAGTGTCTGAAGAATGGTGATAGTACACTGATGTTGTTGGTTGCTGCTAAACAATCAAGGACATTTTGCAGTTTCCCAGGCTTTGCTAATGTGCAGGTGCAAAAACTTGGGAGGGGAATAGCCAGAATAGTTGATCCAAACTGGCCAAAGAGAGTATTCCATACCATAGATGGCATGCTTGGTATAAGTGAGGGTTGGCCGGAACTCAACCCTCGAGTTCTCCTTTCTCTCCAATTCTCCTCCCCACCCCACCATGGACGGGGGGAGTGAGCGAGTGGCTGCATGGCATTGGATTACCATTTGGGGTTAAACCACAACAGTTTGCTACTGAGTTATTTGAAGAAGCCCGTCTTATTGCCCTTGACGTCCCTTGCCAGATTAAATTCCAGGTGGACCTTAGCTTTGACCTTAGATGTATGGGTCCCTTTCCTAGATGCCTGGGTCACTTTCCCAGATGCCTACGTCCCCCATCCCAGATACCTGGGTCCATTTCCTGGATGCTTGAATCTCCTATCCCAGACACCTGGGTCCCATATCCCAGATGCCTGGGTCCCCAATCCCAGACACCTAGTTCCCATCTCCCGGATGCCGGGATCCTTCACCCAGACACCTGAGTCCTCTCCCGGATGCCTGGGTCTCCTATTCTGGATAACTAAGTTCTCTCCCAAATGCCTGCGTCCCTTGGCCCAGATCCCTGCGCCCTTTTCCCAGAAGCCTGGATCCCTCTCCTGGATGTCTGGGTCCCCTAGGTGGCGGGTTTCTGTTTTGGGACTGGGCTTATGCTAGGGTGAGGTGATAGAGCAAGCACTAAGGACAATGGCACCCATTTGGGCTGCAGCACCTCAGCTGTGGCACCAGGGCCAGGGGCAGACTTGTCACAGGGACACCTGGCACCAAGCACCCAAGACCCCATCTATGTAAAAGCTATGCTTCAGAGCTGAGACATGCTGGAGTGGATGGCAGAGGGCAATGTCATGATGAGATGAGCTGGACATGTAGGTGATGAGGTAGATGACAAGAGGTGCCCACGGAGTCAGCTAACTGTGCTTTTGAAAACACCACAGAGAAGCAGGGCTGGACTGTGACGGCCTGGCAGGAGAAGGCTTTGCTGTCTGGGGTTTCTCTGCAGTCCAGGAGGGCCTGTGGTGGAGATGAAGCTGATCTCCAGGAAAGACAAGGTGCTGCTGAAAATGTCCTTGGCTATGGACATCCTGTGATTCAGAAACACTGTGAAAATCACTGCGCTGTTCCTTGATTGTGTCTTCAAGGAGATGAGTAAAGGATGAGGGTGAGAAGAACTAATACCATTTGAGAACACTGGCACACAAGTGGTGTGCCAGCAGTGGTGATGTGTTCCTTGTATCCTGTTGTGGTATATTCCTTGTATTCACGCCCTGCCTGAATCTACGGGATAGAGATGGGACAGACATGGCCTAACCACCCTGGTGGGAATCAGCTGCTGGAGCACAAGCGCTGTCTCAGATGCCATCTGGGGTAGCTGCATGTCCTGCGCTGCCCCTCCCAGCTACATGCTGCTGTGCTGAAGAGCCCTGGCATCTCATGTAGCACTAGAGGCCTGTCATTGGCCAGGGAATTGAGTTGGTGCCTTGAATGAAGATAGGCAAGGAAAGGATGTCCATGAGACAGCTGAAGTTACGATCTCTGGAGTTCTAGGAAATATAACTGATGGAGAAGAGAAAGAGAAGCTGTAGCTTTCCTTATGGCACAAGATTCCGTTTGGTCAGACAAACACCTCTATAGGCTGTCCTGAACATACAGAGGAGGGACACATTTCCTTCTCCTAAATGTGGACATCAATGGAGGCCTAGGAAGAATAGCTGATGGAGAAGAGGAGAGAGACTTAGCAATCCTGATGGCTCATGACCACCTCTGGCAACTCAGATGTCACCAGGTGTTTGCATCTGAACACCTCACTGCTGCCCTTCATCTCCATTACTTACCGTGGGAGCTTAGACAAGGACCTGACATGCAGAAACCCATTTGGTGCACACCTGAACTGAGGCAAGAGGAATCTCACCACCTGTGAGTCTGTGGAGTCCTCTTCCAACCCCAGGACTACAAATCCAGGATGATACCTCAATTGACTCAGCTGAATCCCTTCCCCCAGCAAGGGTAAAAGAGATCCCTGCCTGTCCCTGCCTGGGTGTCCTGTCTAATGATGGGACAAGGAAAGGTTAGTCTAGGACCTAACTCTGTCACCGATAGGACAAAAGACGTTGCTGGAAAGAGGTTCTTGAGGGAGGGAACATCAATGATGACTTCAGCCTGTTTCACAGCAGGTTCGCCTGGAGCCCCAGGGACACCTGGAGGGAGCCCAGAGGGGGCGAGAAAGTGATGTCTTGGGCTGGTCCTCTGCTGCTGAGCTGGGCTGGGCTCCTGGGACGGAGGGAGCTGATGGCAAGCGGGCAGTGCTGCAGAGAGACAGCTCCCCAGGAGCAGCCCCTCTGCAAAGCACAGCAGGGTTGAGGGCACTGCCTGCAGGCAGGGAGGGGAGAGGAGTGAGGCAGAGAGAGGTTAAAGGCAGTCTGGGGTGGGAGGATGCTGAGAGCTCACTGGGCGGACAAATCTTCACAGACAGTAAGTCTGTGGCTGCAGGGCATTGCCTCTGCAGATTCTGGTGGGATCTCCTAAAGCTGGCCCATCGCACAGTCTACGAGATCTGTAAGTACAACTCTCAGAGATACTCTGGTGTAGAGGAGGAGGACATGCTCCGGAGCCAGTATTGCCTGCTGCACTGTCAGAGGGACAGGGCATGATGACTGCTGCCTTCTGGGCATGGCTGCAGGGTGTGAAGTCAGGTGTGCACGCAGGGGTGCCCAGGGCTGTCCTTCAGAGCAGGGTCCCTGCACTCCAGGGTGCTATGTGCCAGGGCACGAACCCTGCCATCTGCCAGGGTCAACACTGCCCAGGGAGCTCCCCACAGCACTGCAGGGAGAAGCTGTGGGTGAAGGAGACACCTCCAGTATGGCAGGGCAGGGTAGGGCAGGGCAGGGTCCTTCTGCTGAGAGCATGCTGAGAGGGTCAGAGCTGCTCACAGCTCCAGATCAGCCCAGGACATTTGTAGAGGGTCCCACACAGCGGGTGGGATGGGGTCTGTGAGCACTGGCAGGGAGGAGACAGAGAAAGCTCCTGGCAGGGACAGCTCCAGGCAGCAGAGATGTGGGCAGGAAGTGCGATGGAACTATTAGCAGAAGTGCTGTGGGAGGGGGGGATTCGGGCACGTCCCTGCCATCCTCTGCAGTGCAGATGCCTTCCCCGGGCAATCCCCTGTCTCCTCTCCCACCTGGCACAGCCTCTGCCCTCCAGGGTACAGGGACCAGCTCTCCTCACTCTGCACTAAGGGACAGTCCCTTTGCCTCTCTGGACATACAAGGGATCACTGTCAGGGCAGCAGAAATGCCAAGGAGTTCTGCCTCAAAATCATGGCTCGGGTGTGGAGGGGGACACCAGAACAAAACTGACAAAATCCCCAAAGCTCTGCTCTGCTGTTGGGGGATTAGGGAGCAACAATGCTGGAAAGCTCTTTGAGATCATGAGCGGATTTGATCTCAGACCACCCAGTGTTCCTGTTTACCTCTTGCTGTAGGGCAGGACTGACTTCTCCAAAACCCACAGCAGAACCCCCTGCTCCCTGGGGCACCTGCAGCCAGCACAACCCAGGGCTGAAGCCAGGGAGCTGCACTAAGATTTTCCTGAAAGGGACTAGGCAGTTTCGGGGGGGGGTTTCTATGGGAAATGGCTTTGATTTTGGTCAGAGAAGTCTCCCCTAGCTTCTCACTGTCCTTTCCTCCATGCATAGTCCCCATGCCCAGAGGCAGCACATGTCCAACAGCAGCTCCATCACCGAGTTCCTCCTCCTGAAGTTTGCAGACATGCGGGAGCTGCAGCTCTTGCACTTCTGGCTCTTCCTGGGCATCTACCTGGCTGCTCTTCTGGGCAATGGCCTCATCATCACCGCCGTAGCCTGTGACCACTGCCTCCACACCCCCATGTACTTCTTCCTCCTCAACCTCTCCCTCCTCGACCTGGGCTCCATCTCCACCACTGTCCCCAAAGCCATGGCCAATTCCCTCTGGGACATCAGGGTCATCTCCTACGCAGGATGTGCTGCCCAGGTCTTTCTATTTGTCTTCCTCATTGTAGCAGAGTTTTCTCTCCTCACCATCATGGCCTACGACCGCTACGTTGCCATCTGCAAACCGCTGCACTACGGGACCCTCCTGGGCAGCAGAGCTTGTGTCATCATGGCAGCAGCTGCCTGGGGCAGTGGGTTTCTCACTGCTGTGCTGCACACGGCCAATACATTTTCAATACCCCTCTGCAAGGGAAATGCTGTGGACCAGTTCTTCTGTGAAATCCCCCAGATCTTCAAGCTCTCCTGCTCACACTCCTACCTCAGGGAAGCTGGACTTCTTGTGTTTTGTGTCAGTTTAGCATTCGGCTGTTTTGTTTTCATTGTGTTCTCCTACGTGCAGATCTTCAGGGCCGTGCTGAGGATCCCCTCTGAGCAGGGATGGCCCAAAGCCTTTTCCATATGCCTCCCTCACCTGGCCGTGGTCTCCCTGTTTATCAGCACTGCAGTGTTTGCCTACCTGAAGCCCCCCTCTATCTCTTCCCCATCCCTGGATATGGTGGTGGCAGTCCTGTACTCAGCAGTGCCTCCAGCAGTGAACCCCCTCATCTACAGCATGAGGATCCAGGAGCTCAAGGAGTCCATTAGGAAAGTGATTTCATGGATGTGTCCCAATAGTGAGAAACTTCCCGTCACTCTCCACAAATGAATCCCAGGGTATCCCATTCCAGGCATGTACTTTGTGACTTTTTTTTTTAATTATCATGATCATGATTAGCATTATCATTGTCAGAATTGTCTCTCTCATATCATCTCTGTAATAAAATAGGATCTCCCCGGTGCACTGCCTGAAGCTCTTCTTCCAAAGCTGGTGAATGGTACCTGAGGTACATACCCAAGGTTGTTCCACACGTGAACTTGTAGCTGGTGTCCTTAAAGAGGGGCGTCCGGACCTGCCTGGAATAACAGTAACATTGGTTCAAGGTGCAGAGCCGGAAGTCCTTGCTGTCCTGGTGCTCCACCATTCCTGGACAACGGCTGAAGAATAACCAGTTCCCCACACTCTCGTAGTGCTGTTGTTTGTCCTGAAGGGTGGCATGGAGAGGGAGGCTGGGACCTGTGTCAGGGCTTGCACTGAAGGAAGCATGCCCCAGCAGCCATGTCAGGTGACTGCTGTCCCTGTGGCCGGCACATGTCCTTCAGACAGTTTCCCCCACCCCATACACTGGCACACACCTCCAAAGTCACTCTCAGTTCCAGACTTTTGGACCTTTCCTTTCCAGATCTGGCCATCCACCATGGTCCAGGTTTGGGCTGATCGTTGAAACCTATCTACACTAGGGGACCACCATGCCCTTCCCTGGGTTCACACATGCTCAGAGCCTGGCAGACCCCAGAGCAGAGCTGTCTGTGAGCCCCTGCATGGGACACCGTTGAGCCTGGGCATGGGCTGGGTGTCCTTGCATAGCCAGTACTCTGTCTCTTACTCTGTGTATTTGGTCTCACTCATGTTCCAGTTATTTCCCCCCGGCCTGATGAAATTCACCATGTCTTTTAAGTGTGTTGTTATTCATAATTTCCTATCTATCTGCCAAAACTATTTCTTGCAGAGTTCTCCCTTCTGGAAAGTGAACCTCCTTGGAGCCAGCTTGGATGTGGCATAGAGCTGAGGAGTGTGTTTTATCTTTTTGGAATCTTACCACGTTTTACTTTTGGATGTTCAAAAATAAGAACAACCCTTCTGCGTGTGTTTGTAGCCAGTTCTCTAAGGAGAGCAGGTGGGAATTAGTGGAAAGGGGCTTTAATACTCAGTTGCAGACTTCAGTGGAGAAGTCTGATGTAAGGAAAAGTGATGTAAGTCCCAGGAGGCCAATGACAGAAATGGTGAGGTTGGGAGGTGAGGATTAAGGTTGTCCATACAGTGTTAGACCTGAAGGGACTGCTTTTCCAGCCTGTCCAGACCTCCTTAGGAGAGACCCTGGATCAATAGCCATTAGAAAATGCTGCTATCACATCTTCCATAAACTGAAAAATAATGAAAAACATCCTTAAAAAGGGAAAAAAAATTCCTTTTTTATTAAATGCTCATAGAAATCTTCCTCTTTAACTAGACTCCTAAAACCTCTCTAATTAACTGTACAAGTCTTGAAGACTTGAAGAAATTTGTAGTAGAGACATGGCTCGTTAGGGCTTTCTGCAATTTTATGAGCCCCATGGTGTATTTGGGGCTGAGTCCATGAACCTCAGATACTGAGAGGAGACTGAAAAAACCTGTCAAGGACTTAAAGTCAGAAGCAAATGCCACAGTGTCTTGAAGTGTTAATTGGCCCCACTGAGGGCCATTACTGACAAAGCCTCCCTAAGGACTCATTAGAGCAGATAATTGGAGGCCATGATTGCAGGTAGGCAAAGGGAATGTGCAGGCAACTCTGATGCTGAGAAAACCCTGGGTTTGTTTGATGAAGTAGAAAGGACAAGCCCTCACCTCAGTCCCTGGGAAGGCAGATCCTGTCCCTCACGCGTGGCTCAGGGCTCTTCCTGGGGCAGCGTGATGTAAGGATGAGCAATGCTGCGTGAGGGACAATAGCATGAGACCTCCCAGCTTCCCTGCAGGGTTGCAATGAGGCCCCAGTGCCGTGAGGACAACATGTCTCCTCATAGGTCTCAGTGGCAGAGAAAACTGCCATTGCCAAGGGGACAAAGATCTCTGTTCTGTGGGTGCCTTCCAGCCCTGCCAGAGCTCTTGTCCGTCTCCACCACAGGCTGTCTTGCACTGTCCCACACCTGCCCGTGTCTTCCCTGCAGGCTGTAGACACACATCTCGCTTCGTGACCTTGCTCTCACCCCAGCATTTCTGTGCCTTCACTGATGCCTCTCCTCCCTCACAAGCTGTTCTTTGAAACACAAAGCCATGGGCTGATCACAGACTCCCTCTGGGTGACCGCTGACACTACAGCACATCCCTTCAAGTGACATTTTTATCTCCTCATGCCCTGTCTCCACATTCCAAGCAGCACTTTGCAGCAGTTTTTTCTCTCTCCTGACATTTCCCACTACCAAGGAAAGCTCCATCATCTCAGAAACCACCTTTAAAGTATGTCACCTAGCCCATCAGCCTGCTTGTGGCCTGTCAGCTGGCCAGAAAGAAGTAACCTCACCATGATCTTCCAAACCACGTGCCTGCTGCTGGCCTTTCAGCGTCTCGGATATGACTAAAGACATGTGCCTGCTGCAGATATAAATAAAATGATTGTCACCCTCCAAGCCCATGCACCTGCTGGTGGCCTTTCAGCTTCTCGGCCTTCCAGGAGCAGCTACATGCCAGTCCTGTAAGGTGCTAGGGCAGCAGTGACCTTGCAAACAACATTCAAGCTACGTGCACGTTGGTGGCCTATCAGTTCCTTACGCACAGCTTAAATGACATATGCATATACCAGCCATGTGCCTGAAGCTGGCCTATCAGGTACTCCGGCAGAAGTGACCTCATAACCCCCCTTCACAGCCATGTGCCTCTAGTGGACCCATGAGCTCCTGCGGCACAACTGACCTCGTAACAGCCATCCTGCCCATCTCCTCCTCGTGGCCTGCCAGCTGATCAGGCACATGTAACCTCAGATCCCTCTTCCGATGTCTGTGACTGCTCTAGAGTAACTCTGCTCTGCTCCCAAGGGGCCAAACTGCTTACGGGAGGGTAGGGAGAGGGGTTGAAGGTGACGGGGTTTGAGCATGGGAACGAGGGCTTGGGGGGGTTGGGTGTTCAATTTAGGGATCGAGGATTAGAGCTCACCTTTCGGCATTAGGACTCAGGCAGAAATTTAGGGGAAGCATTTGGTGTTCTGCTTAGGGTGTGTGGTTAGTGTTAAGGGTATAGGCTAGCTTCATGAGTTAGGGGTTTTTTTAGGGCTGTGGTGAGGGCAAAGGTTAAGGCTAGTATTTTAATGCTAGGGATAAAGGGGAGGGATTAGAGTGAGCGAAAGGGTAAGGGTAAGGGTAAGAGTAAGGGGTTATGGGTTTGGCTTAGAGGTAAAGTTTGAGGCTAGCGCTTAGAGTAGTGGATTACTGTCAGGGTGAGGACTAGCATTTAGGGGCAGGGTGAGGGTTTCAAATTACTAGTTAGAAACCGGGTAAGGGCATAACATGAATGCTTTCACAGTCAAAGTCACAGTGGCATCAACATTACCTGAACCCCGCTTACTGCTTCAAAATCTTTCCTCTCTGGTGGCCAAACCATTCTTCCCTCCCGCAAATCTCCCATCTCTCTTGCCCCAGTTCCCCTTGATCTTCCCAAATGTCTCATTGTGTTGGGAGCAGCTTTCTGATGACCTTCATGACCTCTGAGTCATAAGCAGCCTTCCCGCTGCTGGCCAATCCATTCCTGTGACAGAAGTGACCTCACACCCAGCAGCCAAAGGGACACAATGAGCTGCTGTGCTGGTGATGTCACTGCTCAGCCCACCCAGCAGCCCTGCATCACCCCAAAGGTACCCTGCCTCAGTTCATACCTACCACCTCATGCTCCAGAAGAGCTCCCATAGGTCCTGGGACACTTTTCCCAGTCCCACATGGTGCTTCAGCCACCCCAGGGTATGTTGGAGGCAGTGGCCACCTCTGTGCAAACGACTGAATCAAGCCCTGAATGTAGATTTTAGTAAATAGTTGAACCCTCTGCAGAATACTTCTGTGTAATAGATGAAAAAGTCTTCCTTTCCAGCACTGCTAGTATTTTTAAAGTAATTTTCATGAATTTTTTCACGGTTTTTTTAATTGGCAGCACCCTGGGCAAATATCAGCAAGCTGATTAAACTCTGCATCTCTATGTGAATATTTTTATGCAGCCATTTCCCAAAAATACATTACCTACCAATGGTTTGAGTGGAGAAACATTGCTCAGAGCATCTTCTCAATTTGTATTGGCACATTTGATGTCTCTACTTCTTCTTTGTCTTTTTTTCTTCCTCTGCCTATTCTTTGAAGAGCTCTCCAAGGAAAAGGGTAATTGAATTCTGGAATAACACAGGTTGGAGGCGTCTCCTTTGCAAGGGTCCTTGCAACAGTGCCTTCAACTGGATCAGGTGAGACTCCCCTTACAACGGTTCTGCTGAATTCTTACAATCCAGCTGGCCTGTTGTCCTGCATGTCCTCTCTGGCATGTGCAAGCATCTTAAGTAATTACAGTTCACTTAATTTTATTCAGTTTTGCAGTAGAAGCTGCCATGGGGGTCTCTGAAACAGTCCGATTCTCCACCCAGGATGTTAATCACCACATTTATGCACAGGAAATAGGCCTAGGCACAGCAGGATCTGCCCATCTGGAATTCCCACCTGGAGAGGCCCCATACAAGTCAGTCCAACAGTTAATTTTGAAGGTGACTCATTTTTTGCTTATTTTTGGAGGTGGTTAATTTTGCAGGAGGTTGACTGAACTCATTCACTTGGTTTCAACTTGATCCACTGCCTCAGACCAGTCTCTCTGCTCGTCTACGTGGATGATGAGATGGGAGAGTCCCAGGACCACCCAGGGGACTAATGACTTCAGCGCTCTGGTTGCACACCAACACAGCTTTGTTTCACTGCTTCAAACCCACCAGCTCCTCCTCTCCCCTTCCTTCCCTTGCATTTTGAATTAGCCTATTTTTGGAGTCATCTGCTCTGCTCCTTTCTATGTCTAAAAAAAAGGTAAAGATGAAGGGAAAAACGCCAGTCTTTATTGCATATATTTTTCTTGTGCTTCCTTCTGTTAGATGTGTATTTTGATTTAAAAAACATAACAACTTAATAAACCAGAGATTTGAGACTTGACTAGTGAGTTTCATCTCCTTCACTGCAGGCACCTGTGCGAACTTGTTTTCCTGAGGCTCCCTCTATAGTCACCGGAGACAAGAGAAAACTCTAGAGGCTGGGTCCTCCCAGCCTATAACTGGCACACAAAAGAAAGGTTACAAATCTCCTCCAGACACTCTTCTCTTGCTCGGCATTGAGGTCAGGACATTTGACAGACACAGTAATGAGCAACTGTTTGGAAGCAACCGCATTTCAGTGCAGACGGCTGTCAGATGAGACTCTGTGACAGACCGTGTGGAACCATAATAAATTTCAGTCATTATTTAGAGTGCTAAAGAAGACAAATTATACTTGGTCCCTATTCCACCCTTCCCTCCCCTTTCCTGAAGAAACCAAGAGCAAGAAGCTGTGGAAGAAAGCAGGGGGTTACAGAAGAGATACTTGATGTTGGTTATTTTGAAATCCACATATTCTCAGGGATTCCGGTCCAAAAAGGCAAGTACTGAAAAGTAGAAAGAATAGCTTTCAACATACAGATTTGATGTTATTTGATGGTTTAGCATTTGTGCAATAGAAGAGATGAGTGTGGCACATAGGTGTGACAGATGTTTGGAATAGGTCTGAGTGAATTTGGCATTTCCCAGGAATGGGGTGAAATAGCTAACAGCCTGTTTAAAAGCCTCTGTTCTGGAGAAAGAATTCCTTAAGAGTGTTTGAAAAAGGTAGAAAGACAACATATTCGCTGAGGACTCTAACTGAAATGTGAAACAGAAGAATCGGGGTGTGAGAAATGCTGGAAGGACTATCTCTGTCTGTGTTATATAGGAAGACTGCAAGAAAGGAAAGAAGCAGAGAAGGAAGGCTAGGACCTTTCATCCAGACTGTGAAATTATCACACCTGGTTTTTTGCCATGTTCCTGTCTCAGCAGGATGAACTGAAATTCAGCATGGGACCAGAAAAAGAGACTGCTGTTACTGAGTTCATCCTAGAGGGTTTCTCAGTCTTGATCAAAGACTACAGCTATTTCTCTCTCTGGTCTTTCTGTTCACATACCTGACAACAGTGATGGGAAATGCAACCATCATTTTCCTCGTGTGTGTGGATCACCGCCTCCACCCCCCCCACCCCCCCCACCCCCCCCGTGTACTTTTTCATCAGCAATCTGGCCTTCCTGGAAATCTGGTTTACACCCTCCACAAGCATCAAATTGTTTGTGATCCTGGGTTCTGGTAGGAGACCAATCTCACTAAGCAGCTGCTTTGCCCATTCCAATTTCTATTTTGCCCTGGGCCGTACAGAGTTTGTTCTACTTGTTGTCATGTTCTTTGACCACTATGTTGCCATCTGCCAACCTTTGCGTTATGCTGCCATCATGAAGCCTCAGCTCTGCATCCACCTAGTTGTTGCTGCTTGGGTCATAGGCTTTACACTCTTGGGTTACCATCTGGCCCTCCTCTATAAGCCGACTTTCTGTGGCTCGAACAAGATCCACCTTTTGTTTTGTGACAACTGCCCCTTATTCAAACTGTCCCGCTCTGACACCAGCCTGCTTTGGAAAACAGACTCTGTTTTCTTATCATTTGTCATGCTGGGTTCCTTATGTTTAACACTGACATTTTACATGTGCATCCTTTTCTGTATTCTACACCTTCCAGCAGCTTCTGGGAGAAAAAAAGCTTTTCCTACATTTTCTTCCCACCTCACCACCTTAGGCATTGCATATGGGAGCTGCATTGCTCTCTATGCATGTCCTTCAGAAGATGTTTCCTTGGAGACCAACAGAATTGTCGCATTGCTGAATACTGTCCTGTACCCATTCTTAAATCCGTTCATCTACAGTCTTAGAAACAAGACTGTGATACTGGCCCTGAACAAAGCCATTGCCCATGTAATAACACAGCTTTTCCCCTAATCTTGATGCATTTCTGGACAACAATTCCAGGGATCAGCTATCATATGTTAAATAATACCAATGCATATGTACGGAACCTCCAAACACAGATGCCTCAGGAGATTTTTTTTTGCTCCTGTTGGATTGTGTTAGGTTAAATGATAAGAAGTTCATCTGCATGCACAAAGGAGGCACTAACAATGGCAGCAGGAGTAACTCAGTTAATATGCTGTCCCAGCTGCTCCCAGGCCCATCCCTGGAGAGCCACCAGCTCTTAGAGAGCCCAGCTCCAAAACTGAGAAGAGCACAGAGGCACAGTGGCAAGTGGGAACCCAAATTACAGGCTCCTGAGGAATGAACATCTTGTCCCAGCTCCTTCCAGGGCTGCACTAGGAGAGCCATCAGCCCTGTTGTCCAGGTGTGAAACCCGTCAAGATGACTCACTGGGAGCAGCTCTCTGGATCACCATTTGGGCTACAGGGATTGATGCCTAGGGGTGTAGGACACATTATGGGATGCAGAGGAAAAGCATTTTTGATTACACAGGACTTACTATGGGAAGTTTAGGGGAGGACCCTGACCAGTGCAGTCTGTCCTGTCTTCTCATTAAACTTAATTTCTAACTCTTTCTTGTGTGAGCAAATCTCTCTTCTGTGTGAATGTGTGAGTGCAGCAACTGGAGCAGGGGGTCAGACAGCCCATATGTCTCCGTACCAGCAACTGAGAGACCAGTGTGACTGGACTTAAGAGTGTGTGTGTGTGTGTGTGTGTGTGTGACTTGGGTGTCTGTACCAGCATCTGGAATGGGACTGTGGCCCTGGGGGCTCGTATATCCAGGTGCCTGCAACTGGCGAGGCTGGTATCCAGGGGCAGGTACTGAGCAGACTGTGTGTCCGAGCCCAGCTGCTGGAGAGATCGACCCTGTACAGGTGTATACATAGACTAGACTAGGCTAGACTAGACTAGAATAGAATAGTTCAGCTGGAACAGACCTACAATGATCATCTAGTTCAAATACCTGACTGCTTCAGGTCTGACCAAAAGATAAAGCATGTTATTAAGGGCATTGTCCAATGTCTCTTAAACACTGTCAGGCTTGGGACAACGACCACCTCTCTAGGAAGCCTGTTCCAGTGTTTGACCACCCTCTCAGTAAAGAAATGCTTCCTAATATCCAGTCTAAACCTCCCCTGGTGCAGCTTTGAACCGTTGCCATGCATCCTATCACTGGATCCCAGGGAGAAGAGCTCAGCACCTCCCTCTCCACGCCCCCTCCTCAGGGAGCTGTAGAGAGCAATGAGGTCGCCCCTCAGCCTCCTTTACTCCAAACTAGACAAACCCAAAGTCCTTAGCCGCTCCTTACAGGACATGACTTCCAGGCCTTTCACCAGCTTTGTTGCCTTCCTCTGGATGCATTCAAGGGCCTTCACATCCTTCTTAAATTGCGGGGCCCAGAACTACACACAGTACTCAAGGTGAGGCCACACCAAGGCTGAACACAGTGGGATAATCCAGCCAGATGTAGCCACATTCACTACAACCCTTTGAGCTCTTCCCTTCAGCCAGCTCTTCACCCAGCACACTCATCCCACAGTTGGACAACTTGTCCAGAAAAATGCTGTGAGGGACAGGGATGAAAGCCTTACTAAAAATCCAGAAAATCTACATCCACCACCTTCCCTTCATCTGCTAGGAGGCTGACCTATCATAGGTAGTTATCATAGAAGGATATCAAATTAGCTAGGCAGGACTTTCCCTTTGTGAACCCATGTTGACTGTGCCTGATGATTGCATTATTCTTTAAATGCCTTTCGATAGTACCCTGTATAATCTTCTCCATAATTTTTCCAGGAACTGAGGTTAGACTAACAGGTCTGTAGTTCCCTGGGTCTTCCCTCACACGCTTTTTCTAAATTGGAATAACACTGGCCAGCTTCCAGACAGTGAGAACCTCCCTGGACTCCCAAGACCTTTGGTAGATGATCATGAGGGGTCCTGCCAGAACAGCTGCCAGCTCCTTCAGCACTCCGGGATGAATCCCATCAGGCCCCATGGACTTGTGAACATTCAGCTGATATAACTGGTCCCTTACAATTGTAGCGTCGACAAATGGAAAGTCACTGTTCGCACACTCATGGGCCTCTGCCTCAGGAGACCGGGCAGCCCAAGGTCCATCTGTATTATTAAAGACTGAGGCAGAAAAACACATTGAATGCCTCTGCTTTTTCTTCATCCCTTCATTCTTCAACAAATACCAGTCTAATGTTTTCTTTAGACCTCCTCTTGCTATTAACATACGTAAAAGCACCCTTCTTGTTATCTGACACAACACTGGCCAGTTTCAACTCTCATTGAGCTTTGGCCTTTCGTGTCTTCTCCCTGCAGATACAAACCACAGCTCTGTAATCTTCCTGCAAAGCCTGACCTTGCTTCCAGAGATCATACCATTTCTTTTTCCTCTTGAGCTCCACGAGGAGTTCCCTGTTGAGCCAAGCTGGTCTTCTGCCCCGCTTGCTTGACATATGACACGGTGGAATTGCCTGCTCCTGTGCTTCTAAAAGGTGGTTCTTAAAGACTGACCAGCACCGCAGGGGAAGAGGGAAGGGGTTGTGCACCACATGGGAGTGCAGAGAGCCAGAAGTGTATGTGTGGGTTTGTTGTGGTTTATCCAAATACCAGGCAGCCGCTCACTCACTCCCCGCCTCCCTGGTGGGGTGGGGAGGAGAATCGGAGAGAAAGGAGAACTCGCAAGTTGAGATAAAAGCAGTTCACCAGGACAGCAAAGGAAAAATATAAAAATATATTAATAATGATAATAATAATATATAAGGATAATAGAATACATGAAACAAACAATGCACAATTTCTCACCACCCAATGACTGATACAGCCCGTCCCAAGCAGCAGTCAGGGAGCAGGGATATTCCTTGCCCCCAGCTATCCCAGAACAGCAAGTTCCAGAGAGAGCAGGCGAGGGAACAAACAGCCGAACGAACAAATGAACAGGCCTGAACGAATGGGGAAAAAAAGGAAAAACAGGGGAACAAAAAGCCACCAAAAGGGAAGCTTAAGGATTAAGGGAAATGGCCCACCAGCCGACCCTCACTTATACCAAGCATGCCATCTGTGGTATGGAATACTCTCTTTGGCCAGTTTGGATCAACTATTCTGGCTATCCCCCTCCCAAGTTTTTGCACCTGCACATTAGCAAAGCCTGGGAAACTGCAAAGTGTCCTTGATTGTTTAGCAGCAACCAACAACATCAGTGTACTATCACCATTTTTCACATACTAAATCCAAAACACAGGAGCTGCTGAAGACAAAACTAGCTCCATCACGGCCGAAACAAGGACAGTGTTAAAGGTAGGAAGAAGCCCTGACATGGGTAATGTGGGATCATGTGGAATTGAAATAGGTTGATTTTTAAATTTGAGGCAGCAGAAGAAGGTGCATGTGCAATTCCGCTCTGAGATACGGAGTGAAGATTCAAGCAAGTCTGGAGGCTAGGACATCCTGGGTGCAAGGGGAGCATTAGCAGGGCTCTGGAAGAAGCTGGGCGAGTTGTGGGAACCTCACAGGCACTGGCAAATACTCAGAAAACTTTGTGTTTTGAGACACAACCAGCGAGGACAGAAAGACATCAGTAAAGCTTGGGAGATCCTGGGTCAGAGTGAGGCAAGGAACCAGGGGGGTAGTTAAAGTCTGCAAGGACACCGGCACAGTCATAGGACAGTGTGGGACAGCCTGTGGTGGCAACAGCCAAGGGCCTTGGTGGGTCTGGGACACCACCCCAACAGAAGTAAGGTCCTTGTCCTCTTGGCTATGGCTGCCGTCTCTTCCACTGAGGCCCACAAGAGGACAGCAGCTCCTTCTGTCCCCACTGCTTCCTTGCCTATTTGCCTCCATAGAGGCTGGGAGGTGTCCCCTCCCTTTGTGACCTTTCAAAGATGATAGAGAGAGGCCTCACTGTGACATGATCTTACTTTCTCAGCACCCTTGGATGTAACCTGTTTTCCCATGTACTGGGAATGGTTGACTTCGCTCAAGTAGCCTTTGATTTGATTCCCATCCACCCCTGACGGTTCTCCTCCAGAGTCTTGCCCCCAGCCACCAAGTGTTCCTGAAGTAGGAAAAGCTCATTATGATTCCTGTGAATTCGCTTTCAGATTTCAACTGAGTTTTGATACAGACAAATGTTCGACTTGGAAGATGCTGTCCTTGAAGAACAGCTGTACTGAGCTCTGCTGCCCTTCAATGCCACTGATGATTGGCTCCCCACTAAAACTCCCCAGAATAGGCCAAAGTCTGCTCCTCTAATGTCCAGTGTCTGCAGTCTTCTGCTCTGCTTCTTCACTCCCCTTGGGAGCTGGAACTCCCCTAGTTCAGGGAGACGACAGCTGGTCTTCACATCCCTGACCAGCTCTTCTTTGCTTGCAAGTATCGGCTCCAGGTTTGCATTATCCTTGATGGCCCATCTGGCAGCTGTGCTAAGATGTTGTGCTAAGACATTCCAGAAACCGCCTGGACCGTGCATGCTGCCATATTCCCCTTACAGAAAATGCCAGGGGCATTGCAGTCCTCAGTAAGAACCAGGCTTATACAGCCAGAGACTTCCTTGGGATGCTCAGGAAAGACTATGCCCACTTCTCCCTGCCTGCGGGGCAGGCATATCTCCCACTATGAGAGGCCACTTCTACTGGCCTCTCCTCTGTCCCGCACTCACAAGGGCTCACTAAACTTTTCACCTGCCTCACAGAGGAGCTCCATACATCCAGCCAAAGTCTTCACTTTCAGGGAACCCCACCCCAGATCCTTCCAGCCTGTCTCTCCTGAAATGCCAGTACCCATCCATTGCAGCACCCCAAGCTATGTGACTTGTCCCACCATGCCTCGACTGTTACTCCATCCATGTCAAAAAGCACTGTGTCTCTCTCAACTTGTCTGTACCCTGGCTGAGAGCATCAGTGCACATCTGGGCTGTGGCACCTCAGCTGTGGCTCCAGGCCAAGCTCTCACTTGTCTTAGGGAAACCTGGTACCCAGTGGTGCCCAAACCCCTGTGTGTGCAAAGGCTTCGCTTTGCAGCAGGGACATGGCCGAGTGGATGGCATCTGGGAACTTAAAGCTGAAAATGGATGCCAAGAGAATGGACAAACCCTGCTGTGCCCAAGGACAGAGAGAAACAGGGCTGGGAAGGGCAGCCCTGACAAGAAAAGAGTTTGCTGTCAGTGGTGTCTCTGTTGCCCCTGAGGGCCTTTGGTGAAGATGAAGGTGATCTCCAGGAAGAAAAAGGTGCTGCTGACAGGCCCACTCTGAAAATTGTTGGTCTGCTCTTTGACTGTATGATCAAGGGGGTGAGTAAAGATTGGTGGAGAGAAAAAAAACCAGCAGTTTGAGATTGTAGGTACATGAGTAGAGACCCCGCTGTGCTGTGCCTTGTGTTCCTGGACTGCTCTACATCTACTGGATAGAGAAGGGACAGACCTTACCACACGGCAGCAGTGGCAGTCAGTCACTTGTGTTACGAAAATTTGCAACTGGCCTTTGCTGACCGAGGAGCGAGGCTAGGACACAAAGTACAGAATTACAAAGGGTCAATAGTTATTCGTGAACATGAGGTGTCCGAGCTAGATTGGGCTACCGCAAAAGTGGTTTTACATAGGGTTCTTATACCCTATGTTCAAGTGTTCAGGTACAACATGATTTGACTAATCACTAATTAACACACTCACTGCCAATTACTAATCATATTAAAGCTTCACAAAGCTACTCTATTTCTGCAGCATCAACATCCATCAGCATTCTCGCTGCTTGTCTCTTGATACAGATGTTCCTGGAGTTGGTCTTGTCATACTTATTTATCTATCTTTTATCCTTCATGGACAGCCCTAAGATTCTGAGAAGCAAAGTCCTTATTTCCCAGGCAGGGCTGCTCTTCTGGTCCTTGTGATGAGCTGCTGTCCTTTAGTTTGCTTAGTCAAGCATGATAAGTCACTACACAACGTGAGCTATACAAATATATTAAGGAAGTTAATACATTTTCATAGTCTAAAGACTGATTGGCATAAGAGTTGTTAGGGAGGGAAATTTTCATGACCTTGGAGCAGGGGCTGTCTGTGGCCAGGTGGATTCTGCAGCGACCTGTTTGATGGTCAAGGATCACCTCTTCACAACCCAGAATGGTCCACATGAAAATGCAGGAAGTCAGGCCGAGGTGGCAGGAGGCTGGCATGGATGCAAAAGGAGCTCCTGACTGACATTAAGCGTGAAGAGGAAGCACAGAGAAGGCGGAAGCCTGCTGCCTTCCAGCCTCAATAGTTCTGTGATTCTGTGCTGGAGAGAGCCATTTGCGTATGTGTGTTCTTGTCTGTGCATGGGGGAGCTGGGGGATGAGGGAATCCTGGGGCCAGCTCTTAGATAGACGGAGGGTCTAAGACCAGCTCCTGGAGGGATCCATACTGTCTGTGTGTCTATATAGGCATACATCTCACACTAACGTAGCCTGGCATGCAAACAGCCCAACCCTCATTTCCCTTTCTCCACTGACAGTGGTTTGCTTGGCCTAGAGACCTGAGGTCCTTTCCAGGATGAGAGATTGTGCATTTCCTTCCACACCACATCTTCCCTTGATGATGGTAGGGAGAGCACTCAGGTTCCCCAGGACCACAGAAGTAAGCAGACGTAAGTTTGGTCCACTCACAGAATCACAGAATCGTTTAGGTTGGAAGAGACCTTTAAGATCATCGAGTCCAACCGTTAACCCAGCACTGCCAAGGCCACCACTAACCCATGTCCCCAAGCGCCACATCTACACGTCTGTTAAATACCTCCAGGGATGGGGACTCAACCACTTCCCTGGGCAGCCTGTTCCAGTGCTTGATAACCCTTTCGCTGAAGAAATGTTTCCTAATATCCAATCTAAACCTCCCCTGGCGCAACTTGAGGCCATTTCCTCTTGTCCTATTGCCTGTTACTTGGGAGAAGAGATTGATGCCCCCTCTCTCTACAACCTCCTTTCAGGGAGTTGTAGAGAGCGATAAGGTCTCCCTGGAGCCTCCTTTTCTCCAGGCTAAAAAACCCCACTTCCCTCAGATGTGGCTTTTTTGTCCCACTCAACTCGTTGACTCAAGGCTGCCAGGCAAGTAACCCCAAACAGGCCTCACCACATCCTGAGCTGAACCTTTGGTTTTCCTTTTCCCTCTTTCCCACTCCCAAGTTCTTCTCTTTAATCATCCTCATACATTCCTCTGCAAACAGCCCAACTATGCTCTTTCCCCACTGGCCCTGGCTTTGCTTGCCTTGTGCCCTCCAATAGTGTTTCAAAGGTGACTGTTGTGCTGATTCTGACGTTGGTCAGTACAAAACTAGTAACTAATGCTATTGTCTGTAGGGCCCTGCAACTTCTCATGCTGTTCTCTTGTGGTGATGGATCACCACAACCAGGGTGAGCCATCTGCACGCAAACATTAACAGCTGACTAAATGGAGCTTCAGTCCAGGGGGACCTTGAGAAACTCTGGGATTTGGCCAGCAGAAACCTCTTCAGTTTTACAGGGAGAAGTGGACAGTCCTGCATGGGGGGAAGAATAATCCCATATATCAGGGCCAGCTGGGACCCAACTGACTGAGCAGTGACCCTGAGGAGAATGGCACGGGCACTACGATGAGCCAGTGGTGCATGCTCACCAGGAACAAGGCCAGCTGCAACAGGGGGATGTATGAGGAGGGGTGTGGCCACCCAGACATCTTGAGTTTTCATCCCCCTCCCGTGAGCCATGGTGTGGCCACACGTGGACTAGTGTGTCCCTCTGTGGGAATTCCTGCTCTAGACAGGTGGGGAGGAACGGGAGCGGGCCAGAGGGGGGGCTGCACATGCCCTGTACTTTAGGCCCCAAACCCCATCTTTGCAGACCTCTTCCATCTCCACACAATCTCAGGAACATGCTGTCCCCAGAGAACCACCGTGCTCTCCAGACAGCTCCAGATTCCCCTCCTAGAGGATGGGTGTCTTTAATGTCACCAGGGGGAAAGTCCTGCGTGCATCCCTCAGTTACACTCACCAACTTCACTGTCACCAGACGCCAACTGGTGACTCATAAATCCAGTCCTATGTCTCTAAAAGGTCACAAAAAGACACTGACATTTTGATTCCCAAAAACATGGAGGAAGAGCACAGTCCTCCACAACATCTTTCTCTCTAAATTGGAGAGATACTGATTTGATGGGTGGACTGTTCAGTGGATGAGGAATTGGTTGGATGGTCGCATCCAAAGGGTAGTGGTCAATGGCTTAACATCCAGATGAAGATCAGTGACAAGTGGTGTCCCTCAGGGGTCCATATTGGGACCAGTACTCTTGAATATCTTCATCAATGACATAGACAGTGGGATCGAGTGCACCCTCAGCAAGTTTGCGGACGACACCAAGCTCAGTGGTGCGGTGAACACACCTGACGGACGGGATGCCATCCAGAGGGACCTGGACAAGCTCGAGAAGTGGGCCTGGGTGAACCTCATGAGGTCACAAAAAGACACTGAGCTTTTTACTGCCCAAAAGGTGGAGGAAGAGCAACCTCAGGGGTGCAGTTCCTCAGGCCTCTTAGGTGAAAGAGCCCAGCCTGAAAGCACTGCACTAGGAGGGCCATGTTTTCTTACAGAGATGCAATGAAGAGGCTAGCTCTGAGGCAGCAGTAACACACTTTTATAAGGGCACCAGGTGACACAAAATAGGTACATGCCTCAGATGAAGTGACACAAATGTAAACATTTGTCTAGGAACATAATAACCATGAATGACAAAAACAACAGCAACAATGATAATAATAATGATATTTATTAAAAAAAAGAAAACACACACACACACCCAAAAAAAAAGAAAAAAAAAAAAGGCAAAATCTGTCTGGAATCAGATACTTTGGGAATCAATTGTGGAAAGACATAGTACTTTTTTCACTATTGAACAATGTCCGTGGAATCACTTTCTTGATGGCATCTTTGAGCTCGTGGTTCCTCATGCTGTAGATGAGGGGGTTCACTGCTGGAGGTACCTCTGAGTACAGAACTGCCACCACCAGATCCAGCAATGGAAAGCAGATGGAGGGGGGCTTCAAGCAGGCACCCATGCCAGTGCTGATAAACAGGGAGACCACAGCTGGGTGAGGGAGGCACGTGGAAAAGGCTTTGTGCCATCCCTGCGCAGAAGGGATCCTCAGCAGGGCCCTGAAGATCTGCACATAGGACAGCATGATGAAAACAAAACACCACCAAAATACAAAAGCACTAAACACAACAAACCCAACTTCCCTGAGGCAAGAGCGTGAGCAGGAGAGCTTGAGGATTTTGGGGACTTCACAGAAGAACTGGTCCAAAGCATTGCTTTGGCAGAGGGGTAGTGAAAATGTATTGGCTGTGTGTAGCACAGCATGGAGAAACCCACTGCCCCAGGCAGCTGCTGCCATGTGGACACAAGCTCTGCTGCCCAGGAGTGTCCCATAGTGCAGGAGTTTGCAGATGGCCACGTAGCGGTCGTAGGACATGATAGTGAGAAGAAAAAATTCTGCTGACATCAAAAATGCAAAGAAAAAAACCTGGGCAGTACATCCTGAGTAGGAAATGGCCCTGGTGTTCCACAGGGAATTGGCCATGGATTTGGGGACAGTGGTGGAGATGGAGCCAAGGTCAAGAATGGAGAGATTAAGGAGGAAGAAGTACATAGGGTTTTGGAGGTGATGGTGGTTGCAGGCTATGGCAGTGATGATGAGGCCGTTGCCCAGGAGGGCAGCCAGGTAGATGCCCAGGAAGAGCCAGAAGTGCAAGAGCTGCAGCTCCCACATGTCTGCAAATGCCAGGAAGAGGAACTGGGCGATGGAGCTGCCGTTGGACATTTGCTGCCTCGGGGCATGGGGGCCTGTCTGAGGAGGAAAAGACAATGACAGTTTAGGGGAGACTTCTCTCAGGCAAAACCCATGCCATTTCTCACAGAAAGCCCCCTCCCTGAGCTGAATGAGGAATGACTCAGCTCATTCTCCATTACTACCAACTGAATGACGTTGTTTGTCATAGCTTAAAATGCAGCTTGCACACCTAGTTTCCATGAAGATGCCTCTGGGGGAGGACCCCTAGAGTCAGTGTCAGAACAAAAACTGACCCACATCCCCACCCCAACCCCAGAAAGCAAGAGCACCATGGACAGGTGGAGAAACATGGAAGAACACTGCAGTGCTCCAGAAAAAAAATGAAGCTAGGACAGAAAGGCATATGGGTATGCTGTGAAGCTTTCTCCTTATCCAGTTTGCTCAGATGATGACAAGTAGGGCAAGTGCTTTCACACTTTTGTGTCCCACGTTCCAGGAACCCTTTACCTGGAGGTCCAGCTGCCGAGATGGTGACTCATGACCAGGACCCCATGGCTTTGGGGGCAAAGGCTCTGCTGGGCAGGAGGGGAGACCAGGGACTTGCGTTGGGAAATGTGTCTGCACTGCAAAGGATGGCAGGGAGGTGCCCGAATGCCCACTCCCACGGCGTTTCTGGGAGCAGCTCCCTCTCACTCCCTGTCCATGTCTCTGCTGCCTGGAGCTGTCCCTGCTGGGAGCTGTTTCTCTGTCACTGAGTCTCCTCCTTGTCAGTGCTCACAGTGTCCGTCCCACCCGCTATGTGCTTAGCTCTGCCCTGCAGACCTGTCCTGGTTGCGGCTGGGATAGGGTTAATTTTCGCCAGAAGCTGGCCAGGGTCTGTTCCATACCGTGTGACCGTCACACTCACATATAGAGGGGGACGACCAGAGGGGCGGGTTCGCTTAAGAAATCATGCCTATTGGTATCAGGGAGTGTCACCTGAAATCCAGGTACATGATATTCAACCAGGAGACAAAGTGTATATAAAAAATTTTAAGAGGAAAACTCGATTTGAACCAAAGTGGGAAGGTCCTTATATTGTATTATTAACCTCCTTTTATGCTATAAAGGTACAAGGGAAAGAAACCTGGATCCATCATACCCATGTGCAAAAAGATTGCACGGAAGAATCATGAAGCTCTATTTGATTTGCCTGTTTTGTTTGTTCTTCGTCAAGACTGAAGCATTTTGGACTAAATTTTCCTTACAGTATTCTGATACGGTGACTAATTCTCGTGTAGTGAAACATAGTAATGCAAGTTGGTGGGGGCAATTGACAAGTGAAGTTCAAGGGAGCAGGGAACATGGAAAGAAATATAATGATGTTGGATATATGCCAGGGTATTCAGACTTAGTAAAAAAACTGAAACGAAAACCACGAAGTTTAATAGCAGCTGATCGATCAATGTGGTTTAATAATACCCATGTATCTTTGATGAAATCTTTTTCTGCTAATTTGAACTTATCTGAATGTTGGTTGTGTGTAGCCCTACCAAAATCTGTTAGTCATGGATTTCGTTTAGTTGGAATACCGATCCCTAAAGATTCGACTTGGGGAAAATTTTGGAATCATACCATTCTAACTGATCGGCATGAAGAGCAAATTTGGGACATTGATTTACCACCTCATCTTGAAGACTACAATCATATCCAATGCGTGCAGCAATGTTACCCCCCAAATGTAGAGAATCAAGAATTGTGCAGGGATCACACATTCGTAGGGAACTGGACAAAATGTAGTAAGACCAGGACAATCCAGTCGAACCTTAAATTAAGTTGGATTGGACCAAATTCCTTAGGAGTGTTTTGGTTGTGTGGAACAAAAGCCTATAAGGCATTACCTCCACAATGGGGAGGAATATGTACTCTGGGTTTACTCTCGGTAAATTTAAAAATCTTTCCAAAAACCGTGGACGCGCCTATATGGCATCGAAGTTATTTGACCCGAATACGAAGAACATTAAACCCTTTAATAGAACGACCTTCAAAGTTTCATTCTTTCCTACGATGGTTTATTCCAGCTTTAGGAGTAAGTGAATTAGAAAAGGCAATCTTAAATGTATCAGGAGAAATTGAAAAGCTGGCAAATTATACGGCACAAGGTTTAACAACTTTGCAAACTGAAATAACTGAACTATCAAAAATCACTTTACAAAACCGAATGGCATTGGACATGATTTTAGCTTCTCAAGGTGGAGTCTGTACTGTTCTGAATGTGAGTTGTTGTATGTACATAGATCGCACAGGAGAATTGTTAACTGATGTACATAAAATTTGGGAAGTGAGTTCAACCATGCAGAAAGTACAGCAAGATGACACAACATGGGGATTCTCTGAAACTTTTTCGTGGTTGACCTCATGGTTTCCCAGCCTCTCTACTTGGATGAAGAAAATGATTTAAATTTTGGTGGTAATATTATTTGTGACAGTTTGTAGTTTAGTTTTAGTTCAATGTTGTATTACTTGTTGCTCTCATATGATTAAGAAAATAGAAGACGCAGCCTGGAGTTATAGTAAATAATTAACTGCAGGTGTGCAGATAAAACAAAAGGAGGGAATTGAAAAAGGAATGATTGACTAGTAGACAATTAAGCGGAATGAACCAAGCTACTAGGCTGCTTAATAGGCCACAGAGTACTGTTCTTAGCCTAGCCCCCTGTATAGCCCTACCCAAGGCTGGCTTAAAACCCAGTCAAGCTTAGACAGTTAAGACAGTTTAATAAAAGATGATAGATTAATAAAAACAGGTGGCTTAGATAAAAGAGTCCTTAGGTAGGTAGAATATGTTGTTCAAGCGCAGGTTAATAAAACATCTTGAAGACTTCTAAGAAAACCTTGGAATAAAAAATGAGGACATCGGTGAAACTAAAACCGGACCTGAAACCAGGAGAGAAGAAAGGCGCTGAGAACCGAGAACAATTGTGGACTCTGTAAATGATGATTTTGAAAAATGAAAAGGTTAATGGGAAACTTTTATAACCATTGTAATTGTGTAAGAAAAAGGTATATAAACTGTATGTGAACACTGATGATTTGCCATTCACTGAGGTGGTGGCCCAACTCTGAGTTGTGATAAAGCAAACCTAGTGGTACCCACGCTGTGTTTGAATCTTTCCTTTTTCACTGGTGCATCTTTTGCAGAGCCTGAAGCAAAGGCCCATAGGTTTTTCCTCTTTGTAACAGGGGGTGTCTGCGTTTTCACAGATTGGTTTGTTGGGAGGCACCACTTGTACCCTGGATTTGCCTTCATAAATGCATCCTTGTACTAGAAAAGAAAAGGAAAATTACTAGTCATGCCGTTATACTATCCACAGGGCAAGAGAGTGCACTGCTTGTCAGAGGATTTAATACAGTAGGAGCCATGGCCTCCAGGATGGAGACGGAGGAAGAGCAAGAGGGGATGGGCAGCAGGATGGAGGCCCAGAGAGAAGAGAGGAGGCCCGGCCAGCTGAGCAGGGGAGCCAGGCAGGAAAGAGGGGACAGGCTGCAGGAGACAGAGAAAAAATAAGGCCAGGAAGGAGGACACGGAGAGAGCAAAAAGAGAAGGAGAGAGAGCAGAAGAGAGAAATGTGGAGTAAGAAAAAAATAGCAACATGCTCTAGGACAGAGAGGGAGGAATTAGAAAATACAGACAGGGAGTGAGACAGAGAAAGCAAGAGAAAGAAAAAATCATGATGGGCTAAAGACAGAGAGGGAGGACTTGAAAAATGGGGGCAGGGAGCCGGACAGAGAGAGCAATGTGGAGAGACCCAAAACAGCAATTCTAGGCAACTGCCCCATTTCTTGAGCACTCCCCAGGAACCGCATTACCAAGAGCCTCAAGAAGTGTGCTGCCTGCAAAAGCCCTGCCCTGGGCCCAATCCTGCACCCTAATGTTGGTGATGAGCACCACCTTGCAGAGTGGCCAGGACCGGGGAAAAAAAGCCCAGCTAGGAGGAAAAAAATCGCCCAGCTGTTTCTTTGTTGGTTTGCTTCAAAAAAAAGACTATTTAAGCTCTGAATACAACCTGCAAGGCAAAAGGAACCAGGCGTACTAGGTTGGACCCATTTAAAGCCTGAACCCATTCAACAGCCGCACAAGGCACCGTTCGCTCCTGCTGTGCACACTCACCGCCTGCCTGCAGGTACAGGCAGCCACCCTGTTTCTGGAGCGCTCCCCCCAGAGTGGCACCACCAGGCAGCTCAGAAAACCATACCGCCTGCAAAACCTTGAGAACAGCTTAATTCTGGGCAAGTTTTCCTCTTTTTAGGCCTGCTGGTGAAAGACTCGTCCATTGAGAGATGGCTCAGGACCATGCCAGGGCCAGTGGCACTGCTTTCTGGATCCCGTGGTGGCAATGGGCAGAGGAACAGGTTGTCAAATCCTGGGACCGCGTACAGGTGTGGGATGTCAGGGTCAGCCCTGCCTGGCTTTTCCCAGCAAAGCCCCAAACAGTGTGTCCTGGTTTAGGCCAGGATGGAGCTAGTTTTGTTTTCAGCAGCTCCTGTGTTTTGGCTTTAGTGTGAGAAGAACAGTGATAGCACACCGATGTTGCTGGTTGCTGCCGAACGACCAAGGACATTTTGCTGTTTTCCAGGCTCTGCTAACGTGCAGATGCAAAACTTGAGAGGGGTAGAGACAGGATAGTTGATCCAAACTGGCCAAAGAGAGTATTCCATACCATAGACGTCATGCCTGATATAAGCGAGGGTCGGTCTGTGGGCCACTAGTTTTTTCTAGATCTTTTAGGCTTTTGAGGCTTTTAGACCCTTAACTTGCCTTAATCCTTAAGCTTCCCGTCAGGTTGCTTTTTGTTTCCCTATTTTTACCTTTTTGTTTTTCACTCGTTTGGCTGTTTGTTCCCTCGCCTGCTTTCCCTGAAACTTGCTGTTCTGGGATAGCTGGGGGGGGGGATACCCCTGCTCCCTGACTGCTGCTCGGGACGGGCTGTATCGGTCGTCGGGTGGTGAGAAATTGTGTATCGTTTGTTTTATATATTCTATTATCCTTGTATATATTATCATTATTATCATTATTAATATATTTTCATATTTTTCCTTTGCTGTCCTGGTGAGCTGTTTTTATCTCAACCCGCGAGTTTTCCTTTCTCTCCAATTCTCCTCCCCACCCCAGCGGGGAGGGGGGGAGTGAGCAAGTGGCTGCGTGGTACTGGGTTACAATTTGGGGTTAAACCACGACACAGTGCCAGCCCTGCACGGCAGCCCCAGGTCCGAGGCGCAAGGAGCCGGGCATTTCTGCGGGCGCTGCACCCTGCTGGGCCCCACCACCGGCTGCCAGCTGCCCCAGGTTTTCCCCTGTTGCCTCCAGCTCTGCTTTCTGCCAGTGCCAGGGGCACCGCAGAATGTCTTGCCCACTCCCCACAGCCATCCTGACCCATGTCTGCAGCTCGTACATTATGTCCACGTCCTGCAGCTGATTTGGGAGTGGCAGGTGTCTCTTGCGGCACTGTGGGAATGGGGAAGAAAACTGCAAATTTCTCCTTTTCAATCTTTGTCCCCAGGGTGACTGAGTGGAAACGTACTGTGCGCTGGAGAGCGTCCTGCAGGGAGGTGACATCCGATTGCAGAGCGGCCCTGAGACCCGCCTGACAGCAAAGGCGCCCGCTGGCCGCAGAGCAGCCAAGTGAGCTGGTTCTCTTGGAGGCCACCAAAGCAGCCTTCTTCCAGCCCTGCTTTTGGTGAGATACGGAGCAGTGCAGAGATGTTTCTCAGGCATCCAGGCCTGTTGAGGGTTTCCCAGTGCCCCCGTGAGAGACCTTGCTCTCGGGAAGCGCCTCCCCATAGAGCCAAGGCCATATCCAGTCCCCCGGAGCTGGGTCCAGCTGCCCTGAGGGGTCTTGCAGGGAGGACGGGGTTATCTGCCTGGTGGCTCTGACACAGAAAGGATGAGCTGAAGCCCCGTGGTCATGGCTGGCTGGTTCAAAGTCTCTGAGTGCCTCAGCCTTTCTCCCCGGGACTGTTTAACCTGGGCCCTTTGTCAGGGTGTGAAGATGGATGCCGGTGATGTCCCGGTGGCTCTGTCTCACTCCCGCTTCAAAGTTGTGATGTCTGAGATCCGGGGCCACCTGAAGGCTCTGGCGGAGATCTGCAGGGAAATTGTGGTTCATGTTTTGGTATCTTAGGGCTACAATATGCTGGGGTTATGGTATGCTAGGGTTACAGTGTGCTAGGGCTATGGGGTGGCAGGATTCCAGGATGCTAGAGTTTGGTTATGGGATGCCAGAGTTTACGTGAGTTAGGATTAAAGCATGTTACTGTTATGGACAGGATCTGGGTTTATGGGCCCTGGCTTCTAGGAGTTACGTTATTTTTGCCTTATCTTGTGGTCAGCACTACCATTTCCATCTTGGTTGCTTGTGCTGGAGTTACCAGGGTTATCTTCCATCCGCGGTTTCTTTGCAGGAATCTCTTTAAGCCACTTGTCTGTTCTGTGAGGGGTAGTGGAGCTAACAGGAGACCTTTTGTTCCTCATTAGTGCCTCAGGTGTCATTCTGTATTTGTTTGCTTGCTTGCTTTTTATTTGCTGTGCTTAACTGAAAAATCTTATGGTAGCTCTTTGGATTTCTGTCCTTAAAGGAAGTCTAGGATTTCTCGCCAGGAGTGTCCAGAAAGGACTGTCCTTGGACACTGCTGTCAGCCTTCAGTCTACTGAAATGTCTGGTAGTGGTGAATGTGTAACGGTCATGTAACTCAATTGCATCTTAAATAGACAAGCTTTGCCCTTGTTCCTGCTGTGCCTAGGGGATGATTCTCGCAGCTGACTCTGGGATTTCATGGCAGCCTTTCCCTGGCCGCTGTGCAGCAAACGCTGCTGCTTCACGGAGCTTCTCCGTGTGCTGCTGGCTTGCTCCAGCACGTGCTGTGCTGCTGGATGGGGCTGGGGAGCTGGAACTTTTAACTGGGGTTAAAACTCACCTGGCACGAGCAGCGGTGTAGTTTTGGTAGCCAGCATTACCCCTAACCTGTGTGTCACCTCCTTCAGCTCGCAGCACCGCTGCAGAACTGCGTGCGCTGGCAGGACGGGAGGAAGAGGCAGGAGCAGGCAGACGGGGTTGTCTCTTACGTTGAGGCGGTCATCTCTATGGGTGGATGCTGCACACATTTGTACGGATGCTGGAGAGACTCGAAGCTGTAATGCCAATGTAGAAGGGCAGCTTGGCACGAGGATCATGCTGTCTCTCTCCCAACCAATGGAGATTTCTGCTTGTTTGTTGTCATGTTAGAGAAATTTCACAGGTTTTATCTGGTGTGAAACTACAGGCATGCTCCAGCTTTTCAGGTCTGGTGAAATGATCATATGTAGCCAGGTGGCTGCCTGAGTCTGAGAGTTTCGCTTCACGCTCGCTGAATTGCTTGCAGGCGTTTAATGCCCTGTGGGCAGTAATGCAGTTCGGGCTGTGTTGGATGTGTGCAAGGGTGTGCAGCTGCTGCAGAACCTAGACATTCAAGCCTTAAGGTGTAAACCCTGAGTAAGAATAGAGGCTGGCAAAAAGGGTCTTCAGAAGCTGTACTCGTGATCAGTTTTCTTCCCAGGGGCTCAGGCAGAAACACTCTCTGAAACGCCTCCTCCTGAAAAGTCGGTTACACACTGCACCTCCTGCTCCATTTTGGATCTTTCTTACAAAAAATGTTGTTTCTTGGTTTGGGTGTTTTTTCCCTCTCTAGGATGTGAAATGCCTCTGTTTTGGAGAAAAGGAAGCAGGTCCCTCTGGATGGCATGCCTTCCCTCAAGCGTATCAACGGCACCACTCAGCCTGGTGTCATCGGCAGCCTTGCTGAGGCTGCACTCGATGCCACTATCCACGCCATCGATGAAGATACTAAACTCTGTCAGTCCCAGAAGGGACCCTGGAGGGACACTGCTCCTTGCTGGTTTCCCATCGGGCATTGGGCCACTGGCTGTTCCTCTTTTGTTAACCCTTTCCCTCACTGTGAGGAGCTGAGGAGGCTGTTGGGGGCAGGGTGGAACACAGGGAACCCCCACATTCCATCCTGGGAGACCCCCAAACAGAAGCGGCCAGAGCCAGCAACCCCAGAGAGTCCTTAGCGTCCAATGGACAGAAGGGACCGTGGCACTGCCAGCACTGTGGCTCCCACTGCACGGCTCTCAGTCCCCCCTGGCTCCCCGGCTGCTTCAGCCATTTGTCCTGCCCAAACTCTTCTACCCCAGAGGCAAGGACTGACCCTGAGCCCTGCAGCTTGGGGACGCTCCTTGGGGAAAGAGCGGAGGTGACCTCCGGCGATGGCTCGTGTCTCTCTTTCAGGCTCAGCCGACCTCTGCCAACTGCCCCGGGCAGGAGCAGCCCTTCCCGGCAGCCTGGGCACCCCCAGCAGCAGCAGCAGCACCACCACCGGCACCCTGGGCTCCCACGGCAGCACCGCTGGCACCCTGGGCACACCCAGCAGGTATGGCACCGCTGCCCGACCTGGTGAGCCAGCACCCCCATCCCCCCATTCCCCCGCCACCCTCGGCACCCCCAGCAACCCCAGCACTCAGGCAACTTGGGCACCCTTGGCACGCCAGACCCCCCCTTCCCCCCAGCAGTTTTGGCACAGGGGGTTAGCAAGCCCGGGCGAATTCCCTGATCACTTGGGGCCATCTCTCCACTTTCACATCCTATGAGTGAGTCTCCTTCCCAGTTTACAAACCTGGCCCGCTGGCACAGCAGCTCACCTCACAGGGAGCACCCTTGCCACCAGCTCCCCACTTGCCTGGTGCGGAGCTGGGAGGGTGTCGGTGATTGAGGCCAGCTCAGTGGGTTCCCCAGAATGGTCCCCTGGCCCAGCATGACCACCACTCACCCGTGCAGGTCTACAGATGGCTCCGTGTGGTGGCTGCTTTGACCCCCCACACCGCCCGCATCGAGGGGAAGGAACGTCAGCCTGCCTCCGCCAGCCACCTTCACGCTCAGCTGCAGCTCCACTTTTCCATCCGGTGCTGCCCTGTGGGGCCCATGGGGCTGCGGGCTCCCCCTGGCCTTGGCAGCCCCCTGGACACCCCAGGGCCAACAGCAGCTGGGCCAGAATTTCAATCATCAGGGGAGAGTGGTGGTCCCAGACCCCAGGATGCTGCCGCCCTCCTTCCCCAGCTACCACCACAGCGCGGGGCCGATCGCAAGCGCAGCCTCTCCAGCAGGGCCATCCCCATGGGAGCACCTCCGGGTAGTGCCACCCCCCAAGGCACAGAAGTCCCCACAGGACGCCTCAGCCCGGCATTGGGTCTGTGCCCCAGCACCAGCTCTGCTGGCCAAAGGTGCCCCCCGAGCACCCCCATTGCACTGTGGCTACAGGGCAAGAACTGCGGAGCTTCTCACCCCATCAGCCAGGGAAACTTCCCTTCCTGACATGGAGTCCTTCTGGCTCTGGCATTCCTGCTCCCAGCCTGCTTAACCCCTTCTCCCCCTCCATGCGAGATCATCCCCTGGTCACCAATTACCACTGCTGAGCAGTTACAATTGGAATTTCCCCTTCACATCCCAAGCAAACACGCAGCCTGGGCTGAGCGCTAGGACAGCGGAGGGGGAGTGGAGCAGAGTGTGCTTTGCTCAGGACAGTCACTCCTTGTGCCCTTCTTTCCTTGGCTGCTTTGCAACAGGCTTTTCCCTGCAGCTCAGCTACTGCAGGGAGGGGAAACAGCCTTCAGCGTCTGTACGTGTTGGTCTGGGCTCTGAACAGTCCCCCCGTTCATCCAGGCTTGATTGGCCTTTACCCTTTCTTTGAAAAGGAAACTTTTGGGAATCCTTTTCCAATTTGTCATTCTTCTTTTTCCCTGATCATCTGAATTCTTCTAGATCTTAAACCTAGATGTAAAACTATTGAAATACTCCCTATGAAGCTCAGGAGTTTAAAACTGAAACACGGAAGCCAAAGCTGCTTGAACCTCAGGTGAGATGTCTGTACCCCAGGGGTGCCTGAGGCAGTGGGTGTTGTCAAATGTCTTGAGTTTGGACCCGGATGCTGGCAGAAGAGATGAACTGGAGCTGTGAGAGGCTTTTCCCTTGGTCTGTGAGAGCTGGCCTGTCCCATGGCCACCCGGGAGCAGCTGTGCGGCTGGAGGCAGCATTGGCACTTGCTGCGCTCTGGCCAACAGCAGAAGCCTGTGGGCCCTGCGCACCCTCCTCCTGCTCTGGCCATTTCTCCGTGCTCTTGCCTCAGGTTCCTGCTGCCTGTGTTTCCAAGTTGTGCCTGGGCACTGTTGGTGCGGGGTTTGCTGACAGTAGGCGTTAGCACGGGGCTGGAACAAAGGCTTCGATGCACAAGTTCCCCTACAGACACTCGTCTGTGTCTCCCAGCACGTATCCTAAGAGAAAGGTCTAACGAATGCAAACACACTGCTTTTTACGAGCTGGTTCGGTGCAAGCGTGCTTTGGGTAGCGTGCTGATGGACCCCAATCTAGCACTTGAAACCTGTCTCTAGTCTAAGAACATCCTACAAGTACGTAGGATAAGTGACCGAAATGGAAGTGTTACTGTCCAACATCGTAACTATGTAATTGCGTGTTAAAGCCGTGTCATTGCAAACTTGCCTATTGGAATCTCCCTTACCAACCAGGAAAAATCCTTTCTGCATCGCTATTTATTGCATTTTCAAATAGGAGTTAATGATTATTTTTCCTGAACTGTCCCCAGGATGCTCTACTCTCTGCTGAGAGCGTGCAGGGAAGGACGCAGCTGCTGTTGTGGTGCAGTGTTTAGCTCTGATTGCTCTCTGTGTGAATTGCATCTGTCCTCAGCCAGGTGCGCAGTAGGTTTCAGAGGAGGAACAAGCCTATTCCAGGGCCAAGTGAGCCATCAGGATCCCAAGCTGGTTTTGTTTAAGGCAATCAGGTGAAAAGGTGTGGTTAGAGCTGTCTGCATGGCTTCCCCTTTTGATTTCAGTGCTCTCCTCCAGTCTGAATCTTGCAGTGTTTTTGCTGAGGCATCAAAATTAAACAGAGAAAGCAGATCTTCCTCACCTACATAAACCCCCTCCCCATGTCTCAAGGTGAAGAAAAAAAATCTCTGGTCGTACATTCTTTTATTAAATGCATATCAGGCATCCAGGATCAGGGGAGTTGTGTACAGCGAATGGCGGACTCCAAATCTGGCTGCAGGTGCCTGGGGCTTGATCAGCGTCACCTGGGAGGGGAAAGGAGAAAAAGGTGACCACGGGCACTTGTTACCGGTTTGTTATTGGTAAGACGCTCTTTAGTTCTCAGAAGCCCCAGCGGAAGGGGGAGATGCTTAAGGGATGACTTTGGGAAAGGAGTGTCCTGCTTTTTGCTGGGAGAGAGTTAATTTTCTTCCTAGAGGCTGGTATAGTGCTGTGTTGTGGATTTAGGATGGCAATAATGTTGATAACCCGCTGCTGTTTTAGCTGTTGCTGAGCAGTGCTTACACTAAGTCAAGGACTTTTCAGCTTCTCATACTGCCCTGCCAGCGAGGAGGCTGGGGGTGCACAAGAAGCTGGGAGGGGGCACAGCCAGGACAGCTGACGCAGACTGGCCAAAAGGATATTCCCTGCCATATAACATCATGTTCGCTATATAAAACTGGAGTTGGCCAGGAGGCAGGAATCGTTGCTCGGGGATGGGCTATCGATCACCAGGTGGTGAGCAATTGTTGCTTTGTGCATCCCTTATTTTTGTATATTCCCTCATCGGTATTATCATTATCATTATTATTATTATTTCATCTTCCTGATACGTTGTACAAAGGTTTAGTGACGCCCAGATGCCTTGTACAAAGGCTGAAAGATTACACTATGCCTTTGTTGGTAGTTCTGTGTCTTTGCCTTGTGCTTGCTTGAACAATTTAGAAAGTTTTGGTATGTAGAGATAGATAAGAGACCTAAGAAACCTTGAGCCTTGTAGTCAGAACCAGCCAAGATGAGCTAATTGTAACAAAAGACACAAACCAGCTGGAGTACAACTAGTTCCTGGAAATGACATGAATATGTAGGATTATCCCAAGGATTTTAATGAATATGTATATACCAGAGTGCTATAAATCTCTACTCTCACGACTTACAGTATGCACGATAGGTGGAGTGATCCCCCGTGCATCTGGCGCTGTAATAAAGAATGCCTGCCTTCTAAAACTTAAAAGGAAGTGTTAGAGGGTTCTTTCTTTAACCAATTTCTCCGGTATCATTCCTTTGCTGTCTTCTTAGACTGTTTTTATCTCAACCCATGAAGCTTTTTCTTCCAATTCTCTCCCCCATCCCACCTAGAGGTGGGGAGGTGAGCGAGCGGCTGCGTGGTGCTTAGCTGCAGGCTGGGGCTAAACCACGACAATCCCTTAGCCGCAGGCAAGGTCTCATGCCTCAGCGTGTGCTTGCAGGGCATGTTTTCTTCCTGTTGGCAAGGGCTGAATTCCCATTAAATGCCTCTGGGCAATCCGCAGCTGAGCCATCTTTCTTCTTTGGGTCACATTGCTCTGCAGTCCAGGTGTGTGATTCATCTCCCGCCTGGGAGACGAGGACATGAGCTGACCTAGTTTGGAAACTGGACCCTCTCTCTCCAGGCAACTCCAGTCCCCTCCTTTTCCCTGCGGCTTCTCCAGCCTGATGATCTCCGCTCTCATCTTCTTCCTGTCCTACAGTCTCAAGTGTCTCTGTCGCAGCTATTACTGCAGTGGCACAGCACCAAAATACCCCCACAAGAAAGCCACCAACATTCAGATCACTGGTAAAGAAGAAGAAGGACAGAGGAAAAGAAATGTTCTGTTTTGAAAGAAATGCCCCTTTTCCCTCCTGTAACTACCAGTGGATGAAAAAAAAGGAGAAAAAAATTCAGGTCAGCCACAACACTTGGTTTCAACTCTAAGCTTGTCATTTTGTGGCTGTTCTGGAATGTCTTACAGTGAAAAAAGAGTTTGAAATGTCAGTCTTCCCAACGGATTTTTGGTTTATTTTGACACCATTAAACCTAGAATGGTTTTGGATGCCTTGATTAATTTTCCTCTAAATTAACATTGGCTGATGGAGTTGCCAAGCCACACTCCGTAGTATTTGAAAAGTCACGGCGGTCACGTGAAGTCCCTGGGGACTGGCAAAAGGGAAACCTTGCACCCATTTTTAAAAAGGGTAAGAAGGAGGACCCTGGGAACTACCGACCTGTCAGCCTCACCTCTGTGCCTGGGAAGATCATGGAACAGATCCTCCTAGAAGCTCTGCTGAGGCACATGGAGGACAGGGAGGTGACTGGAGACAGCCAGCATGGCTTCACCAAGGGCAAGTCCTGCCTGACCAACCTAGTAGCCTTCTACGATGGAGTGACTCCATCAGTGGACAAGGGAAGAGCTACGGATGTCATCTATCTGGACTTCTGTAAGGCTTTTGACATGGTCCCCTACCACATCCTTCTCTCTAAATTGGAGAGATACAGATTTGATGGGTGGACTGTTCCACTGTTCCACTGATGGGTGGATGAGGAATTGGTTGGATGGTTGCGTCCAGAGGGTAGTGGTCAGGGGCTCAATGTCCAGATGGAGATCCGTGACAAGTGGATTCCCTCGGGGTCCATACTGGGGCCAGTACTGTTTAATATGTTCATCAGTGACATAGACAATGGGATCGAGTGTACCCTCAGCAAGTTTGTGGATGACACCAAGCTGAGTGGTGCGGTGGACACGCCTGAGGGACGGGATGCCATCCAGTGGGACCTGGACTAGCTTGAGAGGCGGGCCCAGGTGAACCTTATGAGGTTCAACAAGGACAAATGCAAGGTCCTGCACCTGGGTCAGAGCAACCCCCGGTATCAGTACAGGCTGGGGGATGCAGGGATGGAGAGCAGCCCTGCCGAGAAGGACTTGGGGGTGCTGGTGGATGGACATGAGCCAACAATGTGCGCTGGCAGCCCAGAAGGCCAACCGTACCCTGGGCTGCATCAAAAGAAGCGTGGCCAGCAGGTCGAGGGAGGGGATTCTGCCCCTCTACTCTGCCCTGGTGAGGCCCCACCTGCAGTGCTGCGCCCAGGCGCCGCGCCCGCCCCCCCCGCCCCCGCTGCGGGGCTCGCGGCGCGTCTGCCCGCCCGGCCGGGGACCGAGTGGAGGCGGCGGCCCCCGGCGCGAGCCGCCCCTCCCCGGCGCGAGTTCGCCGACGGCCGGGAGAGTTCGGGACCGGGCGCCGCCAGTCGGGTCCGGGTCCCGGCGCTGCCGGGCGCTCGCCGGCTTTCGGTTTTGCGGGGAGGGATGGGTTTTGGGGGGGGAGGGGAATTGGGGTTTGATTTTATTTTGACTTGCAATGTTTTTAATAAAATAAAGATATTAAAAAATGTATCGGCGATCCTGCAGACACCGCCCCGCCCCGCCCCCCCCCGCGTCACACGCGCGCTCAGAGACACACCCTCCCCCCCCCCCCCGCGAGCGCGCTCCCCCTCCCCCTCCCCCTCCCTCCCCGCGCTGCAGTGCGGCCCCCCTGACGGCAGGGACTCTTCGGCGCTCGGAGCAGGGGGGGGGGGGGGGGGGTCCCCAGCCGTCCGCCCTGCGCAGGCGCGCGCCCCGCTGCCCGGCAACCGGGCCCCGCCCGCGGGGAAAGGGCGGCCGTTCCCGCCACGCCGAGGGTCCGGCGGCGGCAGCGGCGGGGAAGGGAGGCTGGTGCAGAGACAGGCGAGAGCGGCCGGCGAGCAGGCGGGGAGCCTGGCGCATAGGTCGGCTGAGGAGGGGGAGACGCTGTCTCTTTTCGGGGAAGATTTCTGTTTGGGTCGGTTGGGTTTTCTTCGTTCTCTCCCCCCCGCCCCCCCCTTTCCGCATTCGCTTCTTTTCAGCCCCCGGCGGGGGAGGGGGCGGGCAGGCGCGCAGCAGGGCGAGTGACTGACTGTCTGACCGGGACTGGCTGAGAAAGAAAGGCGGGAGCCGGGGCACGGGCACGGGCGCGGCAGGGGAGCGACTCGGCAGGCGCGGCTGGAGAGCGCCCGCCCGCCGCCGGGCCCCCCCTCTTCCGCCCTGGCACGGAGCCGGCAGGGACGCCGCTGGGTCCTAAAGTCTCCCGCCTCCCTTCCCCGGGGCGGCAAAACGGCGGGCGAAAGGCGGGGGACGGGGTGGCGCGGGCTCGCGGCGCGGCGGGGCGGGAAGGAAGGGGGCGGTGGCGAACGGCCGGGGGGGGGGGCGGTCTGCGTGTGAGCGTGTGTGTGCGTGCGAGGGGCACAGGCAGGGGGCCTGGGGGGAGGGTGGGGGGTGTCTGCACGCACATGTGCATGCGTGTGCGTGCGGTGGCGGGCGGGGGGTCGGGGCGGCTGTCCTGCTTTGGGGGGGGCGGGGAAAGAAAGGAGAAAAGAAAGGTTTGTGACGCTGTCGATAACGCCGCCTTCTCTGTTACAGCCTGCGTTGTCGGCCGCCTCGACGTCCAGCCTGCGCCCGTGCCTGCCTGTGGGCAATGCGCTCGGCTCGGCTCCCGGTCGAAGCCATCCCCGGGTAAGCGGCAGCTGCGTGCCTCGTCCCGGGCAGAGACCCGGGTCCCCAGGGCCGGGTTCCAGCGGCCGGGCGGCAGGGCCCCGGCTGGGGCTGTGGGAGAGGCGGGCCGCGCTTCTGACAAACGGCCGTTGGCAGTTCTGATGCATTTGAGCAGTGAGCACTGCCGAGAAGGACGGGCAGCCTTAGACGGGGGAGACACACATGCACACAACCCCCCACCCCCGAGCTCCTTTGCCGTTGGTGTCGGGGGGGGGGGGGGGGGGGGGGGGGGCGTGCAGACGGCCCCAGGTGGGCCGGTCGGCCGGCACGGTGGCCACGAGAGCTCTGTCCCCGAGGATGCTGGGCTAAGTCGGCCTCGTTCAGTCAGGCGGCCGACTGACTTTCTTGCAAGGCCTGTGAGACCGCCGTCCCTGGCAGGCCGGCCGCGTCCTTTGAGAGGCCTTCTCGGGATGGAGGACCATGCCAGGAGAGGCGGGACGGGTGGGGGGTGAGACGACCTTCCGGCCTACGACTGGTGGCCCGCGCTTTTCTCCGCTCCGGCCAGGTCTCGAGGAGAGGCTGAAAGCAGCTTTGCCCGACCCCAGTGCCCGGGAGGGAGGCCGAGCCCCACGGAGGTAGCCTAGTGACAGCCCACCGCCGCCGGGAGGGACTCGGTCCGGTACCGGTCATGACCAATGGACGGGGAAGACGCGAGGGCTGCGCGACCCCTCTGCCGCCCCGCCCCGTCCCGGTAGAGCTGGATGATGGGGACGAACCGGCTTCTGCTGGAATGTCAGCGGATCGACAAGAGGCCTGCCCGGGAGAGCCGGGGCACGGAGCTGGCGGGGCCGCCGCCCGCTGGGCGCTCAAGTGAAAGAAGAAGGGGAAAATAAAAAAAGGGGGGGGCAAAGAAAACAAATCAACAATCAATCAAACACGCAAACAAAGAAACAAGTAAATAAACGCACAGGGAAGGACACGAGAATAAAACAGAAATGGAGTGCAGGCGGGGTGTGCGTGTGTTTCTTTACACAGAGCTCTCCGGGACGGGACGGGGGGTGGGCGTTTTGCTCAGTATCTAACATGATTAATAGATTATCGGCAATTAATAGATTAAGACTTAGTATTAATAAATGCCAAATTAATAAGTAACTCTATGTTAACAATTAGTAAGCTGGGCAGGGAGGCTGGATGATTAATATTTTAATAATTACATCTTAATTAAGAAGCCATAAAAGGTAATACAATTAACAAGAGAATTAATTGACTAGAATAAAAAAAATAGTTACATATCTAAATATTTTTAATCTATCGTGATAATGTTTATTAAATAAATATTTGTATTCATAATCTATAATTTAATTATTTAAAGCCAGTGAATTACAGGATGCCTGATGAATCGATTTACAGGAATGAATTATTAAATATGGAATTAGTAATAATAATAAATTAGGCATCTGAAAAATTAATAAATCGATAATAATGATAACTTCATAAATTAATAGTAATAAATTTTAATATTAAAAACAAATGTTTAAATTATTAATTAAACGATGACAGGATGCATTAGGAATTAAATTGTAGCCATAAACTTTTTTTATTAAATAATATTTAGTATGTATATTGTAAATATTTATCAATTACTTATTTGTTAATAGTTAATGATGCATCGATGAGCATCGGTAATAAATTAATAATTATCAATAAATTAATGATGCACAACAGATTAATAATTACCAATAAATTAATAATTTTGTAATAAGTCAACAATTACCGATAATAAAATACTAATAATGAATTGATA
>CM020228.1:22198603-22488603 GCA_009819775.1 Phoenicopterus ruber ruber | reverse complement strand
GTGGGATGGAGGAGAGATCCGGGAAAAAGAAAGGCAAAAACTCGTGGCTTAACAACAACTGTTGAACTGGACAACTAAGGAAAACAAACAAACAAAAAACCCCAACAATGACAACAACACAGTATACTTAGGAGTGCGTCGCTCCCCACCCGGAGTCCAACGTCCAGCCTGATCCTGAACCGTGATCCCCCCCTCACGCTGTCCCCCTCTGTGAGCGTGATGGTCACATGGTATAGAATAGCCCCTGGCCAGCATCTGCTGACAATGAACCCTATCCCAGCCGCAACCAGGACAAGTTTACTCACATATTCCCATGTCCTGATATATTGGGTTTATGTGGCCATGTTTATGTAGCGGCAGTGGGCTGGGGGGAGGGCTGCAAGGATGGCCCTTGTGAGAAGAGACAAGGGGCTGCCCGCACGTTGGACAGATCCACTTCCAGATGGCTCCAATACAGACCCATCACTGGCAAAAGCTGATTCCATGAGCAAAGCTGGTGGTTCCTCTGGGGTAACTTTTTCCCTGCTACTCAGCACAGGTGTGGCCACACCTGGACTTCTGTGTCTAGTTCTGTGCTCCCCAGTACAAGAGAGACATGGACACACTGGAGAGAGGCCAGCAAAGAGCCACCAAGGTGATGAAGGGAGTGGAGCATCTCCCATGTGAGGAAAGACTGAGAGAGCTGAGACTGGTGGTACCAGCAGAGAAGGCATGATGCTGGAGCACAGCACAGAGAGGGAGCCCCCTACAAAGAGGATGGAGCCAGGCTCCTCTCCGTGGTGCCCAGTGACAGGACCAGAGGCAGTGGGCACAAACTGAAACACAGGAGGCTCCCCCTGAACACGAGGAAATTTTTTTTCATTGTGAGGTCTGCTGTAGCTGGAAGGGTAGCTGGAGATCCTGTAACACCAATGGCTCATATTGTTTTTCCAGAGAGGACAGGGTTTAGATAACTATTAATGGTGACAGCTGATGAAGCTGCCCCGTATTGATAAGAAAAGGTGTATTTCTTCCACAAAGAAGAGGGCAAAGAGGGAAAGGGAGAATCAGTCCCATCCCACCTGAGGCCATAAGGGGTCCGTGGGGCACATGGGAGGTGCAGTGTGGGACTCTGGGGTACCCAAGGGCGGAAGGGCTCTTTGTGACCTCCAAGCGTGCCCACCTCTGTCTCACCAGCCCTGGCAGGGCAGCCCCCAGCTGCAGGGCTGAGGCATTTCCTGAGGGTTGGCTCTGCCGAGGGACGCAAAGGAAACTCAGAAAGTCATCCCAGCCTTGTCCAGAGGCAGAGCAAAGACATTTGTAGCCATTTCTACCTGGACTGCCCCTGCATCCCCATCCCTGTAAGTCAGAGCGAGGGCTGGAAGCAGGCCAGACTGTGGGGTCCCCCCTCACACCTTACCCCCCCCCGCTTCCTGTAGGGTGGCATGGACACCCCCCAGCCATCCCAAACGAGCCTGGGAGAAGGAAGCTTGAGCCTCTCCAGCTCCCAGCTCTGGGCCACAGCCCGACGAGGTGTGTGAGGTCCAGCTGCTGCCAACAGGTGAGTGAGTGGGCACTGCAGGATGGACCGGGGCTGCCAGCCCGGCCGCCCTGCCCTGTCCTGCCCTGGGCTCCCGACTCCCAGACAGCCTGGCTGGGGGCCCCCAGGGCACAGTGGGGACCTGGCTCCTGCATTGTAGGACAGGGACCATCCCCGCCCCCCAGGTGCCAGCGTGTTCCTTACCTGGGCATGCTGGGGGCTCCCGCCCTGTGCTGTGCTCCAGCATCATGCCCTCTCTGCTGGCACCGCCAGCCCTGGAGTGCTCGAGGGGGATGCCGGCTGCCAGTGTCCCATCCTCAGCCTGGAGCCAGGGCTCATGGTGTCCCTGGGAGCGGGCAGGCAGCTGGGTGGAGGGCTCGGCTCTTTCCCCCATCTCCCTTTGCAGCCCCTGCCTGCTCTCTCAGTCAGGTCCCAGCCATTCTGCTTTGACTCTGGCAAGCGGGGAAGAGGAAATCCTGAATGCCATCTGGGCCTTTTCCAGAAGCAGACCAAAGGTATCTGTAGCCATTTTATACAGAAGCTGTGCCCACATCTCCCAGCCAATCTTTCCTCCCCTAGCCCATGTTCAGAAAGTGCTGGAGGGCTGCAGGCCATGCCCAGGCTCCCATCGGCACCTTGCACATGGCTGCCAGCCTCACCGAGTCCTGCTCCCGCAGACCTGCCTCTCACCTTTGATGCTCTCTCTCCGTCTCTCACCTCCCCGGTTTGCAGGAAGAGGCCCAGAGGCTGAGGTTTCTGGACTCCATCTGCACCACCTGCAGTGCTGCCAGCATGGACACCACCGTGTGGGACATGGTGCAGTCATGCCAACTGGAGGTGATGGAGACAATTGAAGTGAGGGGACGCCCAGCCAGCTTGAGGGAGGGGCAGGAGTAGCTGGGCACTGGCACGCTAGTGAGGGCAGGAGAGGGGATGACCAGGTGTTGGGCTGAGGGACACACTCAAGGGCTGAGCACTGGTTGCCCAGAGAGGTTGTGGAGTCTGGCACCTTTGGCCTCCTGGAGCTGCAGAACATCTTGCAGGTCTGGCATTGGCAAAGAGTGGGATTCATGGGGTTGGCTCCGTGGTCCCCCCCACCTGGTGCTGGGAGGAGGTCAGGGGATGCCTGTCAGGAAGCAGCGCTTCCCTGCTGAGCTCCTCCCGGAGTCCCATGTCTTCTGGCTGCAGGCAGAGCCCCTTCTCTTCCCGCCCCACCCCACCTCAGCAGTGTAAGGGCAAAGCTCTGCCCACTGCCCATCCTGCCCAGCACTCCCCCAAAGCCTTCCCTTGCACCAAGGCAGGGGGAGCAGCAGGCCCCACACAGTTGGCAGCTGGCACCGCGGACCCACGGGGCCCTCATGCTTTCCTCCCCAGATGTGAGCAGTGCAGTGGCCTCCTGGGACCCTGGAGCTTGGCTCTGCTGGCTTTGCCACAGGCCATATCCCAGAGCTCCCATTGCAGGTCCCCAGGGAGGTGGTCACCCCAGAAGCTTGGCATCCTTGGCAGGGGAAAGGAGGGTTCGTTTCTGGGAAAGCAACTGGAAGGGAGCAGAGGCTTCAGCAGGAGCAGGATCCGGTGACCTGCCTGGCCACAGCAGGTCGCTCCAGGGGATTTGTCTCCAGGGCTGATGTCCTGGTTCCGGCTGGGATAGGGTTAATTTTCACCAGAAGCTGGCCAGGGTCTATTCTATACCATGTGACCAGGGGATGGCACCAGGGTGGGATCCTGCTCCAGAGCGGGCTGGGCTTCGGGCTGGGGTGGTGAGCTACCTGTGCTGTGAAGCACACGCTAAGTACACTCTGTTGTTTTTATTGTTGGGGTTGGTTGGTTTGTTTTCTTTTCATTTGTTGTCCTGTTAAACTGTTCTCATCCCAACCCATGAGTTTTGCCTTTCTTTTTCCTGGTTCTCTCCCCATCCCACTGTGGGGGGGGAACGAGTGAGTGGCCATGTGGTGTTCGCAATCTGGCTCTGCCAGCAAAATCTTCAGGGTATGAAATGTCTTCCTTGTTAGGACTCCTGGTAGGGGCAGGTCAGTGTGAACCTTGGATGAGCAAAGGGAGACCTGATCCATGGGGCTGACAGGGCTGCATGGTCATCAGGAAAGGGGCTCACGCTGTCCCTGAGTAGAGGCTAGGCAAAGGCTTCCCTCCTGGCCCCCGGCAAGCTCCAGCTCCCTGCAGGGCCAGCACACAAGACCCTGACCCCGCCATGTCCATCTCCTCCCCAGCACTATCACCCAGCACAGCCCAGCCCCTGCTCCTGGCTGTCCTGGGGCTGCTGGGCCAGCACTGCCCTGTGTGTCTCTCCAGAGCTGCTCTCACTGCTCAGCCAAGCGGTGCTGTCGGGGCACTCAGGGTGACAAACCTTCCCTCCCCTCCTTTCTGCCACAGTTGTTTACAAAATACCTTCAGCCCTCTGACAGGGCAGATGTCACATCCATGGCCATCCAGAGCTTCACAGACCTAAGTGCCTACACCACAAGCATGGCTGCCCACATGGTGGACATTCTTGTGGCAGACCCTGCCTTCCCTCCGGGGCAGGTGAGTAGCCTATGGGTGGTGTGGTTGAGGCTTGAGCTCTCTGGGGGACTCTTCCTCCCCTGATACACATCTGTCAGGCACTGACACCATTTTAGGCCAGCATACAGCAATGGGAATGGAAGTAGTTCTCTGTGAGAGATGGGGAAACGGCTGCGCTTGCCCTGGTAACAGCCCCAGGTCTCAGCCTTGTCTCACCTCCAGGTGTTAAACATCATACGAGCCATCTACAGAAACCTGCCATCCATCAGAGTGGTGTCAGTTGTCAACAGCCTAGACAGGGCCCTTCTCATGCTGACTGGCGAACTCCCCAGTGAGATGGTGGCCAGTCTGCTGCAGTGTTCCCCAATGTGCATCAGGTACAGGGCCCACCAGCCTTTATGGCTCCTCTTGCAGTTGGGAGACAGGCCCAAAGACCCTCCCTAGGGACTTCAGCCTGGTCATCTGCCAGGAGGCAAGGAGGCACGGCCTGGGGAGGGGCTGCTGGGCAGGACAGCTCTGCTGACGGAGCCCTGGGGTCCCACAGTGTTGCCATGACCATGTGGAAGGTGATGGTCTCTGAGCCCCAAGCTGCAGGGAAGGTACTGTGGGAGCTGCTCAGTGAGCTGATAAACCAGTTGCTGTACAAGACATCCACCTACACCAAGGACAACCCATGCATCCTTACCCTGGCCGTGAGTTCCTGGCAGAGGCCTTGCCTGTCCTGGGCTGCACTCAGCTGTCCAGGCAAGAGACAGGGCCTTCCCTTCCCTCCCCTCCCCTCCCCTCCCCTTCCCACCCCAAGCCTTCCCACCCCAAGCCTTGACCTCCCCATGGACATGCAGACACAACCACAGGGCCAGCCCAGGGGTCTCTGTCCTCCTTCATCCCTGCATCCGCTCATCTCTCTAGGTGGGCTGAAAACCTAGGTGAGACGCAGGATGAGGGGCCAGGGCACCAGCCGGGCAGGCGGGCAGGGCTGAGGCAGGGCCCCAGGGTAGCCAGCCACTGACGTGAGGCCTGCTGGTGTTCTCGCTCTCCCGGCAAGGCTCGATAAGCCAACGTCACAAACAGGACCCCAGCCCTGAAGAGCCTCTGAGACCTGGCCCTGGCCGAGCGGCCAGGCAAGGCGGTCCCACCACGTCTCCTGTGGCCCAGGGCAGCACCCGAGCCTCAGCCTCCAGCTCGAGCTGTGCAGCAGGGACATCTCAGCAGCAAGAATGGTGTCCAGGTGTTTTCTGCAGGCAGCCAGGACGATACCCAAGATCCTCCTGCAGCCCACGTGCCTGCAGGCAGCGAAGGCGATTTCCCCTCAGCTCTTCCTGGCACTACTCTTCGAAGAGTCTGTCACCATGGAGCTGACGCTACAGGAGGTGAATGTCTTCTGGGGGGTGGAACACCAACAGGATCCACTCGCTCCCATCAGGTGCTGTATCTGCATCCTCCCATCCCTCCCAAAGACCTGGGGCTGGTGCCGGGGGTCCTGGTGTGACCTGGTCTCCTCATGCAGGTCCACAGTGCAGTCCATGAAAGTGCTGCTCTGCTGTGCAGGCTTCGAGAGCCAGGTGCTGGCCATCGAGACGCAGGGTGGCTGCGATGCACTTAGTGCCAAGACCCACCTCAGGGGAGTGTGTGTAGCGGCCAGGTGAGAGCCCCTTCTCCCCACCCGCTCTCCCCCAGCACTTCTCCCTTGGAGAGTGGGCACTCCACACAATCCTCTTCCTCAGGGCTGAGGGGGGAGTCCTCTGTTCTCGGAGAAAGTGCTGCAGCCTCAGTGCTCATGGCTGTGGGATGGCAAAGTGGAGTGGCAATAGCAGCTTCTGCTCCATCCCTGACCAGCTCGGAGAGCCACTGGGGAGGAGCAGTGTCAGCAGACCTGAGAGAGAGCAAGGCACAGGAGCGGTCCCTTCCCAAAGTCCTGCTGCCTGGGCTTGCACCACGGGGAGGATAGGGGCCAGTTGGTGTGCAGCCCTGCAGAGGGCAGCTCCATGGGAGGGGGTGTGGGATTTCTGGAAGAGCATAGGTGCAGGGAGACACAAATCCCCAGCAGGCAGGAGATGGGATGTGTCAGGGGCCAGGCTTCAGGGAAGGAGGAGCCTTGGTTTGGTGTCCCACCAGAAAGAGCCTCCTGTTGTTGGACACTGACTTTCCAAGGGCAAGGTGTGGTGGGGAGAGATGTCCACCTTCCACAAGTAAATCCCACTGGAGCTGAGTGTAAGCATGGCCTTACACCCCATGGCCTATGGGGTGATGACTGGACTGGTGCAAATGCAGAAGAGAGGTGCCTGCCCAGTTCAGGACTGACAGTGCCTCCTTCCCTATGCCAGGGAGATGATGAAGACCCCAAGACCGCTGTGCTCCGCCATCTTCTGCCATCTGGCAGAGCTGCTTAGCATGGAGGAATCCCCCTGGAGGACAGCTGCCATGGCCTCCTCACTGAGGTCAGCACCACTCCAAGCTGCCTCCGATGCTCGGCGCTCCCATACCCACAGCTGTGGGGGGAGCCGGGGCAGCAGGTGGGCTCCAGTTGGTACCCTGGGCCATAGCCTGTTTCAGTGGGGCTAACACTTATCACCACCAGCATTGCATGCCGCCTTTGTGCCAGCTCCCATGCGCCAATCCTGCCCCAATGCTATGAGGCCAGATGGCTGGAGGGCCAGAGGAGCAGGCGAGCAATCAGTGCGGTGCGGCGTGGGGCACTGGGGCTCTCCGCAGGCCCTGCTGCCTCCAGGAAGGACTTGGTCTTGCCGTGGCGTCCTTGCCCTCAGCTGATGGTTGGACCCAGCACTGCACAGTGAGGGGAGTCCTGCCAGCTCCTGCTGTGTGTGTTTCAGATGCTGGGCTGCACCAACCTCAGCGAAGAGCTGGACCATGCCCACTTCCCCACCTACCTGTGGAGTCAGTGCTTGGGGATGCGCAGCCTGGTGCTCAGGGGTGTCCTCAGGCTCACAAAGAGGGCCAACACAGTGAGTAGGAGCAGCCAGGAAAGCTGTGCCAGCAGCCTCGGTGAAGCAGTGGGTAAACGAACGCAGCGGCTTCGATGTGGCTGGGCATCAGGAGCTGTGCCAGCTGCTGCCACCTCTCCCCCGCTGCCTCCCCATTCCTCTGCCCCCATGTCCTTCGGGCCAGGCCCTCAGCTGTGCGGCACAAGGAGAGAGGCACCAGTGCCCGTGGGAAAGGGCTCCTGCTGGCAGCATGTCCCAGCTGCACCAAGCAGGGATACTGGCAGCAGAGTGACAAGCCCGAGCATGGGGCCAGGCCAGCGCTGCATGCTGCCTCCGGGCGCAGAGACAGCAGCCCTCTGTTGTGGAGGGGCCACCACATGCATGGGACTGGCATAGGGGTCTGTGCGCTGCACCGTACCCCTGTGGGGTCTGCAGAGCCTGGCTCTGGGGCACTGAGCCCTGGTGTGAAGCAAAGCTGCCGCAGCAGGGACTGCTTGCAGCTTGTGCCCCTTTCCAGGCAGCGCTGGTTACCCACCAGCTGGCTCATGCCAGTGTGTGGAGAAGGGGGTGGCTGACGGGTGACATGGTGACCCGCCTAGTGGATGAGGGAAAGGCTGTGGACGTTGTGTACCTGGACTTCAGTAAAGCCTTTGACACTGTCTCCCACAGTATCCTCCTGGAGAAGCTGGCTGCCCCTGGCTTGGATGGGCGTACTCTGCGCTGGGTAGGAAACTGGCTGGATGGCCAGGCCCAAAGAGTTGTGGTAATGGAGTTAAATCCGGTTGGCGGCCAGTCACTAGTGGTGTTCCCCAGGGCTCAGTACTGGGGCCTGTTCTCTTTAATATCTTTATCAATGATCTGGACGAGGGGATCAAGTGCTCCCTCAGTAAGTTTGCAGATGACACCAAATTGGGAGGGAGTGTTGATCTGCTGGAGGGCAGGCAGGCGCTACAGCGGGACCTGGACAGGCTGGATCGATGGGCCGAGGCCAATGGCATGAGATTCAACAAGGCCAAGTGCCGGGTCCTGCACTTGGGTCACAACAACCCCAGGCAACGCTACAGGCTTGGGGGGGAGCGGCTGGAAAGCTGCCCGGCGGAAAAGGACCTGGGCGTGTTGGTCGACAGCGGCTGAATATGAGCCAGCAGTGTGCCCAGGTGGCCAAGAAGGCCAATGGCATCCTGGCCTGTATCAGAAATAGTGTGGCCAGCAGGAGTAGGGAAGTGATTGTCCCCCTGTACTCGGCCCTGGTGAGGCCGCACCTCGAGTACTGTGTTCAGTTTTGGGCCCCTCACTACAAGAAAGACATTGAGGTGCTGGAGCGTGTCCAGAGACGGGCAACGAGGCTGGTGAAGGGTCTAGAACACAAGTCCTATGAGGAGCGGCTGAGGGAACTGGGGATGTTTAGTCTGGAGAAAAGGAGGCTGAGGGGAGACCATCTTGCTCTCTACAACTACCTGAAAGGAGGTTGTAGAGAGATGGGGGTCGGACTCTTCTCCCTAGTAAGAGACGACAGAACAAGAGGAAATGGCCTCAAGTTGCGCCAGGGGAGGTTTAGATTGGATATTCATAAAAATTTCTTCACTGAAAGGGTTGTCGGGCACTGGAACAGGCTGTCCAGGGAGGTGGTGGAGTCCCCATCCCTAGAGGTATTCAAAAGACATTTAGACGAGGCCCTAAGGGATATGATTTAGTGGGGGACTTGGTAGTGATAGGTTTGCAGTTGGACCCGATGATCTTGGAGGTCTCTTCCAAACAGAACGATTCTATGATTCTAATCTTAGCCCAGTACTAGTGAATGGCTGGGTTTACTGTTGTTTCAGCCTGGATAATTGTGCTGCTGATTTGCATTTGTTATGTAGTTAATCTGGGATCAGTTCTTCATCTCTCAAGCTTTTGCTCTGGTGTCCATTACTGTATCCCAAACCTATAACTTAGCCAGGCCACCTCAGGCTCCTATAGGAGGTGACCATTTGTAGGCACTGCAGTCTTACTTGAATGGTTTACTGAGGTCCTTGAAATCTGAGGATTTTCTCTGTAGGCAGGAACACTCACCCCCCCAGGTCACAGTCTGGTGTTCATCTTATACCTGTGGAGGTAGGTCTGAAAATCTCTGTGCATGTTGCTGTGGGGCTGTCACAGGCACAGGGTTTGAGAAAGGCCCTCTGAGATGGGATGTTGTGCCTCCCTGCATGAGTGAAAGGAAGGACTGGAGCAGGTGAGAGCGGTGTGCAGGAGCTGACCCTGTTTCCCTTCTCTGGCAGGTGAGCTGGCCAGGGAGCATGGAGTGTGAGGAGACGTTTTGGATACTACCAGTCCCATGGATGAAGAACTGGAAGAGCAAATGTCCAGGCAGTAAGTAGAATGGCTTCCCAGACTCTTCCATGTCTCAGCCTATATCTCACCAGCCTCCGGCCTGAGGGGGCAAAGGAAACACTCAGCTGTCCCTGGTCTTTGCCGAGAACCTGGTGGTGGCATGTAGCTAAGCTGCACCAGCTGCAGCTGTTGGTTGTCTGGTCAAGTGCAGCTAGAGCTGGACTGTGCTGCCATCTCCTCTGGCTCCTGAGGAGAGGCTCTGCAGGGCTGTCCTGTGACCTTGGAGTAAGTCACTGCAGCGCAGTAGAGAAAGCTGACCCAGAATCAGGCACTGTCCTTCCCAGGGACCTTTGGTGCCTTCCTTCCCCTGGAAGGCTTGGCACATTTCTGAAGTGCTGTGTGCAGGAAATGGAGGCTCTGGCTTTGTAGGCAAAAGTCAAAGCATGAGAGAATGGCCCATTTTGTTGAGCAAGACTTTACAGGGCTGCTCTGCCTGGTCATCTCCCAAATAGGTTTCATGGTACCTGCCATGGTGTCCCCTGGGCAGTGGCTCTGAGCAAGGCTGGAGCTCATCTCCCCAGTGGGAAGGATTGCAGGGGAGAGGCCAGGCAAGTGGTGCCTCAAAGGATCTCCTCTCAGGGCTGGAAGCTAGAAGCAGAGAGCAGGACAGCTAGTGCTTGTTCCCAAGGGGCTCTGTTGCGAGAGAGGAAGGCTCTGAGCAATGCTTCCTGCTGCTGCGTGTGTTGGAGTCATGCAGGGGGTGAGGGACTGACCCGTTGGCATGCTCCTGGTCTGTGACCTCCTCGGGGCTTGCAGGAGTGTGGGGCCTGGCTCTGTGGGGCAGGGAGGCTGAGAAAAGGGAATGTATTGAGGAGAGGCTGCCATCTTGCTGGGGCTGAAGTAGCCCTGAAACTCCCTCTGGCCTGCAAGGCCACCCTTCCCTGGCTGCAGAGCTGGAGACAGAGGCAGTGTCAGCACCAGGGCTGGGCACAGTTCCCAGGGCCACGTCCCTCTCTCTCCCCCCACTTTCCAGGACCATCAGTCTCCCTTTCCCCTAGTTCTCACAGCCACATACCTCCCTCTCCCCCAGTTTTTGGGCCACATCCCACTCTCTTCCTCAGTTCCCAGGGCTGTATCCCTCCCACTCCCCCAGTTCCACAGGGGCAAGAAAAACGGTGCGGAAGAACCCAGGCGTGGCCTGTTTCAGCATCCTGGGGTATTTATTTCCAATGGTCCCCAGGGTTCCTGGCTGCCCCACTCAGGAGCAGGGCCTAGCATGGTGATGCACCTGGGCACCCAAGCCTGGCTCCTCTTCCTGGACCCTCCGCAGCCATGAGGCATCTTCAAGGGCCATCAGCTAGGACTGGAGCCAGCTGTGCCCATCACAGTCCCGCTGGAGGGGCCTGTGGGAGCTGTGCTCTGCATGCCCAGCAGAGGAGCTCTGGGGCCGGGGACTTCCGAGGCCCCATCGCCCCAGCCCTGACCCTGCATAGGGGTACAACTGGCCCCGGGGACAATGGGTGAAGGCCTCATCCCCCTCGTTGTCATCCTCCTCCCAGTGGAGGATGGGGGTGATGGGCTGCTGGCAGAGCAGGCAGGTGGTGTTGGCGATGGTGGTAGCCCAGTGCTGGATGCATTCAATGCAGAAGATGTGCCAGCACAGAGCCACACAAGTGGGATCTTCAAGGGGGCTGGATCTGCCAGATGGGGCAGGTCCCCTCCCTGGAGGCCACTTAGGGCAGCTGGCTCATGGCTGGACGCCTCTGGTGCTGCTGCGAGGACTCAACATCTCTGGTGCCACTGCCAGGACTCGATGCTTCATCAGCCACTGCTGGGACTCGATGCCTCAGGTGCCGCCAGCAGGACTCGACACTGGCATTTATAGTTGCCCACCGTAAGTGACGTCATGGAGTGACAGGGCTCTCAGAGCCACACCCAGGAGTTCCTCCAGCCTCAGAGACAGACCCTGTGGTTGCAAAGTCCATCTGGCAGCATGCTTCACACCTCAGCATTTGCTCAGACCCGTTTCAGATGGTCCTGCTGTTATTGGTTGTTGGGCCAGAATCACACACTCACAGAGCAGTTGGGGTTGGCAGGGACCTCCGGGCGTCATCTGGTCCAAGTGACCCCATACAACAAGCTGTGTCGATTCTCCTGGTGGCAAATATTAATGAGTTGTACAGTCAATCACAGCATGTGTTTCCCCTAACAACTGGCCCATCATTTACTTTGGCTGTACTGAGAACAGATCTGCTCTGCTCCAGCAACTCTTCCCCCCACCACAAGAAGGACACAAGTTTCCTTCAGTCTGATGCTGCTGGGAGCACATCACCTTGTTCCTTGTGCCCTGACTGGGACCAGGAAGGGGAAGAGCAAAAAACCATTTTTCCTCTTGTCTTCAATGGGATCTGGTAATGAACTGAAAATGCTTTTGTTTTCCTCTACCAGGAACTTGAGGACCACCCATAGACAACCTTGCTCATCGGGCCTTAGGTAGCTGCCAGCAGGGCTGACTCAACCCAGCTTCTGTAAAGGCTGTATTTCATTTACTAAGGGAAGAAGTCAATTGCCAGGGACTTTCACACAGCATCTACTCCAAAACCAACCATGGCAATGTAATTTCTGAGGTCTGACAAGATTGCATTGTCATAACTCAAGGGTTGTTACCACCCTAACAACAGGCAAGCTGGTATGTGTTGGATTTATTCCCACCAAGAACATCAGGCTTCTTCTAAGAACCTCATCCTTCAGAGATGCTGAGACCCAGCACTCCCCAATGTCTAAGAGAGATCAGCCAAAAGTGTCTCAGGTTGGTGACACATGGCAGGGAGAGCAGAAAGGGTCCAGCACTTCACTGAGGAGCAATGACCACAGCCCAAGCAGGAAAAGAGAAAGCACCCATCCCTTGCAAAGAGCAGCAGCCTAAATAAGTCTCACTGAGTGTTATTTTATCAGTGAAAACACACTGCAAAAATCATGTCAACGACAAAATACCCACAAGAAAAATGTCAAGTGCTTGATTTTTATTTTTCCCTCTATCAGTCTGTTTGCATGGGTCATTTTTGCTGTTGCTTGCTCCCACCCAAAGGTCTAGCAGGGAACACACTCACTCCTGCTTTACTACAGCAGAAGACTGGCTTCACTGGGCTTACACAGAATCCCCCCTCTAGCCAGCCTCGGAGGGTTTGTCACACTGTCTGCACCCTCGGGAGAAACAGGTAATATGCCCTGTAGTCGGTGCTATGAAGGGACAGTAATAACCTCAGGCTCTGGATCAAAAGGGACTGCAGTTAAAAAGGAAAACCAACTCTTGCCTCTTGAAGAGGAGCGTGCACTGCAGAGCTGCCATGCACACCCTAGGACAGATGCACAAGCTAGAGAGGGCTCCTGTCAGCCTTAACTAGGGCCTGCTGTATGCTTTTAAGGAATAAGTGTTATACACACAAGTGTTTTTTGCCTCCCCATCTGAACAACAACTGAGATCAAGGGAAGACCAGACTTGTTCTGACCTTTCATTTAGATAAGTGCTGAGAGATCCCCCTTATATTGTGAAGAGATCTAGCTGATAATGGCCCTAGGAAGATGAAATTGTGAGTCAGGTCAAGGAGAAATCCTATGCCCCTTCTCCAGGATTTCATTATTCAGACCAGAAAAAAAACGAGTTCTGGTCTCTAGCCCAGCACCAAAAAATGACACCTGCCACCCTATTTCTTCTTCAAGCACAAATCAAACCAAATCAAACACAAATCTCTCTATCTTCAGGGCCAACACCAGAAAATTATGACAGCTGTAGAATACTAGATACCTTGTACCTTTACCTGAGGAGTATAAGGGCTTTCCTATGAACCAAGGAAAAGCTTCCCCAAGCTCTCCCAGGCAGCTGGCATTCAGCGTTTGTCAACCCCAGAGCCACACAGCATTTCCTGCTGCCTGAAGACAGGCAAAACAATGTTAGTGTAGGTAATGAATGCCTGCTTGCAGAGGTAAACCAACACTCCAGAGAGAAAATGGAAATAAAGGGATCTGTGAAGAGTCTGGGCTTTGCAGAGCTGAGATCAGACAAAATTCCAGTAGAGCAAGTCCTACTTCAGATTCTCACTTGCAAGACCCAGAGGCATTATCAGATGATGCCCAGAAGAAGCAGGGGCTGATGCAGGGCTGCAGCCAGCATGGTGAGTCCCATCACCAAGCCAGGGTAATTTGGCTTGGTGGCCTGAGAGAAGCAGGGGCTGTGAAAAGCCATTTGCAAGGCTGATACTGGGGTGCGCTGTGCAATGTGGGCACAGAACTGTGGGCACACCTCTCTATCACTGCCATGTCCCTACCCTGTACATGTGGGTCTTCATGCAGCTGGAAACAGCTCCTAGCCAAATCTCAGTCCTGTGATTGAATATACAAGGAGGCACCCAAAGAGCTGAAAAAAAAAATCAGCAAGACATTAAAATCATTAGCAATGAAAGATAAAGCTTCTTAGGGTGTTATTTACCTCCATGCTGATGGAAAGGTTATCCTCCTCATTTGGTCTCATTTGCCATATTCCCAAGGAGATACATAAGCTGCGCAATGCCCCACTTCACAGACTCGCTGGGACTCCTCAGAGACAGCAGCCCTCTTTTCCACTACACTGATATTCAAAAATATACTTTTCCAATGCTAAGGACTTGCCTCTTCTTTGTTTGGGTTTGGAAATGGGTTTCTTATTAGACAGAGGATCCTACCCTTGTCCTCACACTCTCCAGCCCACCCCAAGCCCAGGTAACACGCCACAGACCTCTGAAATGGAGACCCCAGTTGTAGGCTTACCCACAGGCATTAAAAAAATCAGGACACATGACACGGCAAACAACTCAGGCAGCAGACAATCAATTTAAGCCGTAGTAGAAGTGGTTTTACCTTCAGCGTAGCTGAGTCTGGTGAACTACAGGAACCTTGGCAGGGCCCATCCCTGGTTCTGCAGAGAGACACCTGGGGAAACCTTGCCCAGGGTCTTCTTGCCTGTCCTGTGCACTAGCTGGTCCACCTGGGAGGTGGCCAACCACCCATGCATGTGTACATGCACACTTACAGACTCAGCATGGGTTTGTGGTGGCCAGCACCCAGGTCCTCAGGTCCCTTGGTCCCTACATGGCTTTGCGGTGCTGGGCATCAGGATCTCCTGTCCTACTGAGCAGCTGGTCCAGTCTGAGGTTCACCAGCTGGTCAAACACACAGGCTCAGAATGGGGAGCACAGTTGCACAGAAGAAATGTCATTTAGTAAGAGCATAAGACAGACTGCAGTGATGAAACAAGATGTTCAGGCAGGCAAGCATACCTACCACTGCTCACATGCCACCAAACCCTTTTCTCCCTTTTCTTTCTGTTTTCCCATGCTTGTTCCTCCCCGATCCCTCCCTTTCCCCTTCCTATGTCTATTCCCCTAAACATCCCATACGAAGTTTCATACAGTCCCTAGGTTCTGCTCTGCGCCATCTCGAAATTCTCCTCCGTTTGCATCCCACTGTAAGTCTTATAGGCCATCATTGCCCTTAAGCTTCATGACATTGCCAGGAGAGAGAGAGTTGCCTTCAGTAAGTCACCTTGGTGGGCTTTGCTGAGCAGGAAGAGGAGTGGGAACAGTTTGTGTTGGGGTTGCTGCCTCCCGTCTGATCAGCCACGCTCGATTTTTGGAAGTGATGTATGTTGTTGAACTAAGGAGAAGGAGACACATGCAGCAGAGGATACCACGGTGTTACAAGTCACCATAAGCTTGTTCCTGGTAGCGGCAAGCTCACTGCTGGGCACTGGAAAAAGAGGAAGCATCACTTGGTCTGGGCAAAGCAAAGGTCAAGGTCAGGCCTGCAACCCCCTCTGATTCCCATCGCCTCAGACATGTCTGAACTCAGGGAGCTACGAGCCTCCTTTGCTCATGTTGGGTTGGGTTGGGTTGGGTTAGGCAAAACATGTCCCAAGGACACAGAGCTTAAAGGGGGTCTCAGAAATTCCGCTAGCTCTGGACAGATACAGAAGAAGTAGCTTGTAGCCAAAAAAGCAGATGCCAACAGAAGATACAGAAACGACTGTGGACGACTACAAAGCTGGATTAGGCAGCTGTCCTGGTTTTGGCTGAGATGGAGCTAATTTTCTTCCCAGTAGCTGCTGTGTTATGGATTTAGTATGGGATTTGGTATGTGAAGAATGTTGATAATACACTGATGTTATTAGTTGCTGCTAAGTGATCAAGGACATTTTCCAGCTTCCCAGGTTTTGCTGATGTGCAGGTGCAAAAACCTGGGAGGGGTATAGCCAGTATAGTTGACCCAAACTGGCCGAAGACAGTATTCCATACCGTAGACGGCATGCCCAGTACAAGTGGGGGATGGCCGGTGGGCCGGGAGCCTTTCATTCATTCGTGCTTTCATTCGTTCATTTGTTCATCTGTTCATTCCCTCGCTCCCTCTCTCTGGAACTTGCAGTTCCGAGATCACTGCTTGGGATTGTTCCGAGACTGCTCTCAGTTTTGCTCCATGATCGCTGCTCAGGACAGGCTGTATTGGTTGTCAGGTCATTGGGCGGTGAGAAATTGTGCATTGTTCTTTTTGTATATTCTGTTATCATTATATTTTATTATTATTCTTATTATCATTATTAATATAAAATATAATAATTATTATCTTTTCCTTTGCTGTTCTGGTGAACTGTTTTTATCTCAACCCGCGAGTTTTCCTTTCTTTCCGATTCTCTTCCCCATCCCACTGGGGAGGGGGGGAGTGAACGAGCGGCTGCGTGGTATTCGGTTACCATCTGGGGTTAAACCACGCCAGCAGCCTTTCTTAGGCCAGCAGACATGAGCAAGGTTAAAATGCGGGTAGGAGGGAAGGATCTTTCACAAAATTAGGGGCATGTTAGCCCACGGAGCACGTGAAAGAGGCCGAGCAAAGAGGCAGTGCCTCGCTGAAAGTGAGGGAACAGGTATGGAAAATTAATTTTGCACTTCCAAAAACTGCAACCCCCCCCCCCCTTCCCGAACAGCGCCGAGACGCCCCCTCCCGCGCCCTACGGCTCCGGCTCGCACCCACCCCCTGCCTCGGTCCTTCCCGCGCCCGGGCAGCCCCTCCCGTCCCCGCCCGCCGCCCGCCCCGCCCCTCCCGCCGCAGCCGCCGCTGGGTCCGGGCCTGGGGAGGCGGCGGGCCGGGGGGGCCGCGCCGGGGCGGGCGCCGGGGCCATGCTGGGCAAGGACTACATGCTGGCCATCGTCCTCGTCAACTGCGACGGTCAGCCGCGCCGGCGGGCGGGGCCGCACTCCGGGGCCGGGCCGGGGTGTGGGGGCCGGGCCGGGGCCGGGCTCGGGGTGCGGGGCCGAGGTTGCGGTGCAGGGTCGGGGTGCGGGGTCGGGGGCTGGGCCGGGGCCGGGGCGCGGAGCCGGGCTGGGGCCGGCGGGCTGAGGCGGCGGCCGCGCCCGGCGCTGTCCGCGGTGCTGAACGGGGCCCGCGGCGGCCTCTTCTGGGCCCGCGCCATCTCCCCGCCCCTCCCAAGGTCGCGGGTGGCACCCCCAACCCCCGTCCCCACCCTACCGCGGGGCGCGGGAGGCACAGTGGTGGACCGCCGCACAGTGCCCGGCCCCATGGCAGCGCAGCCCCGGGACATGAGCACCCACAAGGGGTGCACCGAGCCCTGAAGATTTTGGGCTGTGTGCCCAGGGGCAGGAGCTTGCTGCTGTGCTGCACCATGGGGTCATTTCCGTGACCTCTCCAGGGCCTGGGGTGCAGGGAGGAGGGGGTTGATCTACCCCTCCTAGCTGCAACCCTCCAAGGGTGCTTTCCCCCTCCCAGACCCTCGGCGCCTGTCCCCTACCCATTTCCCCAGCCAAGCTGGGAAGAAGCCAGTCTCGGGCATCCTGGGGTGTTGGCAGAGGGCTGGGGACTGCATGCTGGCAGGGGATGCTCTGGGCTGGCAGTCCTGGATCCTGCCTGGGCAGCCCTGCAGGGCGCTTTCCCTGGCAGGCTCGGGCTGCCTGTACTCTCTGTGCCCCTGCCGGGGTCACCCCATCCCTCCAGGCACCAATGAGGCAGCTGCCTGCACTGATCACTTGCCTGGGGTCTGCCGCTACCGCAGCCTCTCTGGCATCGTGCCAAGCCTTCTCTCCTGGGCCATGTGCCCAGTCGTGCACCCAGAGGCCACTGCAGGACCCTTTTGCTGCTGGGTGAAGCTGCTCACTTCTCAGGGTGCCCTGCAGCTGGGGGATCTTCCCCCCCACCTGGCCTCACACTCTCCCTCTGCACAGACAATCTCTGGAGTGACCAGAGCCTGGAGACGGACCCTGACCTCCCCCCAGGCTGGAGGAAAATCCGTGACTCTCTGGGCACCTACTATTGGCATGTGCCGACTGGCACAACACAGTGGCAGCACCCTGCACACGCCACCGGCCCAGGAGGGCACCCAGAGGCTGACGGAGAGGAGACACTCCAGGGAATGGTAGGGGATGTGGGCAGGAGGGTGAGGGCTGGCGTTGGATCCCACTCCCTGACAGGAGCCTGCTGAAGGGCTCTCTGGGCATCACTGGTCCAGCCTCCCCTTGGAGCAGGCCTGTCTCTGTCACCCCAAAGTCCCGCTCAGCCCATTCTTAGCCAGGGTTAAGAGCCTCTTGAAAGGCTCCAGCAGGCCCCATCTTGGCCTCATCCTGGCTGCATGGGTTGCCCACAAGCTGAGGTGCTGCTGTCTTGGAAGGGAGGGGTCCTACCTGGTGCCTCCTGACAGCCCCTCTTGCTGCCCTCACCCCTTTCCTCTTCTCTCCCAGGACAGCCAGGCCCCCACGGCAAAGCACTCGGCAACGGACAGGCCCATTCCCAGCCCCATGGCTTCGCTGTCCCGGAGGTAGGGCTGCCCACACGCTCTGCCGGCTTGTGGGGCACCATGGACCCTTGACCACTGCTGGGTGCTGGGCCCCAGTGCACCCCACCAGAGCAGCCCCACACATGGAAGCCAGCAGGACCACGCTGGGCACCTCCATAGGATGCTACCCAGCTGGTGGCATGGGGGTCTGTCAGTGCCAGGGCATCCTGGTGCTTCCCTGGGTGCCCTGGGTCCGTGCTGCTGAGTGGGAGCCGTCCCCTCACCACCCTGTCCCTCCGCAGGACCTCACTGCCCTGGCACAGTGATGACTTGCAGCACAGCACAGAGCCCGGCTCCAAGGTACTGCACCCGGGGGCTTCACTGTGGCATCGTGGACTAGGGCTGGCAGAGGAGAGGGCAGGCAGCAGCTGGCAGGGGTGGGAATAGGAGCAAGCACAGGGGTGACCACACTGGCACGGCGAGGGGCGCGGGACAGGGGTGGCTGTGCTGGCTGGGCACTGAAGCCACATGTGTCTCCGCTCAGTGCTTTGCTGTGCGCTCACTGGGCTGGGTGGAGATCCCCGAGGAGGACCTGGCACCTGGCAAGAGCAGCATCGCTGTCAACAACTGCATCCAGCAGCTCTCCAACAGCAAGGGCCAGGGCTCTGTGGAGAACCGGGGCGAGGTGAGAGCCTGGGATGGTGCTGCCAGGTAGGGTCCCACCCCGGGGCCACTGCTGCTGAGGCTGGCTATCCCCACTGATGGGGACCGTGCCTGGGGTGGGGCAGGGGCCAGTGCCAGTGGCAGAGTCAACTCTCTCCACATAGGGCATCCATGCGATGGTCCCAAGTGTGAGGTAGGTGGGTCTGGCAGGGCTGTCCCTTGGGGGGTAGTGCCAGGAGTGCCTGAGCAGGTGGTCCCCACACAGAGGAATGGTACCTGGGGAGGGCTGTAGGTGGGGACAGGGCTGTCCCCACGCTTGGGGCTGTGCTGGGGGTGAGTAGGCTGGGGGGACGGGGGTGTCCCTACGCGTGGGCTGGGTGCTGGGGATGCCCAGGCTGTCTGCCAGGCTGAGGGAGCCGCTGGCCCTATGCAGGGCCAGGACCTGGTGATGATCCTGAAGAAGGACACCATGAGCCTGGTGGACCCCCTTGACCGCAGCCTCATCCACCGCCAGCCCATCCTCAACATCCGCGTCTGGGGCGTTGGCTGCAACAACGGCAGGTGCCGGGGGCCAGGAGAGAGCCAGGGGCCAGGGGGTGGCTCTGTCCACTGGGGGGGCAAAGGCACCCCCGCAGTAACCTGTCCCCTCTCCTCCCTCTCCGACTGCTGCCACGGCTGCAGGGACAGGTAAGGGGGTGCGGGGCAGTCTCTGTGTGTGGGGGCTGCCTCTGCTGGGGTCTCACTGGCTTGTTTATGGCCTTGCAGAGACTTCGCCTTTGTGGCCAGTGACAAGGACACCTGCGTCCTCAAGTGTCACGTCTTCCACTGCAATGTGCCTGCCAAGGGCATCGCTAAGGCCCTGCATGAGATGTGCTCCAAGGTGGGATGCAGGGGCCCCGACGGGTGCGGGCATGGCCTGGGGATCTTGGGGGTGAAGGGAGGCACTGGGACCCCTGTCTCTTGCAGATCATGGCTGAGCGAGCCATAGCGAGCAGCAGGCTGCCACACGCTGCCTCACTGGAGCACGTCTCCACCGAGGACCTGCCGCTGCAAGGTACTGTCTCCCTGGCACTGCCGGCTGCTCCCCCTGCCCATAGTGCGCCCTCAGGCAGCAGGATGCCCAGTGGCCAGAGCCCCTTGGCCTGCTCGGCTGTGTCCCCGGGGTCCTTGGGGATGGGGTGACAGAGGGGAGAGTCCCCCCCACCTCTCCTGTCCTGGCAGTGGATATCCTGGAAGCAGTGAGGCAGTCGATGCAGACCTACGAGGCGCTGTATATCGGCAACCTGCCCGTGCCCAGGGCCATGGGTAAGCCCCGCTGGCCATGCTGCAGCTGGGGGATGCCTAACCCCCCTCCGTGGGGTGTCTGAGCAGCCATGCTCCGGTGTCGGGTGGTCCCTGCCTGTGTGGCTGGCTGGCAGCACCCTGCCTGCACCGTGCCTGCAGCTGGGGCAGGGGCTGTTAAGATGGGGTCTCCCGCTCCCTAGGGATGGATGTGCTGAACGAGGCCATCGAGAAGCTGACGAGGGGCCCTGGGCGGGAGCGCTGGACGCCCTCCCTCATCCGCGTGTCTGACACGGCCATGAGGGTGCACCCCGCGCAGGTGGGGAGGGGGACGGGGGGCTCTGGCTGAAGTGGGCACCCTGTTGCCACCAGGGTGGGACAGGCAACCGCCATGGGGGGCCCGGCCTCCCGGCAGAAGGGACCTGGCAGGGATGGCAGGGCTGCCTGGGGTGTGGCTGGGGTGGATGGGCCCACGGGGTCCCTGCAGGAGGACGAGGAGGCGGCGCACATCTGGGAGTGCCAGGTGCGGTACGTGACCTTCCTGGGGGTGGGCCGGGATGCCCACACCTTCGCACTCATCGTGGACACGGGGCGACGCTTCCAGTGCGCGGCCTTCTGGTGCGAGCCCGACGCCGGCACCATCTCGGAGGCAGTGCAGGCAGCCTGTATGGTGAGCAGGAGCGGGACGTCCCCAGTCCCCCCGGCTTCCCAGCCCTCCAGGGATGCCCAGAGGAGGAGGCAAGGGCTGGGGACAGGAAGGGCAAAGCTGGGGGCCTGGGTGGGACGCCCAACCCTGGTGGGGGCCGCAGGGGATAAAAGGGAGTTCACCCCACAACCCACAGCCATGCCGTGTAGCGTCCCACCCCACGGCCATACCATGATGTGCCTGACCATGATGGCCACACCGTGATGTCGTGTCCCACCCCACAGCCACGCCATGTTGCATGTGACCCCACGGCGATGCCACGCTCTTCCCACACCCCACGACCGTGCTCTGTCCCTCGTGTCCCCGCAGGTGCAGTACCAGAAGTGCCTGGTGGCCGCTGCACCGGGAGCCAAGGCGAAGGGTGCGACAGGTCGGGGCCGGGCCGGGCCGGCGGACTCGGGGGACGCTGCCAGCGGGGCGGCCAAGGCGAGCGCGGGAAGCGGAGGGGCGGCAGAGGCCGGTGCCCGCAAGCGGGGCTTCTTCTCCTTCCTGGAGGCCTTCCGCCCCAGGCGCGCCCTCCTCCACACCCCATAGGGGGCCGGGGCGGGGGGAGGGGGCGGGGGCCGGGGCCGGCCCCGGCCCCCGCCCCCTCCCCCCGCCCCGGCCCACGCGTCCCCGCCGGGCGGGGATACGGCAGGCCCCGCCCCTTCCAGCCCCGCCCCGCCCCATCGGACGGAAGGGGCGGTGCCGGGCGTGACGTGGCGGGATGGCGGAGCTCTACGTGAAGCCGGGTGAGGGGGCGCGGGCGGTGGTGGGGGAGAACTTCCGGTTCGGCGGGGAGCGGGGGGGGCTGGGGGTCGGTGTGGGGAGGGCCGAGGGGAGCCTCGGGGGGGGCGGGGCCGGTGTAGGGGCTCGGAGGGGCCGTGTTTGGGTGCGGGGAGCCCCGGGAGGACGCGTCCCAATGGGGGGGGGGGGGTCCCGTGTCTGGGGAGGGGGGCGCCCGAGGGTGCCAGGTCCCGCTGTGGGGAGCCCCGGGGAAGCTGTGTCCCGGGGGGGAGGAGGGGGAGCCCTGTGGGTCTGTGTCCGGTGTGGGGGCCCGGGAGGGGGGCCTTGTCCCGCTGTGGGGGGAGCCCCGGAGGTGCCGTGTCCCAGTGGGGGGAGCCTTGGGGGGGGGGGGGGGCATGTCCGGGTGAGGGGGGCCAGGGGGGCCGTGTCTGATGTAGTGAGCCCAGGGACGGCTGTGTCTGGGGAGGGGAAGCCCCATCCTTGCACAGGAGCCCGGGATCCTGTGTCTGGGGGGGGGGGTCCCCTTGGTCCCCCACAGGGTCTCACCGTGCCCTTTGCTGCCGCAGGGAACCAGGAGCGTGGCTGGAACGACCCCCCCCAGTTCTCCTACGGGCTGCAGGCGCAGGCCGGGGGTCCCAGGCGAACCCCGCTCACCCGCCGGGTCCCCCCTCTGCCCGCAGGGGCCCCCCCAGGTCAGCACCCGCACCCCCCCCCCACCCCCCGCTTCACCCCTGCCTGGCCAGGGCTGCTCCAGGGGAGCTGGGGCCCAGCGCAGGCCTGGGCCAGTGGTGCCGCAGGGACCTCGCCTGGCCTCTACGGGTCCGGGTCCCTCTTCCCGCTTGGATCTGGTGGAAATTGCAGCCTGGCTGGGGCGTTGGGTCTGGCTCCCCCTGCTCCATGGCGGGGGCTGTAGGGGAGCAGAGCCGGTGGCACCTGCCCTTGGTGCCAGCCCTGGAGGTGCAGATGCCGCGCAATGCCAGCACAGCAGTGCCAGCTCTGTGCAGGCAGACGGGCAGCATGGTCAGGGGGCCCCGAGGCCCCCCGTTCCTGCTGGGCCTGTTTGATGGGGTGACCAGCGTGCAGTTCCCATCGCCCGGCTGGCATCCCTTGGCTGGGGCCGGGCTGATGGGGCTCAGCGCTGGTGCGTCTTCGCTGCAGGTGCTGCTTCAGACCCGGCCAGCGCCCCTGCTGCCTCGACAGCACCGCCCCCCCGGGCATTGGGGCCACCCCCCATCGGGCCCATCAGCTCTACCCCACAGGCAGAGAGCAGGAGGCCGAGTGCTACGGCATGCGGCCTGGAGGAGTGCGGTGTGCCTGTTGATGCCGTTCTCGCCCCGCTGAGGGAGGCCCTCGACGCCTGCCGCTCCACGGTGCAGGTGAGGCGCCGGCCCCTTCCTCCACCTCTGCCCCACACACTGCAGGGGCACCGGAGGAGCAGGCGCCAGGGGAGCCAGGCAGAGGCTGCCTGTTTTCGGAAGGCCGTGGGACAAGGAGAGCCACCCCTGCCCTGGGGGGCTCCCCAGAGCTGGTGGGGGGCACGCAGATCTCCCCTCCAGCTCATCTCTGCTTCCAGAAACAAGTGTGTGACGATATTGGGCGGCGGCTGACAGTGCTGGGGGATGCGTGGGCTCAAGGGAAGCTATCAGCCCCAGTGAGGAAGAGGATGAGCCTCCTGGTGCAAGGTGAGGGGCAAGGAGGGCTGCATCTAGGCCAGCGCCAGGCCCTGGGGCAGGGGGCACCCGTGGGAAGGCTTACCCCATGCCACTGATGGGTTCCCCTTTCCTGGCAGAGCTCCAGCAACAGCACTGGGACGCAGCTGACGAGATCCACCGCTCGCTCATGGTGGACCACGTGAACGAGGTGAGCCAGTGGCTGGTGGGCGTCAAGTGCCTGATCGCCGAGACGAGGAGCCTGCCTGCTGCAGAGGCAGCTGCACTGACGGATGGCAGCGCCGAGACCAGGCCTGGCCAGGAGGAGCCCTGATGCCAGGGACGGGGCTGCGGACTGTGAGCAGGGCAGCCCGTGCCCAGGGCCACCAGCAGGAGAAGGGCCCCCTGCTGCCTGAGGGGGTCTGGGCACCTCCTCTGCCTCCCAATCCTTGCCCAGGAAAAGGGGATTTTAATCATTGCAACATTTTAGTGGCGATTCACTACGTGATGTTTAATAAATGGCACTAACCTGCCCCTGGCTGCAGCCTGCCCTGGGATACTGGCATGGGATGGGTCCTGGTTCTCTCCCAGGAGCAGCGGGAGAGGGGAGTCTCCTGGGCAAGGCCATGGCAGCTTCAGGCTTGGCCAAGGGGCTCTCGCCCTGGCAGGGTGTTCCTAGCCCACAAGGAGTCCCTGTGGCAGCACCCCCAGCAGCACCAGGGCCGAGCAGGCAGCAGTGCATTTCCCTACTGCACTGGTTGGCAAAGCCTGGCCCCCTCTGGCAGGTGGGGGGACCCACAGCAGCAGGCACAGGGCCCAGATCTTCTGCAGGAGGAGACGGCCTCTGAGCAGTTCTCGGCTGTCTGGGGCGGCCGCCTGGCCACCAGCCCCGAGCAGCCGGGCATAGCCAGGGTTTGTGCTGCAGCTACAGCCTGTGCTCCCACCTGGGCTCCTGCCCGTCCCGGCACAGCTCAGACCCAAGTTTGGGACCCGAGAGACCTGGGTGGCCTCAGGGACAGGAAGATCCGGGGAGAAACGTCACAGTGCTAGTGATGCCCACCAGGTCAGGTAAGCCCAGGGTGTTACGTTTACCCTGGACAGGAAGCAGACAGTGCTGTGCTGCTCCCTCCTGCACTCGCAGGAAGGCCTCAACCAGCTGCCCCCACCCCAGCCAGGGCAGCCTGGGGGGCATGTGGCACCCCAAGCCTGGGAGCAGACCCTGAGGCCCTGTGTTCACCACCCCAGCCTGCAGGGTCTCAGTGCAGGAGGAGGAGATCCTCTGTACCCTCCAAGGGCCCCTGGTGCTGCCTGGCTCCTCTTTGCTCCCCTCCCCGGGGCTCTGAGGACCCAGCTGACCCCCAACACAGGAGATGCACCAGGTCAGCACAGGGGTTTCATGGTGTTTATTGATCAAGCATGAGCTCCTAGGCAACTGCACCAGCCAGTTGTGCTAGAGCCTAAGGTGTCACACGTCCATCCCCAGCATCAGAGAGGGCTGCAGCCAGCTGGTCATGGTGCCAGCACCTCCACGAGGCCCAGGAACAGGCCCAGCCATGGCCTGGAGACAGGGAGCTGGAAACTCAGATGTCCATCTCAAACTGGTCTTGATCTGCAAGGGTATGGAGGGATACAGGGCAGGGTTAGGATGGGGCTTCCTTGGGAGAAACGTGCAGGCAAAGGGGGCAGGAGCTGGAACTGGGGCTGAGCCGGGATCTGCCCTTGCAGCCAGGTGGGAGCCCCATGTCCCAGGCAGCATGTAGGCAGGGGCTGCGTGCCTGGGCTGCTCACCTGGCATGGCTTCTTCACTCTCATTCCGCTCCTTGAGCTCCTCCAGCTTGACGAGGCTGGACTGGGCCAGGGATGTGACACCGGGGATCTGGGGCAGGCAGCAGGGAGGGGTCCTGGCCACGGGTGAATTCTTGCACTCCAGCAGGAACTTGCGGTCGTAGATGATGCGGGTACCTGCCAAAAGCAGGGGGCTTGTCAGGCACTGCTGGGCTCTGGCTGCCCCCATCTACGAGCACCACGGCCTGAGCCCGGAGCAGGGGGTGCGACCCAGCACTTAGACATGGCTCAGGGACACGGCTGGCTCTGGAGCCACTGTGGGGCTTCCTACATGGCAGACTGTGACACCTGTCCTGCCCAGCTGCTCTTCCCCACATTGTTCCTCCCCTTGAGGCTCCTGGAGATTTGCCAGGGCACAGCACGGGGGGGTGCAGCCTCGATGCGTGTGCCCCGTGGCAGCTGACACTGCAGCCACCCCTGTGCTGCCCGGAAGGCGGGGCCAGCCCAGGGCACTCGGTACACAGCCCACGCCCGAGGGCCAGGCAGCAGGCAGGTCCCCAGCACACCCTGCCCAGAGGTGGCTGGCTGGGGGGTGGCCCCTGCAGCTATCAAACAGCAAAGGCTGGGTGCCCCCCCACTGGCGCCCTAGGGAGCTGTGCCCTAGGGAGCTGTACCCAGGGACCCATTCCCATCAGCTCAGCCAGCGAGCCACCTTGCTGTGCCTGGCACGAGGACAACGTGCTGGGCTCGATGGGGCACCTCCTCCAGTGTGCCAGCCTGCTGGGTGTACAGCCCCAGGGCAGTGCCTGCCCAGGGCACGTGCTGCCTCCCCCCATGCCCCAAGCGCCTGCCAGCGATCCCCGAGGCCATGCCAGCCTTCTGCCCTGCATCAGGTCCAGGCCTGCCTTCCTCGGGCCGGCTGTCCCTGCAGCCGAGCACCCGTTCCCTGCCAGGCTCTGGCAGTGAGCACAGCCCAGGGCGGCAGCGAACCCAGAGCTCCTGCGTGGGCCGGGCCCTTCCCAGCACCACAAACATGTTACGCAACCCGTGCCGCCATGGCCCCGTCAGCACCAAGCCTGGCTCCCCAGCCCGAGATAAGCTTATCGGAGGCACACAATGGAGCCAGCGCCCACAGGGTGGGCACCTGCAGCTCAACTGAAACATGCCCAGCTCAGGCATAGGACACACACTACCCCGAGGACAGACAGCAAAGAAAAGGACCTGCTTGACAGCTGAACCCGGGGCTTAAGCGGGGGGGTTGGAAAGGGGGCAAGAGGGCAGGCCTAGGGTACCCCTGGGAGGAGCCGTGCCACCCAGTACCTTCCCCCAGGGCTGGTGAATTCGGGTGGGAGCAGACTTCTTGCACTAGGCCCCTGTGCCTCCCCCAGCTCCAGCCAGCTGTGCCCGGGCATGACCTACCCCCAAGGGACCAGCGCTGCGTCCACCACCCCAGCGGCACTGCCAGCAGCCCACTCCCCTGTGGTGCAAGCACCAGGCACTGCTTCTGCCTGCTCCCCCCAGTACCACAGGGCAATGTCAGCCCTAACTTCCAGCAGTTATCTTCCTACAAAGCTTTGGGGTTCCCTTTTCCACTCCAGCCAGGGAAGCTGCCACTCCATGGGCCTCTGCCTGGATCTGGTGCCCACAGCAGGTGCCCATGCCCCCAAGGACCAAGCTGCAAGGTACAGAGCCCAGGAAGGGACCTGCTCAGGAAGGAGCTGCCTAAATTAGGCAGGGATGGGGCGGCTGAGGCTACCGCTCCATTCAAGGGACAAGCCCATCCCCGTGCTGGGTCTTACCCCCCGGTGTGGTGGAATAGACAGTGCCACCCGGTGTGGAGCTGTAGCCCTCTGCAACGGGGAGATGGTGGCTCCCCGGGATGGGGCAGGAGGAGGTGGCAGTGTCCACTGCAGCCATAGAGCCCACAGGGGTGGTGAGGGGCCTTAGGCCCCTCCTCCACCCCGCCCCTGCAACTCACCCCCCCGAGCAAACAGCTATTGCACTACAATACCATTTGGTTTTAATATCATTGCTGTTAACACAAGTGCTTCTGCTTTGGTGTTTGCACTACCAGGGGGGCAGCAGCAATTCAATGCTTTTTGCATTTCTTCCTCAAATACTAGGAAAAATGTCTGAATATATCATCCAGTAGTATTTCTGAGGTTTATTTGTTTGCGGTACTTGGATATTGCTTGTGCACTTTGGGTTTTCAGTACTCCTTCCTCATGCTTTTCCTGGGGAAACTCTGCTGCTGCATGTAAGGATATGTCTGGAGGAGGAAGGTGGAGAAGGCTCCATCTGGTCTGAGAGACCACCGAAAATGTCCATTAGATTGGACACTACCTGCACTGTAGTTACCTGCTTGAGGAATGGACCAAATATTGAGTGTAGTTACTGTTATCACCACCGAGCAAAAGCAGAAATAAGCATAGTCCAAGTGCAGAAAGTGGAGAACTTCTGCACCTGGGTAGACAACGAACGTTCATCTTAATCAGTACACAAAAATCCCCTTCTTCCTCACGGAAAATGACTCGAGGAGCTCTTACCAGATTTAAAGGGTTACAAGAAGCTTAGAATTGAATATATTACGTTTTTCTCTAGTGGGAAGTTGTCTCTGCTTCCCTAAAATCTGCTTCTAGGCAGCTGGTCACAGCGAGTCAGGTGAAGAAACCCTGCATTTACCTATGAGCTACCTATTTACCTTCTGCAAATTAAGATACCATCAGTTGTCATGTCGTCAACTCAGCCCTTATTTCCAGCCCCTGAACAAAACCTGACCTCTCAGGCAACCCACCTGGAAAGAGAGTGCTAGAAGCAGCAGAACTAATCCAGAAGGAAGAAAAAAATGCACAACCATGTTCACACACACACATACACACACAAATAAATAAAAGGCTAACAACTGGCAGGGGGAAGGACATAGCAGACCTCATATCATAGATGACTGCTGATCAAAACCCTCCCCCAAACCCTGACTACATCCATGTGCTAATTACATGACCCTGAAAAGATGCATCGCTGGGCACGGCAGCAGCTACCGATGACAACAACATACAGCCTCTTCCAAAATTCTCACACACAACCTATAAATACTGTTCGCCTTTTATTGAATATTCAGGTAAATATTTCACATTAATACAGGCTACATAAAGTAGAGCCACTATACGACATGAAATTTACTCAGCTTTTCCTTTTAAGTATGTAAACAATTATACATGTATTTACCATCCTAAAAGGTTGAAATCATGTAATCAGCTAGTCCTCTGCTGCATACAAGGAGCATTCAGTAGTGTTTAGCCAAAAGCACTAGTTTCGTCTGATTTTTAAGTTCAAAATGGCTAAACTAACTGGAGAACAGAATCAGTTTGTATAGGTAAATCAATTTGTTCTTATACAACGGGCAATCAAGTTTCCATTGTTACAGCCCACAGAAAATTGCTTAGTTAGGCACATTAAAAAAATCCCCAGGGTTCTTCAAGATCATAAAGATTCCCAAACAAGGCTAAAAAAGGATAGACCCCCTTAAATCAGTTGACGTACTTGAGATGCATGTTTCCAATGTGAGGTGCCCAGGTGCCAGGCCAAATCTATAGCAAGAAATAAAAAGACAAGTCTATTATGAAAACAAATAAATGTTCCTTTAACAGAGCGTTTAACCACTAAAGGACAAGCGTAGGGCCTCCCCCTAAAATACAACCAGACTGTCCAAAGGCTGGCAGCCCTCTTCAGCTCTGGCCAAGGTTTGACTGACAACCTGCAAGATGCCGAGTATGGATATAAACCCTCTCACTTGTAATAAAGTTGATTACCTGGCTGAGCAGTCTTGAAATGCTGCTTATTTTACCATGTCTTTTTTAGTAACACACACACCCTGTAGGGGAAAAGTCATGCAAATGATCTCAATTCTAGTATCAAAGAACTGAAAAAAATGTCACCTATCCAAAAATGAAGAAAAACAAAACAAAGCACAAGACCATAAGAAGCCCCTGGTAAGCAAAGGTGGAAAAAGGCAGCCACACTACCTGCTGAGCATCAGTACATTCTGTTGAGTTCTGGACAACTTTGATCATGGGATTCCAGGCGGGATCTGGAGTATGGAGCCCATTAAAGAGGGGGCCTCCTGGGCCATCCGCTAGCTGAGGGTGCGAGGGTATTAGAGTGCCGCCGTACATGGAGATTGGTAGGCCCTGAGGGAACAAGAGAAAGCACTGTTGGTGAAGAAGGCAGTGGTTGTGAAGGATGACTGTAGTACCACATTTGCCAAGATGACAGAGGCAGTTCATACCCATACGTAACGTTCACCCACTGGCAAATAACTCAGCACCGTGCGGGAATGGGGCACTGCTGCACACCTAAGGCGGAGTATGGAATACAGTAACTCTTCAGAGCTGGAGATTCAAGTCAGTTTACCCATTTTTCTGAAATTACACCTTGCCAGTACGCAGCACCCTCTGCACAGTGCTTTCAGATGACCCCATAAAGCCAGACACAGCAGCTGTACAAAGTGAACTCAGTGCCCCCTCCTCCCACCTCTGCAGCATGTGATAACCTCGGTGCATGCCGGGCTGCAGCCAGGGGGTGCACTTCAGCAAAGCCGATATACAGCTTGAGCCTACAAGACTCCGAGTTGAAGATTTTCTATAAATTACTAATGGCGATCTAAAATATTCTTCCATTTCAGAAATAGCAAGTACAGAGCAGCTTTTTGCCATTATGAGATTTCTTTCCCGTGTTTAAATGATTGCTGCTCTGCAATTTAGAAGATCCCAAGAGCACATGCTACTTCTGAAACGTGCTTTGAACTGGTCTGCTGTTGAGCACATCGTCCTGGACATTCCTGCAGCGGTGGCTGAGCTGACTATGGCTTGGCTACATCCGTCTACCTCAAGCTACTTTCCAGTGTTAACATACAAGGCACAGACTTACAAGTGGTCCTTTCATCCTGACGCTTCCTTAAGAAAGGCAAGTAGTATTCACAGGCATGATTTGTACTAAAAGCATTAAGCAAACCTTTAATCAGTCTCAAGCGCTGAGCAAGCCTTATGAAAGGTTTCCAAGCGACTGAGCCTCTGAGAAAGCAAACACTGGAGAGCGATGGAGGCATCCAGCTACTTGACAAGAGAACATCCACAATCTACAAATTCTGTTTTTTTTCAAATGCACCACCAGGCTTGGGCACCTTTTCTAGTCAGTGCTGGGATGAAAGGAGGTTCAGGACTACGTGCGGCAAACAATGGTAGAAAAGGCACATACATACAGTGTAAACAGGCAAAACAGGAGATAGAACAAAGTCAGTCCTTGGTCATTTAATAGACTAAATCCAACCCTCTGTAACTTACTTTAGAAAAATCCACAAAACTATTTGGCATAGGTTGGTGGAAAATATTTGAGGGAGCCACTATTCCAGAATCATCTCTTTCCATTGGCTGATGCTGAGAAAACGTGCCTGGGTCTGACAGCTGCTGATGCATTGGATGATTTCCCATGACAGGCTGAGACCAACCTGACAAGCCTTCTGGAAAGGAGGAGATTGAAAATGGCTGATTACAATTCATTGAAGATACTCTCGAGTAGAATTCAGCAGCTGCACACACCTCCACACATCCAAAGGCTCCCCAGAAACACACAGCCGCAGAGGTATCTTAGGGCTCTGCTCTGAGCAAAGGCAGACCTTCCACAGCCTACGCAAAGCAGGAAGATATGTGCAATTTTTTGGCTAATAATCCATTACAGACCACGCAAACACACAAATCTTATCATCAGAGAGGCATCAAGGCCTCTCACAGGTAAGCTGCAGCAGGCAACACTATAGAAGGCTGGCTACACGCACACACACTTTCCTTCCCTCTAGCTCCCACATCCTCCCACATACCATAGGACTACAGAAAAAAGTTACACGTATTACAGGGGCAAAAATAGGGAAAGAAGAGAGACCGGTAAGGCCAGGGCAGTTTGGCCAGGCACATGCCATCTGCATGTACATTCATCTTGATCCTCCAGACAAGTGTGGAGAGAATGGGAACTACTAGTAACTGCAAGTTTCAGGTGTCCCCAGCAGAACAGCTAAGATCCAATAAACCTCAAGCACTGTCTGTGAGCACATACAAGCTTTTCTTGAAAAAAACACAGCAATGCTGAAACTCTAAGTTAACCAATGGAGGACTTCACTGAAAAATATAACAAGTACAGGACTATTAACATTTGTCTTTAAAGTTACCAATGGAAACACTTTGCACCTCAAATGCTGCAGCTTCTCCTTTCCACGAGAACCTCAAACTATCTATAAATGGAGCGTAAAACTTCAGCTGTTTCAAAGTCATTCTTTTGAAACTGGGGCTGCCTGGAACAGAAGTTACCCCATGCTATTCAAGAGTCATGAGGAGATTGATGCAAAAATCAGCATCCACAACTATCTGCTTCTGGCTGCATTAGCTGCACCACAACTAACATTTTCAAATGTTAATGGAAAGCAAGCTAGGAACTTGGAGAGAGGCAGTTGTCCTTTTAGGCCAAGGGTCAGACTTGGAAATGGAACCCCTTAACAGATAAAAGTTGTTTACTTTTAAATTCTGTATCATTCAACAGACTTAATACAAAATGTCTGAACTGTTCTCAGGGTTTACAAGCGTACGCTGACAGATAATCTAGGTTGGGTGAGAACCAGCTACATTAGGAGAGAAAACCACAGCACTTTCATCAGTACGCACTCTTCCACCACTGACATCAGTTCTCCCTTCAGGACGTACTACATGAAAGTTGATTACAGATGGTGGAACTTCACTCCTCCTCCCCAACTTTCTTTTCAAATGTAGGACTGCCGAAAGGCCCTAGAAGTTTCTTAAGGCTACCCCAGACTGTATGACAGGCTTACCAGATACACTGTTAACTCCAAAGGACCAAATACCGCTATGACCAACAGGAGCTGTGAAGTTGGTTCCTAAGGGCGTGGGAGTGACAGATCCTCCCTGTCGAATTCTAGCAAGCCTTTCTGTCCCAATGGGTGGGGGTACCTTTCGATCTTGATTGGCGTTACCCGTTTTTGGCTGGCCCAAGTTAGAAGGTGCAGAAGCAGCTGAAAGGGGCGAAGATGATCCTGAGGAAACTGATGGAATAGGAGATTCACCTGCTGAAAAGAATATTTCTCTTGCTTAATTACACACAAAGCACACAAGCTAGCGAGCACATAAATGCTACCCGCTCTATCCCCCCCAATATTATCTCAAAGCAAATGGTAAAAAGGTTTTAAAGGCTTTTTTTTTTTTGCAAGCATTCTTCAATCTTTCACAGAAATTCTGTTTAGAGTTTATTTTGACTCTAAAATCAACATTATAACACAAATGCTTTCAGCCATCAGAATCATGTGATATTCTCACGACATAGCAGTACATCTAAATTAATTACAAGAAAGAATAAGAAACATGGAAGAGTTTCAGGAAGAGGTGAAAACATCAGCCAAAATACCATAAATATCTAAACAGCCTGGTTTTGGTATCCACCACTTCCAGCAGAAGAGAAATTAGACAGCTTCCCAAAGCCACATGTGTAACATAAGAGCATAAGTCCCACCAACTTCAGAAGCATCATGACTCTTCTTGGGAAATCCAACTTCCTTTGAGCACTCATTAAATGTTTTGGTTCTTAAGCTCAGAGTGGCAATGAAGTTGCATGCAGTGACATGAAAAGCCTCTTCACCTAAGATTCTGAATCAAAGACCCATATTTTCTGTAAAGCTACTTCCATGTTCTTCCCATTAGGAGGAAAACCCACTGTTACCTCTGATGATGCTTAAAGATTTTGGAACATTTTAAGTAACATGAAATAATTCCAGAATCTCAATTAAAAAAAAAAAAAAGGAAAAAAAAGAAAGGGGGCAAGTATAACTTCAAACCATGGCAAACATGAAATTTTCACCTAATATTACACTCATACTATTTAGAGGGGAATCTTTAGCTTGGTATAATCGCCTCCACTCCCCCACAACTTCATGCCCTCTCCTCTCAGAGCCTATGATGACTGATTTTTTTTTTTTTCCCAAATATGCCTTTAGCAATGCTACCAGAACTAGTGGCATTTTACATGGGAAAAAACACAAAATAGCACAGCTTGGGATTTGCACGCCACCCTCACAGCTGCTAAAAGCAATTGGAAAGCATTTTGTGCATCACTGAGTAATTTCCCCTCAAGTTACAAATCTACTAAAGACAATAGCTATGAATTTATAGTTAACTAAGACAGACCCATGAAGTTCCTACATGAATTTGTTGCGCTTGTCCAAGGATGTGGTGAAAAATGCTGTCTGTTAAAGCTGGGAGTCCCAACAGGCGCTGGCCCTTGAAGGTAAACCCGTGCTCCTTGTATGTTTGCTGAAAAGCCTGTCAAAGGACCTGAAGAAGAAGTTGTAGAGCTGTTGGATGGATCTAGAGAGGGTAAGCCTGAAATAAACATAAATTTGATTAAATATCTCTCTTTGGGAACCTGCTTCAAAGCACCAGAGAGAGCTAGTGCTCCAAATATAATTAAAGCATCACCTTCGGGGGTATCTGCACATGGTAAGTTCATTTTACAGGTGCATGATTCTCCCTTAGAAACCGACAGAAGGCATTTCTGTATGCTCTCTGTTTTGGCCTGAAGTTTTAACAAAAACAGCCATCCCTTTGGTCACTGAAAGGAAATGATCCTAGCAGGGAGGGCAAAGGAGGAAAGCTGGGAGTGGCAAGGATCTTTGCTTACAAAAAAGCCACGCAAGTCAAACAGGGATACAGGGCTCTGTGAAAGTCTCAGGGGAATCCGGCACCAGGGAAGTAGTTCACTGCAGTATGGTTTTTGCCATCCTGTAGGTACACTCACATATAGATTGGTCAAAGCATGCTGTGTCCAGAGAAACAGGGCTGACGATGCACAGCACAACAGGTGAGGGGGCTGCTTTCTACCAGGATGCGTGAGAGGAAGGGAGAGATGGAGAGAAAGTTCAAAGTCCCACAAAAAATTATTAGCAAGGGGGAATTACAGTTTTTTAATAAGCCAAAGCTTTTAAGTACTTTTCCAAAATGTTGTAAAAGCTCTCATCACACATTATTACCTCAAAGCAGAAACAGGCATGGCCATATGTTCACCTGAGTTTTGGGTTTAGTTTCAAGGGCCTATTAAACAAGACTAGTTTCAAAACCATTTAAACATTTCAAAATGACCACAACCAGGACCAGCCTATATTGCTGCAGAGCAAGGTTGAAAGTTGTACCTAGTTACACCACAGCAGTCTGCAAACAGCAGTGGTGACAGGCAATACCTTAGGTCATAGACTAGAGGTGCACCTTTCATTGCCTGGATACATTCCTGAAAGCCAGGTCTTTTTCCCCCAATATTATCAACCAAGACAACCTGATTTACTGCTTCCAGAAGTGCCAGATCCAGCCTGCTCACATTGACAGAAATGACTCGCGATTTGAAGGAGGTATCTTTCTCACTAGCCCTACCCTAAAGGTTAAAAAAGAGAAGTTTCCATTACAGACAAGGAGAAATAAATCACTACCACCAACAGGACATGGGTTGCTCAGGTGAGGGAACCTGAGCGTGGGAAGACAATCTTTCAGGGTTTGTCAGTCAGAGCACAAAGTGCAAGACTCCATGGTTATGAGGAGGATGCTAACGCCTGTGCAGGCTGCCTGTAAACGCAGTTTGATGGATCTGCATTTGTCTAGAGCTGCAAACTGGCCTCCAGCATGGAGCCTAGCCGTAAGCAGACTGCAGCACCTCCAGCTGTGCATCTGCCCATGGAGCTACCCTGATGGGACACTCGCGCTAACTCTCCATCCACAAAAGTCAACTCAGAGGTAGTCAAAAGGCCCCTATGGTGACCGATTCCACCGCACATCAAAAACAAGCTTCCAGCTGGCTGACAAACCATCGAAGATCCCGAGTCTCTGCCCCATATAGAAGGGGTAACAGAGCTGCTGCCCATAGGGACTGCTGGTTTCCTAAACAGAGAACAAGGCAGAGATTAAGACAAAAATAGCTCTTCTGCAGAAGAGAGACGCCCAGCTGCATCTTTTGAAGGCTTGGCAGGAATAGCACACAGCTTTCAAAGTGCAATGACTGTACCGCCAATACCATTTCAGCACTGCTGTGTATTTTATACAGGTTGAAAGAAGTGTGACAGCCAGAGGTGCACAAATTCAACAGAGTAGTCAGTTTTCAGGTTGTAAAGAACACTTTTTATCATTATCTTGCCTTTCATAAAAGCGCATAAAAAATCCTTTGTTTAATATTAAAAATGGCTTCTGTGAACAATGACTTACAGAATGCTGAATTCAGTAATGAGGTTCCTATTTATGTACTTACCAACAAAATCAGGTTTTGTAACACTAAAACCTTTTGCAATACCATACTCTGCAGTTACTTGGGCCATGAATTCACACTCTTCATCATGCTCTGAAAGCGTAACTGAGCTTTCGAGACTGGTGTATCAATCTCACAAACTCTGCTCAAAATTCAGTTTATCAAAGCCCCCAGGCACTTCTGCAGAAAGTGGTTACTGCAAGGGCTACCTCCACCTTTAGAGAAACAGCCGCAACACTTGGTCACTCCATGTAAAACAGGGAGCCCAGCCATTTCATGCAACTTCATACTCATGTGCTGCTTCCTAAGCTGGCATATTTCAAGTTTGTGATACCTTTTGTGATACCTCATACCACATGAGCAAGGTCTCAAACCCCTTCCTAAAATACAGAGGAAAGAAGTAACAAATAGACTTCTTTTGGTCTTCTCCACAGCCTCCCCAAATGGTTGGGCTAAGCCTGCCCTTAATCTGCAAGGACAGGAGATCTAAAGATGTAAGTAAGTGAGACAAAAGGCCATTTCCAGAACAGATCCACAGCTGGTGAGGAGATCTGCACGTGCATCTGTGCCTCAAAGGAACCGGTGAACCATGAGCTTACCACCCATGAACAGGAAAAGCAGAGTACCCAAACTCCACCCCGAGGTGACAACTTGTTAAGAAAAAGCTTGTTTAGTGCATAATCAAATTACATTAAATCTCCACCAAATCAGCTTAGAGGTGATCACCAAGAGATGTTGATTTGTGGAAAAATTTGCCATAGACCAACTGTGCAAGACAGGCACAAAAGACAAACCTCTGCTCCGTCAAACGTAGAGTCACAGCCAAGATTAGAGGATCAGTGTCCCACTTGCTTTGATGGCCATTACCACTCCCTCTCATCACACGGGAGTGTACTGAACTGCCAGGCAAGGCCCAGACTGCTCCTTGACCATCACACTGCTGTCGGCCAAAGTGTCAGCCAGCAGTGACTGGCCCTTTTCCCCGCTTCGCAAAATCTCATGAAACCTGCCACTGAACCTCATGGGAACAGCCAAGGTAGTCCCCAGTTCACCCCACCTCAGAGGTTGAGCTGAGCGGAAAGGTCTGTTCTGCTGGGAAAAGCCAGTGAATGAGATGGGTGGGCAGACCACAGGACCACACTTACACTCCAAGGGAAGGCATCGGAGAGGTCCTCAGCCTACCATCCCTGCTCTCTTCCTTACTGTCACACCTTCCAAACATCCCCTTCTCCCCAGGCTCCCCCAAACCCCTTGCTCCTCCTGACAGACAATTTAGATTCTGAAACTAAGGTGATCAAAAGCAGTATTAAGTAGAATGACATTAAATGAATCAACTAAGGACCTGACTAACCAGTCACTTCCTGCCAGGCAGAATTTTAGTGGCACATCTACCTATTTGCAGTTTTTCTACACTTTGCAATAACCCAATCAAATGCCATCTCAGAAAAAATGTGTTCTGTCCAAATATTTCTGTGCTTCAATTGAGAAGAACTTAACACTTATCTCCCCAAAGTCAACTGCATGAGCTCTCCTTAAGTATCTACCCAACCTTCCTAACTCAGGGCAGAAACAGATTTAGACTACCTTTTAAATACTTACAGTCATTTAAGGATATATAAAGGACCAAGAAATTTTTCCCAATGACAAAAAAAATGACCACAACATAAGCGAACAGCAAAATTCTTTGCTGCTATGGGAAGTCCCAGTCACCTGTCTTTGTATACGCAGGATGCGATCATCAGAAAAATCAGCAGATCCCATTTGCCATAAGCTTCCTTCCCCACAGGTTATTCCAGCAACAGCCAACTCCCAGTTTAGAGCACTGCAGAGAAACAGCTGAGCCAACGTAAAGTGCTTCTTGAGTCTGCTGAGGAGGGTCTGGCAATTCTTTTATTAGCAGCCTATCTGACGAACAAGGTTCAGTTACTTTACCTTCCACAGCCTTGGTTACATCCGGTTCTGCTTACTGCACTAGGACTGGACGTGGCACAAGAGCTCTAGGTATTGACTCACTTTGCAGAGCTATACAGCCCAAATTAAACTATAAAGGAAACTATAGTCATAGCAAACATCCCAGTTTTGTGGTTAAAGCTAGTCAGAGAAGTGTTCTGGTTTTCAGAACTCCTGCATGTTTGTAAATCAACTGAGATGAATGGGAATGCTGAAAATCTTTCCTCACCACCATGTCTTCCAAATGCCCCCTTCTCCTTTAGGCTGAAAGTCAAACTGCTTGACTTGTCCCAATCCAGCATTCAAGTCCTGAAGCATCATCCCCAATATCTAACATGCGCTGTGGGGGTAAAGACAACTTCAAAGCAAGGCTCTCTAGCTGCCCAGCTTCAAGGCACCATAAAGCCATTATGGCAAGAATGAAGGGGAGAACAGAGTGGCACAGACTAGATGTCTTGAGAGTCCCTTCCAGCCAAATGGGTGCAGCCAGTTGCCTGCAACATAGTTTGAACACTAAGATGATAATAATCCTTTAGGCAAAGCATAGCAGGGCAGGGAGTTCACTGTGAATGTTCCTTACTCATTTCAAATAAATGCAGATAAGCTTGAACTGCTATACTTAACAGCAGAAAGACAGTAACTTCCGAATAAAACACACCACACAGCAGCACACCCATTTCCCAAAGCATAACATAAGCTTATTAAAATCCCAGAGCCATATCAAGAGACAAAACGTACAGAGAGTTTTCCCTCACTGAGTCAAGCTGGCATCCCAAACAAAATATTGAAAAACTGCATGTGGTCACTCCTCCAGCTGGAACCTGTCCTGGCCCCGCTGTTTCAGGTTTGGTATCACCCGACACTATGTTCCATTCCAACCCAAAAGCTAAGATCAATGCTACTCTGAACTCTACAAACAGGTGGAAGCATTCCTGCATCTTACAGAGGACAAGCAATGCAGCACCTGCAATGTTCCCAACACCTAACATCCTAGAAGAGCGGAAGAGGAAAAAAAAATCATCATTTTAAAGAGCACTTGGAAAAAAGAGGCCATCCTCGTTACAGTAGTATTCTCTAGCTGTCATTTGTAAACTACTTCTCAATCAGTTTGAGATGATCAAAGTGTAACGGTTGGAAAAAGAATTCTGTCCAGTGCATGATCTTAATGACTTACCTACAGGACTAGTCGAAACCCGTTGGGAAGGTGGCCTGAAACCAGGAGCCTTGGAGTTGTCAGGATGCACGTTTTCCACGTGTCCTAGCACAGAGTTATTCAGAAAGGTAGACTGAACAGTGAAAGATGGGTCAGCTGCTGCTCGGGTAGAGAGTGGACAGTCTCCCCATCCTTGGTTAGCTGGCACCTGGTTGCTATCAAAAAGACTACTAAAGTGATTGAAGAGTGTTGCTGGCCCAAAGGTAGGAGGCAATGATTTGTTTGCTGGGTTAATGTGCATCTGAGAACCGTTCATAACGTTCATGGTTGACGAAAGCTGCACTGCAGCAGGTGGACCTTGAGAAGGTGTTAAAGGAACTTGATTCGTAACAAAAATAGACTGAGGATCTTGATGGAGGTTTGCATTTGGTACCACTGAATAGAAAGAACCTCTGGACTGCATCCTGTGAGTAACTCGAGGTGCTGGTACAGCTACTTGAGGTAAGTTACTGTTGTCCTGATTATCTGCAACAACTGACCTGGGTGACGCTAAGCTTAAAGGAGCAGTTTCTGAGCTGGATGAAAAAGGCATCGACATAGCAGGATTGATCTCTGACATGCTGGTTGGCAGTATTTCATCTTGGACATTATTTAGCGGTGCAGGGCTGCTTGACGGGCGAGTTTCAGTGACTCCTGAGTTGCTGCTAGCTGACATACTGCAACTACTTGCAACCGAAGATGGTGCGCACACATTTGCAGCAGGCTGGTCTGGTGTTGACACCTTCTCTTTGGGTGCTGACACAGCCGAAAAAGAGTCCGCTTTAAGTGCAGAATGCTGCGTTTGTGGAGCATTAGATGGCAGAAATGCTGTGGGCACTTGCCCATTGTTTGGGGGGGCAGAGGAAGCTGAAGGCAGAGTGCTACAGGTGCTCGTCACAGTTGAGATCGCTGTTGCTGCAGCACTCGTCTTGGGAACACAGGCAAACAACTGCTTTCTGACCGAAGAGGGAGTCCGATTACTGGTTACACACAGCGGTTGGGTGGAAGCAGCTACAGAAGAGACAGTAATGGGACAACTAGAAGTAGCTAATCCAGGAGACTCCGTCTGTAAAATATTTCCATTCTGACTACCTACACGACTTGAACTATTATGCTTTGGAGAGCTGTTTGTGCTGCCAGGGTTAACTGGTCTCACTGGGAATGGTCCCCAAGTGTTCGGTGAAGGTGAAAAAGTTCCTCCAAATTGGGCCATAGGTAAGCGAGGGTGCCGGATCTGTTGCATAGTTTGGGCAGCCAGCAAGGCAAAATGAGGGTGAGAGTAAGCTAGAGGAAGAGACACCGGAAAAGATGAGCGCACATTTGCTGGGACATTCTTGTTTAATTTGTTAGTAGGCTGGAAAGTAGATAGCGTTGATGACTGCGATGTGACTAGGGGTGGTGCTCCGAGGGGAAAGGAGTTCTTGTTTGAAGCAGTCGCAGTGCTGACTCCAGATGAAAAGTTTGCATGGATTGATTTGGTACTTGAAGCAGGTGTTCTTATATGAGTTTTAGGAATCAAGTCTTCCAGTTCCTTGGCAGGATCTTGAATAAGGGCATTGATAAGTTGCACTGCGTATCGTGTTGACTCTGTACCACCCCTAGATTAAATACAAACATATTTATCTTTTGCAAAAGGAAACCCCACTTTGTGCAACATTCCGTAGCCTCAATTTTATACTGATCTGCAAGTCTATCGCATGTTTACTCCAGTAAGTTATTTCTTGACTTTTGCGTATCTTAAGGATTCTCTTTGAAGAAGCAGACTTTCAGCATATCTTGGCAGTAGTAATACATGTTCTATGCTAGTACCAAGAAGCTAAGTATGTCCCATCTTAAAAAGCAAAGTTCTTAATAAATGACACTGTGGACTAACTCAGGACTTTCATTTCTAGATACTGTACCTTATAGTGATCATCCTCTCTCCATTCTTATCTTTTTGCTTATCAACATCAATATGGGCACCAGTGACATCTTGAATTGCTGTGATGTTGCACCCACCTCTTCCCATTATTCTAGATACGACAGAAGCTGGGACAGATAATTTCTTTGACCTGTATCACAAAGATCACAAATCTGTGAAATGTATTCAAACTTTAAAGGCATACAAAAATCCCTTGCTATCTGACAGATAGCTGTAGCAATAGTCTTAAGTTTCAGGGCAGCACGTGGTTTTCTGCTGATATTTTCTTCGCCCTTTGGAGCCTCTCTAGAACTCCCCCACTCAAATTACTCATCATCTTCAGTACCTGATGAGGATTCTACAGAAGCACTTATTCCACCACTGTTGTAACACAGATGTATGTGCCTCACACTGCTTCAGAAACACTTTTGGATTTTATCTTGTGTATCTTCAAAGTGAGACAAATCCTTAGCTTACCAATCTAAATTTACATAAATAGCACTGCTTCAAATAGAAAAGTCCATGGCTTAGCTACTTTGATCATTTATAGCAAGGGTTTACAGCAAGGAGAAGGTGGTTTTCCCAGTGATCAGCTCTGTAATACACTTGCATTCACAACCCTTTTAGTATCCACCTCTCTCAGACCTCAAGATCTGAAAGTTTATTGGTGACACTACACAACAGTGGATGGCAGACAGTTAAATTGTGCAGTTCTGTGATTTAAGGAGCTGCTGAAAGCCACTGTGAAGGCAGCACAGATTTTCAGAAGCAGGCTCACTGTCAGGCCACAACACTGTAACCCATGTGTTCAGTGAAATAAGTCAATTTAGGAATTTTCTAATTCACACAATATTGGTGGGTCAGTGCAGGCACACACTACTGGGAAGTCTTTGAACATGAGCTATGCTTGCATCCAGACCCCAGCCAAGGTCTCTGTAGGCCACCACTGTCCCCAGACTGTAAAGGCTGGGCCTCTCAAGCCCATACACTGCTTTCAAGCTTGCCAGTGATGTGCAATATCTCAATACTGAACAATTAGAGGGGATTCAAAGGGGTTTCAGAAACCACTGTGATCACAGTGCAGGTGCCTCTGAACACTGTACAGATCACCAGCACCCCCTGAAAAGGCTGCCAGCTTCACCTAGCTATTCCAGTCTTGGAAACTTTTAAGTAACTTGATCCTCAGGATATTGTTTCTCACTTAATAGGACTTACAGAAAACCCATCTTATTTTAAACACATCTAAATACATGTAAATGTTCTAAAGCATCACCTCGTCTTGCCAAGGTGTTTTTTCTTTCCCCCCTCTCCTGCCAGGAGAGCATGCTACAAACCCTCCCATTCCCCAGAAACCAGGTCCTCAGAGCATGCACCCAGCTCTCCTCCCAAGGCTGTTTCATGCTTTGGGCTTTCTTCCCCCCTCCACCCCCAAGGATCCTCTCTCAAGCTAGACATCCCAGTCACTCCCTCCCCAAACCAGAGCTCCCATCATCACCTGACTTTCAGGGTATGTCCACATTGCTCACAGGGCTCCTAATCTTGGTCTGCTTCCACCTCAGCCCACTAGGAACCCCATGCCATCACCCATGGAGACATTCCTCCTCCAGAAGAGCTCACCCCAGTGCCCAGGCCCCCACCTACCCATCACCCACTGCTGTTTCCCTCCCTACCCACCAAGCTCGATGGTTTGTACCTTGAGAAGTGTCCAAAACAGTACCTTTTTGCTCCCGAACAGCAGCGCCCTCCTCTCTGCAGCTGAAATTGCTCAATTGGTGTTGGCTGCAGATTGTTGCTAGGGGGAGGGTCTTTCAAAACTCTGCCTACTTGCCTGTCAAGGGCAGAAGGGATGTTTTCATTGGTTACTTCTTTGATAGACATCCCTTCTAGCCAAGGGGTTACTCACAGGGAGAGGGGAGGAGGAAAATTCTTGTTGAGACCAGGAGAGACTTTAGCAGAAGGCGGCATGCAGGTCCCAGGCATTTTGCATACGCATCTAAAGTCGCCAGAAGGGTCTTTGGCAGGACGCGTGCTTTGATCAGTCAGGGCATAGCAAACACCAGTGCAGAACACTTATGGACACATTCTTTATGACACAAGGCCCTGTTCCTCAGGGACGAGGAAAGGTCGGGTTTTGGATGCCACCTCTAGAACCCTACCATCTCCAGCAGAAGAGCAGACAATACTCAACCAAGCAGTTGAGTTGAGCCTATGAGACTCAAGAGACCCAGGAGGAGAGATGGAGCAGCTCCAGGGTCAACGGCAGGGTCTATGTGCAACCCTGGAAAAGTCAGCTGCCTGTTTAATGGTTTCATGCCTGCACAACTCACCAACTGGTGGGCAGTCTGCAACCGTACATTTAGCAAGGGCACGTCACAGTGGAGAACCCCATTTGGGAACACAACAAAAGGCAGAGACTGAACCAACTCTCTAAGGGCTCAAATGCTTAAATTTTCAGATTAAACTGCCTTTTTAACCTTTATTAAGAACAGTCTGTGGCTACCACTAATCTGAATGCATTAAATCCTCCATACAATTATGTTCTTTGCACATAGTTTAAAATTCTCTAAAATGGGCATATTTGGTCACTACGATTGCAGAACATGAAAGCAGAAGGGCATCGTAAGGACACTCAAAGCACCTGACACTTGTATGTTCATTCTGTATTCCTTTTTGATAAAGGGAACAAAAAAAGGAAAGCCAGATGATCATTTCTAGTTACAAACAGTAGACATCATAAAGGTTACAGAAAAGATACTGGGGTGTAAATGGCCATATAATAAAAACCAGTACATTTTCAAAGGGAAAATACGCTTTACAGAAGATCTTGAAATCTAGTTGCACCTCTAGCACCCACTTTAAGGTGACAAAATTTTCCATAGAATCGGCGATCAAGGTCACTGCCCAAAGCACAATGAAATTTAGCCTTGAAGAGATCATCCACCTCTGCTCTACTAACATCCATCCTGCCTTTAGTTCATGTGCAAGCAATCACCTGCTGTAGGGGCTTTTCACTGCCATCTGCTCCCACCCCCTTTTATCTTATCCCCACGTCCTCTACTCCATGGAAGTCACAGGTAGAGAAAACCCTTGTGCCAAATAAAACATTCATGTCATATCAACTTTAGGTTAGTGAGAAGTTACTACAAATTAGGACTGGAATTTGTTTTCCCAGCACTGCAAGAGTAAGGGAAGTAGATTTTTTTTTCATAAATTAATAATTAAATAAGCTTGCTGGACATTCTGTATTTGAGACTAATTTACAAGCTAAAAAAAGCTCACAGACAGTTTTTAAACATAGAATTAAAGTCTTTACCTTCTAACCACCTCTTTCCAGCCTTCTTCTCTTTTCTGGCCTCTTTTTGGACTAGTCAGATTCAGCTTTACATTTGGAGAGGTCAGAGGCAGGGAAACAGGCTTATAAGTAGTTGACAAAGAATTTGAATGACCTTCACCATCAAGTCTGGGAACAGAAATGTGTTGATTACAAATTACAGACTAAAATGACAGCATTACAGCATACATTTCTGCAGCTTAGAACTACTACCATGAACTGTTTTCGTTCTTATTTTCTACCTGGAACAACTGTTAGGTGACTTCATAGGTAGTTTCTTACCTTCTAGTCCACAGCCTATACACTTCCTCCAAAAAGTGGAGTGCTAAACTGAATGAAGCAATACCAGAAGCACAAAGGACATCAGATTAAAATAGTTTATAATAGGCAGTACACAGCCACTTAGGCACATCCTGATTATGTGTCTATACTGTGTTCTCCTTTTGAATAGCTTTTTAAGAAAAGGTACTTTGGCAATAACGTCTCTTTCTTACTTAGTATTTGAAAATGTCTGTTCTTCAGCTTATTGTTACAGATCCCCTGGAAAGTGCTTCTAACCCTCACCCCTCATTTTATGAATGGGTAACTGAGGCACAGATATTTGAGCGTATTTATGTATTAAAGTCCCAGTGACATCAATTTGGAAGCAGGTGCCCAAATATCATTACCTGTACTAATACAGCTCTAGCAATAGTCTAGTGATACAAAACAATGCAAAGTTTGGGTGAGAGAGGAGAAGAGAAAGACAGAGAGAATAGGCAGTCTCTTGTTAGGCTAAGTGATCTATGTGGAGGTGAAAAAAGCAGCACTGGGAGCTCACAAGTTCTCCTGCAGCACTGAAACATAGGCAGTAATCTTTGTAAGTCATTGAAAAACTAGCCTTACATGATTCGACCCAGCAAATCTATGGCATAGCTGGACAATTTACAGAGGACCTCAGGCTTCAGCTATCCTGCTAAGCATCACTCCTCCTCCTCTTTACTATACGCAAGTTTTTATTCATCCATTTTATTCCCCATTCTTTACAGCATTTTATGTTCACTGTGTCTTCTTGTGGGCAAACTGTTTGTTTATACTACGCTTTATACAAAATTCAGATATCTATCTACATTTAAGTGACCCAAGCATACTGATTATATGAAAAGCAATGTTTAGACAATATGCCTTTTAACATGGCTGCATTTTCTCTCTTTACCTTAGTAAGTTCTAGCTCTCTGATAATACACCTGCCCAAGGCATTTGAAAGTTCTACGGACAACTTTACTTGTCCTCAGATAACTGCAAGATTGAGGCAAAGAACAAGAAAATGCATATGAAGAAAAGAATGAAGTCCATTGTGAAATATCAATTGCAAAGTAGAATTGTAAAGCTTTTTTCTGCTTTTTCTGAAAATGTCTAGGTATGTTTTCAGAAAAGCATTGTTACGAAGTCCGAGTTTAAGTTTCAATTACAATAGCCTTGTCGTTGGCATGTCTATGACCACAGAGAAGAGGAATTCAGGAAGATCAAATTTAGAAACGATTTTCAGACATAGTCTGCCTAGTGCAAGACCCAAAGAGCACCTGCAGAAGTTAATAAAATATACTAGCCCTGTTTTGGTATTTATATACTGTCTTGTTTCTTAGGTGTACTTTATCTAACAGAAGCACTGCTTCTAACAAGGAGTTAGAAGCATGCATTTAATTTAGTTAGTCCTGCTGTAGTGAGCCACACAGGATTCCAAGACTTCTATAGGAGACTGTGGACAAAAGGTCCAAGGCAGATACAATTTACGTTCATAAATCAGAACACAAACAAAATCCAATTTGTAATATTTCTAAGGGTAACCCAAACAACCCCCCCCAACCACAAGGGCTGACAAATCCACTCATTCTATACCTAACTTTGACCTAGGGAAAAAAAGAAAAGAAAAAAAGAAAATCCTGACTCTCCTCCCACTCCCAGACAAGTGCCTCAATCAGTCTGGCAACAGCCCTCTCGCTTGCTGCCCTGTTTGATCCCATAATGTTGGCATTCTTATTGAAGCTGGGTTCTCAGTCAGCCAGGTGTCCTGTAGATCAAGCCCTGCACCCTCTCTCCCCTCCCTTAATGCAGGAAAAGAAAAAAGAAAACTATGGAGGGTCAGACTCATACTACTTCTATGTAAAAGTAAGCAAAGACTACAGATTCAGATGGGATCTAAGCTTTTTGATTCAGACCAATGACCTATTCAGAAACTGGTGCTAGAAAAGCTATTAGCTCATTCCCTGGCAACTGAGTGATCTTCCAAACCATTCCTATGGCCCCTGTACATTCACCAAGTTCTTTTGACTCTCACCTCTGGCTCGACAAGGTTAAATCAAACTGGCTATCAACCTGGCACGTGAAATGCTCAGAGTCATCAACTTCTTCCCTCCTTAAAACAAAGAGATTGCAATTCAAATGAGTTAATGATGAAACCATAAAACAATCAAAAGATAATGAAACCACTTCTGTAAACAGATTATAAGTAAAGCTGGCATCTCCTTTTTAAATTCCCAGCATATTCACTTTAAAACGTATTCTAGTAAAATTGACAATGCAACATAGATGCTTAAATAGCACAGAGAGAAAACGGACTGTTTTGCTAAAGTAGTATTAAAAACTAGCCAGCAATGCCAAAAAAAAAAAAAAAAAATCTTATCTTTACCATTGTAAAGAGGTTACATTCAACAAACCAGACAGTATTATTTAATAGCTATGCAAATAAAGCAAACTCCATCTCTCAAGACTTTGAGAATGTACCAGCTGGCGTAAAGTTTAAGCTACAGAAAATTTACATTAGCATTGGTAAAACTCTGTGAAACAACAGGGAAGCAATACCGCAGTCTCACCTTGTTGGTGTTTTGGAAGCCGAGGTGCTCGTTTTTTCTTCCTGAGAGGGGATAAGCAACGAGGCATAGCGCCGCTCAGAGGAATTTGTATCCATTGTAAAGTTCAGCTCTTGGCTTTTACCTCCACTGCTGCTTTCGCTATTGCAATCTGTGCTATCCAAGTTATCTGAATCACTATTCCCACTTGCACCACCACCTCTTGGCTCTCCATTTATTTTATTTTTATCTGCTTTTTGCTGTGCTAGAGATATATGCTGATCTGGCAAAATTATCTGCATATTCTGAGGAGTCTCTTTTGTTTTATTTTTCTTATTTTTTCTATTTGTGCTGGGGGTAGTCACCACATTAGCTCTCTTCTTCCCAAAGGCATTTGTGAAAGTAGTTGAAGTCGCAGAAATTCCAATTGTAGTTGTAGTAGTTGCACTAGGAGGCTCTATAGGAACTTCTTGCTCCACTGAAAGAAAAACAGTCAATATACAATCAAAACCCACAAAATATAGAAATCAGTGCCCTGACTAAAGACACTACAGCTGAAGTTATGCTCCCTGCTGAGCTGTCAGATTATTTGCACTGCATTCTAGCTGTAAATCCTCCAAGAGCAAAAGACTTTTGGGAACAAAGAAGGGGAAAAAAGTGAACAAAGCAGTTTTGCCAGCAACTCTGACTGCAAAGGTAAGAACCAGGGCGGAAGCTATGCAACAATGTCGCAGTACCAGAGAAGCCAGCTTTCAAACAGATTCCCTTACCTAGATGGTTAAAAGAAGGCACCCCCACACTACATTGTTCATTGAAACACTTGTTCTTTACCTTCGTCGTCATTTTCTTCTTCATCATCATCTTCTTGCAGTTCCAGAGTTTCTTTAGGCTTGTTTTCTTCATCTTCTTCTTGTTTTCTTTTTTGTTCCTCTTTCTTTTTCTTTCTCTTTTCCTTTCTTTTCTCCCTTTTAGCTGCAAGAGCTTGTTTTCTGCTCTCCTCTCTTGACTATGTAGGAGAAAAGGATCCATATTTAAACATTTTCACACAGACTAAATTATACTTATAACTCAGATCTTCCCTAGGAATCTGAGGGGGAGGGAAGAAAGGAGAGGAGAGCATGATGAACTAGAATGGCTTTGTCACATACTGAATCATTATGCAGAAACTGGGCAGGCCTTATGGAACAACAGAACTAGTTGATCCCAAAAAATTCTAAGGAATGACAACAAAATAACAACCAAAACAGAGGTATTATAAAAACATAATTTTACTGGAAAACCAGCAGAATCTCTCATCATCTCAGTACTTTCCCAAAAAACATTCCATAACCTCATTAATATTTTTGCAGCAATGTTCACATCTTTGACTCAAAAAGATCTCCCAGAGTATTTTACAGAAAAATCTGCTAACATTTTAACCACTTCCACCATATGGAATCGGTTAAGTCAACTATGCTATACTGTAGCTTTGCACAGCAACTGATAGGTGTTTAACAAGTCAGCAACCTGGAAAATTTAATAAACTAATATGGAACTTGTTTGTCAAAAACTGTAAGAGCCTTCATTAAGAGAGCCCACTAAAGAGTGCTTAAGAAGTGTCTGCATTACTCGGGACACTTCACAGTATTCTCAGTGAGGGAGAAGCTGATTTTCCCCACTATCTGCTCAACTCCATATAGTTCATGGGGCAGCTTGTGGGCTCTCCTTTGTAACACTGAGTAGAAGTCCATAAAATGCTTACGGACTACATCTTACACAATATATAACATACCATGTATCACACCACTGAGACTGAAGACCTCCCTTATTCACATATCATCTGTGCTGAAGTAATGCAAGAGAGCTACTACCTAAGGTAACTATTGCCAAGTCCAAGCTTTCCTAAAAAGGACAGTGGAGCGGCTGAAGCAGAAGTCACTTCTAATTTGCCACCCTCAGTATACGCTTCACTTTTTGTATATTAAAGGAAGGAAAGCGCACACAGTCACAGCATGACAAGAAGCACCAGCACGAAATACAGCCTATAGTTCGTGGTTATGCTACATACATATATACATAGTATATGTATAGTATGTAGTTATACATAGTTCAAACCGTTGTGCTACACAGCAGCAATTCTCTACTCACTTTTTCCAGGTCTAGCTCCTTCAGCAATATAGTTGCATTCTTATTTGCTTCTGCAGCCTGCTGGTCTTTAGCTTTCACAATCGTCTCCACACACTGGTGACACTTTTTCAACAGGTCCTGGAATGCAAACTTGTCTTACTACCTCCATAACAAACTAGAATTGAGGAGTGAGGCTTGCTCTACAAGCATGAGATTAGCTTCCCTGTATTCATAAACATACAAACTATTTCAACAGAATAGGACTCTAAATGCTGATATTTTTTTTTTTTAAGTTCTGTATTAAAAAGGCGACGTGCACAAATCTCCAAATCAAATGTACATAAGCAAACATGTACATTCAGTTTTTGAATACTTAAGAATTTCTCATGTATATTTTTGCGGAAAATAAGGGACAGGGTCTGTTCCCGAAGTTAAACTTACCTTGTCAGTTATCGTCGCTATGTATCGCATGCATTCAATGTCCGAAGGAAACTGGTTAACTTCTTTCACCAGGAACTGAACTACTTTCACATGCCCCTAGAATAGCAAAAAAATTTCTAATCTCTTGTATACAATTGTCAACATTCATCATCAAAATACAAGTTTGATATCTCTTAGTCCAATGCAAAAGACTAAAAATAAGCAAGAACATTTCTGATAACCTGCTGTTTGGGAAAGAAGGTAGTTACTGTTTGCTCAGTGTTGACAGCATGTCTGCTGTTCTGCATCATGGTGGCAAAGACAAGCTCTCACACAAGTAATTTTGTATTTTAAAATACAAGGACCAAACCGGGCCCAAGGGCAGAGGCAGCTGTTCATGGTTTTAGGAACAGCCAAGACCACCCTCTTTAGACCCCACCTGTCACCCCAACCCACTCTCTTGCCACTCACACCACAGAGCTAACTTAGATTGTTCAATTACAAGGTAAGTCTGGATCAGGGAACCGAGCCACCTGAATATTATCCTGGCAAACACATTCCTCTGCTGCTGGATCCACTCACTGATGGGGTACACTATGCAACCACACAGAAAGTATCCAACTGTTGCCTCTGAAGTTATTTGAAAGCACTGGAAGGACAGCAGCAGCATGCTCAGTATTGCTGTTTGCCAAAAAAAGCTGTACACTTATTTGATATTTTGTTAAAGTCAAAGCAGCTACAGTTAATACATTCCTCTGCTATAGCTATGCTCCTTGCATCCAACAACATAACTGATGAAACCATCACAAAGCAATGTTCTTCCTGCCAAGAAGAAAAGGCATTGACAAACAAAGCGTTCCACTCAAGAAAGAAGGAACAGAACAGGAGAAGCACAGAGGAATCAGGACAGCTTATTACAGACTGGTATTTTGTTAATCTCAAAGCAGGACTGAAACAAGCACTATAATCTGCAGAAATTTAGAGGGGACTACAGTAATCTCCAGGCAGTGAAATCTCAAATGGCAAAACTTTTTGGACAGTGTATAACTGGAAATAATAAAGTCAACAGGGTTTATGGAACAAAGTTTTTCACCTCTCAAAAATTATATCTGTGTGAAGTACACAGATGATGACTATTTTAAAGCAGGCATTTTATTAAAATAGTAATTTTGCTGTGTTGTATTTGATTCTCCCAAAACCAAGCATTCAGATTTAAGATCAAATGAGAAACTCTGTTTTGAAAACGTTTAGCATTGAAACATAAAATTAAGTTGGTCTCCTACCTTGCGAAACGCTGACATAAGAGGTGTAATTTTCCGATTATCTGCAGCATCCACATCTGCTCCTGCTTGCACAAGCAACTGAACCACATCATAGTGACCACCATTAGCTGCCAACCACAGAGGTGTGTTTCCTTTCTTGTTACGAACATCAATATGCGCTCCTCTAAAAAAGTACAAGTGTGATCGAGTGAAACAAGCTATGAGTAAAGGTGAAAGTCAGGAAGTAAGATCACGAAAGATCAGAGTACAATTGGATATATAACTTTAACTACTGAAATCTAGTAACTAGACAGAGAAATTCTGTCCCTGAAATCTGCTGTTTAAGTTGCAATGTAGTGACACAGGGATTACTTAAACCTCCATCACAGAAATGAACACTCACCTAACGTAGCCTACTGCACCACAGCTATGCAACTAGCAATGACGGATCCTTTAAATTATCATTAATGTGGTGATTACTCACACGACAAAGCAGCCCCTTCAGATTTTAGCAGCACATAGGCTTATGCTTGAAGAGCTCAAGAGCTACTTCCAGGCTTTGCTCCCCAAGTGACATCGGGGAAATGCTCATGTGGGAATCGCTGGATTAACACACAGCCAACAGAGCTGCCAAGCCAGACACTGCTTACCTCTGGTCCCAGCTGCCTGCTTAGCTTAACACCGTAGTAGCAGGATACTCCAGGATAACACTGGAGAGTAGGGAATAGATACAACATCCTGCTTCCAAAGCTTCCCATTCCCTTTGCTCTCAGACACACGAGGCAATGTAAACAAGCACGCCCTTGCCACAGAGGTATACAGCTACAGAACAAATGTGCCACTAATGAGAAGAAATAATTTACCGATTAATCAGGAGCTCACAGAACTTGTAGTGACCCTTATCTGCTGCAATTGTTAAAGCTGTATCTCTTGAGGAAGGCACAGGTGGAGCATTAACATCTGCTCCTTTATCAAGGAGAACCCTTCCAACCTCTGCATATCCTCCTGAAGCCGCTTCCATCAGAGGTGTGAGACCAGTCTGTGCAAAGAGAATGAGTTACACAGTGTGAAATTTGTACAATATACTTTGGATAAAACATAAATGATTTCTACATAGGGAAATCTGATTTTTTTATTTAGCTGCTTATATTTAGTTTAACTTCAAGCAGTTTCTTTCTCTCTCTCAAAAAAAAGAGACCCAAACAAAACAAAACAAAAAACCAAAACCCAAACACTCTTGGGCTTTGATTCATACAAACCCAGGCAAACTGTTGACTAAGTACCACCAGACACCTGTCTCAACAGCAAAAAAAAGTTTACAACAGGATCTCTAAAATAGAGGTTAGAGCAGATCCAAATGAAGACACAAGTGCTTCTACAAAAATGCTCAGAAACTGGCTTTATAGCTTTTCTCTAGCTTCCGTTAGCACTGAGGCTGATCTGGGCCCAACTTAGTTGCCAGGCTAGACTGTTAAGTAAACTTACACCAGCTGCTAACATGCCCAACTGACCATTTGAGAGCTGGCTTTTATCCATATCCCCTTTTCTCCAGCCACAGTCATTCCAGAAGCAGGCGGGGTAGACAGACACAGCAATTATTTCAGCAGCCTTAGGAGTTACCAAAAATTCCTTTGTGCTGGGGAAATCAGTCTGGCTGTCTACACAAGCTTTAAGCTTGCTTTATGGCAGGAGACACAAAGCTGTCCCAGAGTACCAAAGGATGGGACCTGTGGAGCATTTCAGAGGCACAGAAGTCACAGTACTGAAGCCACGGGTTCTACAGCAATGTAAAAGCTTTACAAAGTTTGATTGCACTACTTCTGTTGTAGACAAGAAATCCATTCTATATGAAAATCACTATAAGCAACACTATTCTTTTCCTGCCCAGACTTCACTCAAATGTAAAACTATGTATATTTGTTCTGTTAACGAGTATCACGTCAAGCTTAAACCTGAAAAGTTTCTCAGTACTACAGAACAAGAGTCAATCTCAGTTTCATTATGAACTCAGAAGGACCAGTCAGCTTTTCCCTAACGTAAAAAATTCATCATCATTGATGCCTTTATTTTTTTAAAAAGCAAACTTATTTCAGAACATTTAATAAGTCCTCTGACTTCATAAGTCCTCTGAGCCCAGAGAGGCTCAAAGTAACAGGAAAATTTGAAGAAACTTGATGACTCAGAGAAATCACCTCTTAGAAATAAGCCACAAGGAAAGGCGATTCACACACTTACCTTTGCCCTGTGCTCGACATTGGCCTTCCTGTCCAAAAGCAGACTGACCACCTCTGCTCGGCCTTGGAAACAGGCCAGGGTGAGGGCTGTATTCCGGTTGGTCTCAATTTGGGCATTAATATCAGAACCCATATCAAGCAACAGTTTCACAGCAGGTACATGGCCATTCATAGCAGCCAGCATCAGAGGAGAAATACCTAGCTTACTCCCGGTCCTAAAGGGAAAGAAACAAACTGCAGTTCCCAGAACTGGAGGAATGCTCTGGGAAATGTAAGTGTATCTAAGAGGAACAAAATGTTTTGATGTAAGCTAGAAAGGAACATATAACATACACAAATATAGACACTGACCTAAAATACTAGCATTTTTTTAATTAGACTATCAGAGTAACTACATGCAATAGACAATTGCAATTTATAAACAAGGAAAACATATTTCAGCTTTCAGATGTTCAGATGGCTGAAGCACACATAAGCCTTAAACTACATATACTAAAAATCAAGGCTGCATCCAATTCATTCAGAAAAAACATGCTTCTAGCACAGCTGCAGTTTTAAGTTTCTCTAGTGATAGAGTATATGTAAGTTTTCTTAAAGTGAATAAAGAGGAGGCTTAAGAGACATAGCTGTGTAAACTTGTTCCTCTTACTGAAAAAGACCTCTTCAAACACACGCATAGAGCTGCCCCGAGTGCTTTGGCTGGTTCCTTTGCCTGGTTCTATTGGAAACAGTTTGACTTCTAGATCCCAGAATGGTGGAAAAGGGAAGGGGAAGGAATAGGTTTGCAAACTATAATAATCCCCTTAAAATTTAGGTATAAGACAGATGAAGTTTGTGATAGTTAACGGCAATGTAAGAGCACTAAGATAACAAGAACATAAAGGGTAACATCAGTGTAGAAAGGCTGCAAGGAGATCTGAAAGCACTAGAGATTCCAATCTATGCCTCAGTACGTAGCCAGAGTGTCTGCGCTATACTGCATGTTCATCTGGTAGACATAGTACCTTACCTTGAATTAATTTCTGCCCCAGCATTGAGAAGAATCTTGATGATATTAACATAGCCACCAGATGCAGCAAGGCTTAATGGCGTATAATCAGACACATTCCTATGTTCTTTATTTGCTCCCCGGGCCAACAGCAAATCAACAACCTGAAAAGACAGCATGCATATTAAAAGACATACTGTGGCCTTTGCTATTATCCAGGACGTGAAAGGATGTTATTACATGTTCAAACCTTCCAGTATGCTACCAGTTTCCCTTGTCAATAGGTAAGATTCTACAGGAAAACCTCTATCTTCTTTTGCTTTACTTTCACATATGCACTGTACAGCCTTAGCAACAGATGAATACATCAGCTAATCTGCGTAGGTTGTAGCAGTGCAGCACTTGTCTTCCAGAAAGATTATTTTACCTAATCAAAAATGCAAGGCTTTAAAATGAAGCTCTTCCTGTGAATCTTAAGTTTGCAAACAAGGGATCTATCCCACTCCTATAATGTCTCACACTGTTTGAGCGTCTTTCAGAAACTCCCACAACTTTAACTCAAATGACACTTGAGCCAAGTTTGACTACCTGTATTATATGGTCTTTCCAACAAAAACATAGTAAAAATCAGACCAATTGATGTTAATGGAACAAGCATGAGGAAGGACTTCTCTCCTCTATCAGAAGCTGCTTAAGAGAAATAAAAGGGGGAAAAACTAAAACATTTCTGGTGATGTACTGCACTTAGTAGGCCTCATTGTACTGCTAACATAGGCTAGGTGATTTTCAAATAAGCAGAAAAAAGGCTGTCTCACAAGTTACTAAGCCAGAAACATAAGAGGTAGATTCTGGCACAAGGGAAAAATAATAAAGAGGAAGAACAAAAGACTTAAGTAGTTCAATAAGTAGTGCTATCACAGGCCACACTGATCTCTCCTTTTATTTGTGAGCAACACTTTTACTGTTAAAGATCTGCAATTCAAAAGTCAAAGTGGAAACTTTCCGATTTTGGCCAACTCTTAATCCTTACAAGTTCCAAAACTTACCACTCCCATATCTGGCACAGAACCCTTTCCAACTCCATGCCATCTTCTAAGCTATTATGCCCATGATTAATGTAGGAAGGATTTAACAAATCTCATTTGGACCAAAAAAAAAAAAAAAATGCTGAGAGAAAACTGAAACAGCCTTAAAAGACGAGTATAACGTGCCCCGCACTACATCTGCACTTATCAGCCCTGCACATTATCACTAAAACCAGGTACTTCCAGTTTCTGTCCTTGTGTGCCTGCACCGGCTGTTTTAGTTTTGAGAGCGGGGAGGATGCATAAGGGAAGTGTTCAGTGAATAAAAGTTATTCATTAAACATCTCTACCTCCCTCACAAAAGTACTTATCTTGCAAAGATACATGGACAGAAGAATGACCACAAGTTGTAACAACCATTAGCCAACAAAACTGGGATAGCCAAGGGAGAAAAGAATAAATTCCCTTTCCTCTTGGAAGAAGAGAGAGACTTAAATTAGCTACACTTATACAGGTTAAAAACCTTCCAGAAAAAAGGATGATTTATTATACCATCAACAAAAAAACACTGCACAAAAAACTATCTACAAAAACCAATTCAAACTCATTGAGTACAACTATGTCTGTACCTCTTGGCGCCCACCGGAGCATGCCAACGAGAGTGGAGTATCCTTTGTGCGCTCAGACTGTGCTTCTATATCCCCACCTTTGTCTAGAAGAATTTCCACTACACCAACATGTCCAGCAGTTGCAGCCAGAATCAAGGGCGTAAAACCTAGTAACAAGAGATCATGTTAAAAGCAACCTTGAGAATCTCAAAAGTATTGTTAAGGAGTAGAAATGCACAAGAGTGTTAATTCACAATGACATCTATTGATCAGACACGTCTTCCTCCGACTGAGGGTTTCCTGGTATAGGCCACAATCTCAGACCCTTTCCTAGCCCTCTTCTGACCTTGACACATCTAGGCTCTGATTCCAGCCAAATACAATTAAAGGCTCTTCAAAAGAAATCTAAACAGTACTTGCACTGATCAGTTTGGATTAAGTTCTGACCAACTCATCTCTTCAGAGAAGTCACGGCTTTCTACTGAATTCCTATTTAATAAAGCTCCAACAAGTGAACACATCTGCACTGCACATGCTGCTTACTTCCAGTGGCCAACCTGAGTTCCAAGGAGAGAGGCATGGTGGTTTTGTTCTCTCAGCTCTAAAAGATTTGAGACTTCGCTGAACACTGTTATTGGGAACAATACGATACGCAACCCGACAACTACTCCCCATTAGCTTTGTCAGCCAAGATTTGATATTTACCCCCATTAGCCGCTCTATCTAGTATGCTGAAGTATTTTGTAGAGGGTGAATCGTAAGGACAAAAGTGCTTCACATTTCGCAAATCTGCTTAAGATACCACTCTCATATGCGCTTCCTTTCAAAAATACAGATAGAAAGGCATGCAATGCAAGAATGCAATTCTACACTTCTGCAAGCTTTGGTCATTTTCTGAAGCAAAGAATCCCAAACCTCAATTTGGAATTCGTCGTTTTAAGTTGTAGTTCATGGTCAAACTGTTTTACTGTTTTAGCTTACCCTTCTTGTCTCTGTGTTCAATATTGGCACCACGTGCTATCAGTACAGATACAAGTTCTTCATGACCTCCTGCACATGCAAGGGTCAGAGCAGTGTCATGATTACTTTCAGTCTTCATGGTTGGGAAGAAAAAGAAGTAGATATTCAGAAATTAAAAATACTTTAAGAGAACTTTAACATTTTTAAGACAGTACTAGATTAAATTTTTTCCTTTTAGAACTTATCAGAAAGCAAATCCACTCAGAATCAATTGCAATTACTCACATGTGCATCGATGTCAACTGAAGGATACATGGGGAGCACCGATTGCGAGGGCACATTGCTCGGTGCCTGTGAACAAGTCTCAGGCGTAGGGGATTCGGTAGTGTGCGAGGAGCTGGTGGAGCCAGTGGGCACTCTGCTATTCACAGCTGAAAAGTAACACTGTGTTATTAATCCACTCTTAGGAATGCCACATTTTATATGAAAAAGATTTAGTCCCGTAAAACTGCAATGGTCTAATATCAAAACAGTAATGGGGGGAAACAAATTAAGTGTTCCTAAAAACAAACAAGTTGGTGTCTTGCGCAAAGCAGCTTTCCGGCAGTTAAACAGTGTAAGTGTTGTCTCCAAACTGTGTTAAGTTAGAAAATAATTTTATGAAATAGTCTGTATGCATTACAAGTATGAATTATGAGGATTATTAGTTATCCTTTTCAAATTGTAACCTTCGCTGTTAGAGTTCAATCATATGCTCAGTCTAAGCAGGCAAATGATTTATCACTAACACACAAACCTAATGTTCAGAAATACAGTCTTATTCTTGAATTCAAAAGATTTTCACATAAAGGTTAGTGCACACCTAGTCTCCAGAGCAGGTTTTCAAAGCAAGATGACTGACAGCAGCTTACACCATTAATTGTGTCTCAGAGTTAAAACAACCCAGGAAGGGTGGGTGGAAGAGAAGCAGACAGGAGGGGGCAGTCAACAAAAATAAGAAAGCTGAAAACTGTCTCTGCTCCCTAAAATTTATTCTGATTGATCCACAGCCTGTAAAAGATTTCATCCTGAAGATCTAGTGCAGCTCAGGGACACAAGGAATGTAACTTTATCTTCTTTAAAAAAAAAACGCCAATTAAAAAAATATTTATAATTGAGAATCAGACTTTATTCAACTAGTTTTAAATGAAGCTTTACCAGAACAGGCAGAGAAATATCCCTGCACATATATATCGCGGGGCCAAGACCTCTGCCTGCCTTTGTAGCCAAAGGAGAGTCCGAGAGGAGCCGAAACAAATCTAAGGCTCAGGTGGGATTAGGCAGCAGGAAGGTTTAACAAACCTATGCACTAGCTACAAGTGCACTTTAACTACAGTAAGCCATGCTAATATAGCAGCTGGATTTGACAAGTACTTTCACTGCTGGATTGCCAAATTTCTATGCTGTGCAGCCTCACTAGATGGAATACCTGGTTAGCTTTAATTATTCCAAAACACATGGTATTTTGTAGTATTCTTGGAACAAGCAACTGATGGAAAACACTAACAACTGCAGGTAAGAAATAAGCAGAAGCATTTTCCTTTTGTCCGAGTGTTTCAAGCAATAATGGAAGATGAAGGATGAACTCAAACCTGCGCATGACAGATATTTTTGCAAACCTTTCCCAGCTCAACCTTCACAATTCCATTGGGAAGTTTCACATCAGCAATTACTCATAGGAAAATGGTGCATAGGAAAAGTCTTAGAAAAATCCTCAATGTGACCACTAATTGCACTAATTCAGCATACAGGACTGCATACAGGACTGCATATGCACGACAAAGGAAACACAGACTGTAGAAAGTTTAGATGGGTCACTTCAGTTGGGTTCTGGAGACACAGGGGGGGTGTCACTGAAATTTTGGGACATGGCGGTTTTCAATTGTATTTTTTAAGTAAAGCATTCTCCTTGGTGCATAGGCAAAAACCAGCATTAACATTTGGCTACCACATTTAGGCAACGAAGTATTGTATCTGAATTCAGAGTTGACTTTTGTTTCATGTTACAACCTTCATCAGCAAACCAGGCTTGTATTAAAAGTTTCAAATATAAAAGCTCTCACACTTCATCTGCTTACTATGGATTACCACTTATAGCAGCAGATGAGCATTAATTAATTCAATACAATTGTCTTCTTGCTCAATGCACTCAAGTGCAAGATACTAATTGGATTTCTAAAGATTATTCCTTCCAAAATACAAGACATCAAATCACCCTGTTAAGGACTTACATTAAATCAAACTGGTCCTTCCTCATGGAAGAGACTGGCTCAATGCTTTCAGATTTTGCAACTATTGATATATCTAAAAACACGTGCATGTGCCATGCATACAAAGCAGGGGTGCGCAGAGGAACTCCACTTGAGCCAGTTTAAGGGTCCTTAATGCAATGTATTCAGTGTAGCTATTACAGGTTCCACAAATTCTCTACATTTCACAACCATGACTGAAAATGTCCAAGTATTTCTTGCATACTCTAGATTTTCATCATGTGCTAAGCACTTCAAGTGCACAGTAACAACAATGCCACATGTGAGAGAGAACAACAAAGGCAGTAGAAATGCAGATAAACCCTGTACTGATACCCCAAACTCTCGTTTAAAATAAAATCTAACAACAACTAGTCCTACAACACCCACTGATTAATCATCCCCTCTATAACTACTGAGTTTACAAAACTGCAGGATTTTTTAAAGTGTAATTTTCTATTTCCTTAGTGTGGCTGGCAAGCTGGCCCAATGGCTATGGATGTAATTCACGCTCTGTGGAACAAAACACATCCGAGAACTTCTGCCTCCAGTTTCATGGCGCTGATTTAACTCAGTCTAAGTTATATAACAACATATAGATTTTTAACTCAAAGATGACCTTGCAACAATGGTTCCAACATCCCTTCGCACACATTTGTATGAAACTAGACTTAACTCATATTTCCCCAAGTCCGTTTCTGGATTACCAACCTCAATCACAGGAGGTGGGACAGCTACTGCTCCTGAGAACCCCATCCAGGGAGACAAGGTCGTCCTACCGATGGGACGCAATGGGAGAGCCACCTCTCTGCTTCTGCCTCCCATTACCAGGAAGAGCCCAGCCATGCCCTTGGGGATGGCTTCATCAGTCTGACACCACCCCCAGGGAAGCTGAGGACATCTTGCCGATCACTAGTCTTTAGCAGGTCATACTCACAGCACCAGAAGCTAATGTGCAGTCTCCCCGAGGAGCAATACCACCGTACCCGCTCCAGACTTTCACCTCAATAATTGGCATTAATGCAGGAACAACTGCAGCACCGCAGCTCAGCAATGGAGAGCAACACTGGCATGGCCCACGACTCCAAGAGGAAAGGCTGGCTGGAGAGCATAAAACTACCGTGGGGGATCATCACCTTTAGCATCTCTGCGCCGCGCCACAGGACTTTAATGAACTATAGAAATGTGCGGCTTTCACCCTCTAAGACGACAAGGGGGAAACTTTCCAACATGCAGATTGCTTCCTACTGAACAGGCGTTTTGTCTTTTCACCAGGAAGGGTACTGATAAACACACTGATAGCCAAGCATCGATTAAAAAAACAAATAAAAATCAATTTTCACAATGCGTACCTCAGATCTTTATAAAATACCTTTTTTGTGACATAGGTTTTGGATGTTTCCATAGGCTTCAATATTCAAAATACTTATATTAGAAAAAAAAAATTATTCTACACATGACAAAATCCAGGTTCCCCACAGTTTAAGAAGGGCTTGCAACTTTCCAAAGGGACTTTCTTTGAATCAGTGTGAAGTTGAAGACAGGTCTCCAAAGACATGGATGACTATTTTGCAAAGTTATGGAAAAAAAAAAAAATCACAGGAAACATGAGTAAAACAAAAGGAAGGAAGAACTTGATATTTTACCTAAGTACAGCTCTGGAGGCATTGGCAGAACCTCGAGCAAGCAGCTCCGGATGAGATTGCAGCTGTAGTCTGAAACCACATCTACCTAACCATTGTCGTGCTGTGAACACGGATGTTCATGAATACTGGGACTTGGATTTCAGTTCCCTTTTCCTCAAAGGAACTGGGATTTTCAGGACAAAGAAAACAATCCTTTTTCATGACTGAGCAGTTTTTCAGCCTGTCCGTGCAGCTTCTCAGTAACGTGTTACTGCACAGAGGCTTCTGCACATTCGTAACTGTGTCTCATTTTGAGTCACCATTTCTCACTCCAGATTATCCTAGTAACCAGTTTTACTCCAAACAGCAATCCTAAATACAGTAACTCAGGTGTCACCTTCCAAATCATTACCTTAAAATATCACAATTCTGTATAACCAACCACAACTAGAATTTCAGAACCAAACAACAGTAAAGTTTCTAAAAACATGACTGGAATTTCAGTATACAAATGGGAGCTCACAGGAGGAGAGTCAGACAGAAACAAAGAGAGATGCCACCTCCCAACTAAAAATAACGTCCGAGTAAAACAAATAGGAATAAAAATATTCCAACTAGAGACAAAACCTAGCAACGAAGAAAAGGAAGTTCATCTTGAATACCCTAAACCAGCAAAAAAGCCTCAGTTCAGATACTGCCAACTAAGAAATCTACTACGGTAAACGCATAATGTGAACTGAAATGAAACTCCAACTATGCAATACAAGATGCTTCAAGAAACCAAATGTGTGCCAAGTAATGAAAATTAGATCCAAAACATCCTCTTCTATTGGAAGATGTGATCCAAAATAATTTATTGCTTTCCCACTCTAAACTGCACAGCATCTGTATCTCTTTTGTAAACCCAATTAAAAATTTGACTGTAATAAGTCACATCTTCAAAGACAGGATTAGTTGCAAGACTTTTGATTCAGCACATCTAAAGAGGCTCCATTACAACCAAAACATTCTGGAGTGGAAAGAGCTGCCTCATTTTTAGGTTTGACCTGACTTTCCAAAGGTTACTCAGTTACTTCTGTGTAGCTTTATGAAAGAGGGGACTCAGGTACACACCTACCAGCAACTGACTGGTGTGAGACTTCCAGCACTTTGTACCTTGACATCAACCATCTCAACGCCTAGCAGCCGACAAGTTATACCAGTAGACTGGCAAGATAAATACTCCATTTATGTATGTTGTCACAATTAAGTTAGTCAGCAAAATAAAGATTTGAGGCTTTGTAGAAAATGTAAGTTCTCCCTTACAACTAGTCTCAACTGAGGCTTTGAAAATTTTCCTGGTAAGAGCAACAGTAAAAGGTATTTCAGTACAGAGGGCAAAAAGCCAATTTAACATTTCCGTTCTTCTGAAGCAGACCCGATACAAATTGGAATACTCAGCAGGAATAAAAATGTTCATACCTCTTCTAAACCAAGAGTCACTCACCACCATTACTGCAGCTCCACCCATGGTACAGTGATCAAGGGGGACACTTCCTCGGCCCACCCAAGAGCGAGACAACTTCTCTAAGAGACAGACTCCCTGTGCACCAGGCACAGGCCCCTTAATTTTATCTGGCATCTGTAGCATGCACGTAAAAATCAGTTCTCATAACAGTTTCTATTGCTTAAAATGTCTTTACAAAATTAAGGACTAATGGGAAATTTCATGGAAAAAGGTCAAACGCGTTTTAAATATGGATCAAAGAGTTTGGAGTATGAGTTGGTTTTAGATGTACATAAATTTGAGATATAGTAGGATTATAATTTACACAAGGGTCACTCGTTTACACAGTCTGGATTTAAAAAGTGAGCAAAATATCTAATTCTCTTCCAACATTTTTTTGGGAGGAGGGAAGTAAAACAAACTTATGAATTTCAGAAGAAAATATATTTCAATAAAGCAACATCAATACATTCTTTTCAGGAGCCTCTGGAATTGGACAGCTAAGGTTTCCTTGAGTTGCATTTCTGTAACTATAGTTTCTAATAGTTGCAGAAGAGCATGCTATTTGTATCAATTTTTAAAATGAGTAAATCTCATTTCTTAGCAAAAACGGTAAACAGTTTCAGAAAATGAACCAATGTCTAGTCAAGGTTTTTTAAATTATTTTTGAGATAAATTTTTCTGGTCATTTGCAGTCTTTTTTTCAACCAGCACAGTTCTCAGACTCAGCTGACTGCAGCAGTTGATCATTTTGGATGTACTGAATATTTTGGATGTAACACACAGCTGCTAACCATGAAAGGGTATATACTACATGGTCTTGTGCTAGATATGTTAAACTGTCAGCAACAGAAACTACCCCAAAGATTAAGCCCTTGTGGATTATGTTTTGCATTAACCATTCAAATTTGCCTCCTCACACACTCCAGTACTAAACTGTGAGTAATAAAATTCAAGAATAATCCAATTGCCTTTTTGTTTTAATGTTGGCTGAATACTCTGAAGAGCAGCTTAGAGTGGGGGAGGGAGGCATGCCATGCCAGAGAAGGGGGAACTAAGACTGATTCTCTAGAATACAAGAGGATTTCTTTGAATTACACTGTATAGCTGAAGGGAGCTGGTACAACACACCACGCTATTCCACCAACTATGGTTTCCATGGGAGGTTGCAAAGTTGCAGGTAGTCTTGACTTGCACGAGCTTGATGCAATTACCATTCTAACAGTTCAGAGGAATGGCTGGCAAAAGGTCTTACCACGCATTTCTACAACCTTGAAATGAACTTAAGAGGACAGAGCAGTGACTACAAGGGGAGGGGAGACAGGAAAATAAGGGCTGAGGGACAGACACAAGGTGCAAAGAAAAGTTGAAAAACACTGAATTAAAAAAAAAAAACACTACAGACCAAACAACACTGGCTATATCCTACCTACCTCCAGCAGCAAACATCAATCCTAGTCAAATCCATGAAATGAAGTCAACCAACGATACCTCTTTTTCCACAAGGGGACTCACACAACCCAATGGGGGGGGGGGAGCTTCCAGTCCTCTTCACACCATTATCAACAAACGGAAGGATGTTTGGATTTTTGCTTTTCATCCAGATAACAGGACACATCTTTGCCATATGTTATATCTAACAAGCAGATATTCCTGTACAACAACCAGGGTTTAGAGCGTATTCTGAAAACACAAGCCGTTACAGAACGGAGCGGTTGTGCGTGGATTCCAAGTTGTGTTTAAACTGTAGCAACACCTTCAGCAGCAAGGAGAGGGACACATTTGTCCATACAAGTGACAATAATTTGGCTTTGTTTAGAGATGGCTACTACACTGAAGAAAGTCACTGAAGTATAAGTCTGTATAGAAAATTCTACAGAAGACAAAGCTGTCATGCTTTCAGGTTTCCTAATTGGCACTACTAATCACTCATGATAAGTCTTTTTAAAGAAGCACAGGAAAAAGATGAGGCCAAAGGGGCTAAAACAGGTCTCCAGTACAGGAAGTTCTGCACTTTGGAAAAAAGGTATTTAAAAAGTCTCATGTTAGAACTGGAAGTCACTGTTAGGATTAATAGCACTAATCAGGAACTTTATTCTTAAGCAAGTATTCCCAAACTGGAAAACCCCAAGATGTTTTTGGAGGGAAGGAGAGAAAGGGAAACTGAGCACACAAATTAATGCAAAAACAGGTATATTTCTTAACCCACCTGCTATTAGGTCATCAAGAGTGTCGGTAAGCGTCTGTGCTGGTGTGGCAACCATTAATCCGTCTGGTTCTTGAACTAAGAGCCCCTGCCCAGCAATTTGCTGCTGCTGTCCTACATTCTGCTGATTCCCTAATGCTTTCTGAAGTTCAAGAGACTCTGTCCCATTATAACCTAAATTACCAGAAAAATTACATTGCGGTGCTGGCAAAGGCTGGATAGGGACAAACTCTATTTGTTCAGCAGGTGGTGGAGACTGTTGTTGCTCGTCATCTTTAGACAAGATTGTGTCAACCTGAGGTAACCCTGAAAAGTTATCCTCTGGCAGACCCTTATCAGCTTCCACTTCTGGGAAGACCCCTGTAAGTGGGCACTGCTGCTGCAGGGGAAGTGGTGTGTCTGTCTGACCTTTGGTCTCCAAATATTCTTTGGTAAACTGCTGTTGGGTTTTCATCTGCAACTGCCTTTCCACCTTCTGCAGCTCCTTCAATATTTTCTTCTTCTTCTGTACTTGTTCTTCTCTGTTCTTTTTAAGTTCTTCAATCTTATCTTTATTTAAAGGTTCACCTTGAATTAATTCCAATGATTTAAGTTGTGCTTTTTCAATAGCACTAATTCTCTGTCCAAGTTCATTCAGCTTGCCTTCAGTCTCTTCTACTATGCATTCCAAAGGCTGGTATGGGTGAAAAGGTGGCAGTAGGTCCTTATCTGCTACCTGCAGGGAACTTGACTTCTGCTTGGATGCACCTAAGCACATGAAAAATGTTTGAAAAAATGCCATGCTGAAGATACCCCAACCCCCCCCCCACACCAACAAAAAAAAAAAAAAAAAAAAAAAAAAAAAAAAAATCTTTACAACTAACACTGCACATCTGTCAAACTACAGAGTGGTAAACCCTACACTCTATGTTAAGAAAGGACAAAGCACATAGCTGGAATTTTCAGTATTGATCCTAATATCCCTTTGAACACAGCTATTTTAACCTTAAGGAATAAGGAACCACAAGGTTTCTGGCAGACATGACAATGCATCTGGGAAGTGAACTCAGCAAGAAGAGCAAGGCAATTTAAATAATTTACTGAGTTCCCAAAGTTGTTCTGGTGTGCACAGCAATTAAACCAAGACTATTTTCCAGGGGCTAACTTCCAACAGCAAGGTTACATGCAAAAGTAGCCTATATTTGAGAGAAGACTAACTCTACAGTAAGATCAGTATTTTGAACTAGTTTTTCTCCAAACACCACAGCATTCCACCTTTACATTACAAACAGAATCCTGCCAGTGCAGACTTAAAGTATACAAACATATTTTGAAACTTTAGGACCTTTTTAAAAGTTCTGAGACAAAATCAATAGCTTGCTTGCCTCCCTCTCTCCAGTAACAAATTAACAATTCTGCTCAGTACTAAGGCTTAAAAAATAATCTTCAACATGAATCTAGCAAGGAACACCAAGCCAGGGCAGCACTTCTCTTAAGTGCTCATTGCCTTCGAGCAACCCAAGGCTGCTTTCCCAAAAGCCACGTCTCTGAAACCTCCAGTCAGATCTTGCCAATAGGAATCTATTAAGTGCTGAAATTTTAATTATGACTTCAGTGTAAGAAACTTTAATTAAAAATGTGGAAGGTTTTAGCCTGATCAAATAATGTTCTGCACTAACGCTCATTTGCTATACCCAAACAGTGATATGTAGCTTTTTTTAAAAAAAAGAAAAAAAAAAGAAAAAAAAAAACTTGAATATTTACAAAGCAGACTCACACAATTAGTCATTAAAAGGGGAATTAAAGTTATGTACAGTTTGAGCCGTGGCTTAATAAAGTTACCTAAACATCACACAGTTAAGTGAAAATCTGGATGCAAGAACTAAATCCCAGATCAGTCTGGGAAGGATTAAGTTTCCTAAAACACCGATTTATTTCTCTCTGTGCCTTCCTTCACCAAAATACTAATTCACAAGTGATTTCATTTTGCATTGCTGTCAAAACAGCAGTCACATACACCTCACTCTGAAATGAATCTCTTTTTTTGAGGAACTAATTGAAAAAGCAAACGAATGTGAGAATTTTCTCTTAAAAGAGAATTTTCTCTTATAAAGAACAAATATTAAAACAGAATTGAACCAACTCGGTGCTGAATACCTTCACCAGACTCTCTGGAGTGAAAGCAAACCATATCTAAATTTAAGGGAAACAACAAAAATCTTAACTCCAGGAAATACCCCAGCACCCCACGAACAATGCAGACACCCTTCAGTAAGCTCTTCTCTCCAGCTCAGTACTTTACACCGCTGCCTTGTACAGGTCAGTAGTTCCAGCTGAATACCTATTCCAACCACTACTATTATTTTGTCTCTGAACCATATGTGAGTCCCAAGACAATTTCTCGGAAGACAATTTAGCAATAACTTGCTTTGTGCTGGCTGGTGGATATTTAGCTCAAGCCTGCTATAAGCTGCTGGCTCTCTGGCTTTGTAGTGTACTTAGGGTTTATATAGTTATCCTTTCATTTTAAGAAGTGTGACTTATAATGTAAGTTTTGCAGACCACTCTTGAAAAATATATTTGCACTCACCAAAAATCTCCGAAATGCCTGTCTATATCTTTGTTAGAAACTAATAAAAGTCAGTTGGTGTCTTTTGAAACTAAGCTGCTCCGCTGCTGAAGTAGCAGAAACATTATAGTAACCTAACTGCAAATTAACTCTGCCTTTAAGACGCAACTAAGATGGGAACCCTTTGCACTGCTCTGTTTAATGTCGTTCCTAAGGTTACCGTATCTATCATTTCCATTCTAACACAAAGCATTCCCATGACCTGGCAGCTCTGGACAGCTTCCATCACTGTAGGAAAGAAAAGCTGCAGTTCAAAGAGCCCCCAAATAATAAAGTACCAATATTGTCCCTCTCCATTAAGTCCCACCTGGGGAGAAAGCAAGCCTGTCACAGGAAAACTTTTCTAAAAGCACAAGTGAAAGTAAAGAACAGAAGCACAGCCTCATATCGAGACCTGGACTGGGTAGAGGAGCCAAGGCTGGTCTCACAGCGGGCAGCGCTCCCCATACAGCATCTCAGACCAGGAACAACCACGGAAAGTTGGGACAGTTTCTGAAGACAGGTTTTGGGAAACCAGCAAGTGGGCTCTCAAGTTGCAGAAGAGGTGCAGAAATTTACTTTAATCAGCTTCTAATTAGTTAGCAGGGCCACTTTTCAGGTTCCAGATCACCATTTCCATGCCAGAAAATAGTTGCAACCTGTAATCTTGGCGATACTGGAAGAGGACAAGGGGTAGGAAGAAAGATCTGCTAAACCTGACATGCACACCTGAACAGCCAGTTCAAACCAGAGGTGGAGAAGACACTCGGTAGCTTCGAATATGTAAGCATTGTAATATCATACTGGAAGTATTTAAAAGTAACAATTTCCTGTTTATCCAAATCTCTTTATATTACAGTATCCTGAAAAATACTGTGCCCATTTTAGTAAATAATTATGAACACGACACTACTTCATACTTTCACTTTTGAATCGTAGAATCATAGAATTGTTCTGGTTGGAAGAGACCTCCAAGATCATCGGGTCCAACCATTAACCTAGCATTACCAAGTCCCCCACTAAATCATATCCCTTAGGCCCTCATCTAAATGTCTTTTGAATACCTCCAGGGATGGGAGGTATGGGGTGAAAATACCTAAGTGCGGTAAGACTTAAAAATCCAAATCATAGGCCAGATCATAATTACTTCAACTTTTTGTTTTGTTCATTTATCTTTTTGGTGGAGCATCAATCTTCTACACAACCAACCTACTACAAAATTAAACCTAGCAATATTAAGTAGTCAATTTAGCCTCTAAAGCAACTGTTTTGGCCGCTTTTAGAAGACTTGTTTAGTATGAAATGAAGACTGAGGATCAAGGAAATCCAGATGTTACTACACAAATACCACCTGCCATCAGGTAATCATGATTACAGGACAAAGAATTGTTTGGTTGACAGAAAACCCAGAGGGGTTATGGGCATGCCAGGAGCGCACAGAGTAAAGAAACGACCGTTTCCCAATTTATTTTGTGAACAGCAGTACCAATTGCTTTTTCATTTATATTTTCATATTCCCACAGGTTCTGTTCCCTAACCTGACCAACTCAGCCTTCACCACCGTTCCTGCGGAGTACACATGCCTTCAGCCAGTTTTTTGGCCAACACACACGACTCAGGGCAAGACCTACTCTGTACAAATGCAGCTTCCCAGCCATTTCTGACTTCTTATTCTCTCAAGGAAATGAGAGGTAAATATTTCCTATGGAAATCTCCTGTACTTCTCCTGTACACTGTAGATAATCTCCTAAGTACCTGAGTTGCAATAGTCCATTCACCCAGATCAGCCTCCCCCAAGCACCATTACTGGTCTCTTGAGCACCCAGTAATATGCAGGGAGGACACCATTAACAGTTCCTAAGGCCTTCTGGCTGCAAGTAACTTTTAAAGGTCCTAGACACTGTGAGCAAGAGTTTGGAAAAATAACCTTCATATTTATAGTCCTCAGGTGGCTCTCCTAAGCAATTAAACTCTTCTAATTTAAATTTGCTTAAAACACATTCACTCTTTATCAAACTCTTTATCAAGTCTGATATCATATTTCATCCTGAGTGCTTATGATTCTCAAGGAACTTGCTCTTCTAGCCCTGACTTCTAATCCATAAGAAGTCATCTTCTCCCAAGAAAAAAGTAATTTATATGCCCTTTCACAATGAATAGAGCAGCACAGGTGAGATGCTACTGGTCGAAAACAAACCTACCTAAAACTAGCTTGTTGACCTCAATGACATTGCTATTAGATGTACCATCTGCATTTGCTAACACCCAAATGACAGCCTCTACTTTACAGTAGGAGCACTTAGGCTGCCCTCTGCAAGTCTGAGGACTGAGGTATTTACTCCAAGAAAGTGTCCGAGAAACATGAAGTAGATAAGTAATTTTCTTCCATAAATGAAGCCTAGTTCAGATCTTACTTTAAGAGCACTAACTGATGAATTAGCAAGGACAGACATTTGTTGTATTTTAGAGCAAGCAACAAAAGTTTATGAAAAATGACTACTTTTTTTTTAAAGGTCTTTTCAGAAAATTAAAAAGACCAAAGGTTTATTTTCACAATCTGTTATACTTTTCAGGAAGTTTGTCAACACAACTTTGAGCTTAGTGGCTTTCATCTTGGTCACCACCTGAAAGAGTTACATTATACTTTACTTTGTATTAGATTAAATTCTACAACTTGTTGACAGCTCCTTAATTTCTAGAGTTGCGGGCAAGGGGGAAGAATGGATCCAAATCCAAACAGTTAAATTCTGAAAGATTTTTTCCAGCATAAAAAAAAAGATAGTAAGAAAAAAAGTCAACTGTGTGATACACTTTTGTACATTCAAATACATCATCTCTGCTGGAACCAATACCTAGTATATAAATCTGTACGAATCACCATGTCATCCTGATGGGTAATATTACCTAGAACTTAAAAAAAAAACCCAAAAAACCAAAACCAAAATCCAAAAAAGCCTCACAAAACCAACCAATCAAAAAACCCAGATTCAGTCTATTCCTCACTTCACAAAAGGCAGATGTCGGGAAACATAAATCCGTACTAAGATCTTTGTGCCTGGTTAACACAATTGCTTGTCCACTGTTTTTGCACTTTAGGGTTTTTTAAATATCTGATTTCACTCAGAAGTTGAGAGTTAGATTTGCAGACTGCAGTTAAAATTCACCAGCCTCATCAACAGCAATAAGATAAGCTCAATATTGAATTTTCATGAAAATTCTATGTTTAACTGTAATTTGTATCAGTAAGAAATTCAGCTCTAAGAACCTGGGGAAAGAGTCAGTCAATCCATATACACACAAATGCAAAGTACAACATTATATAATCTGGCTAATTGGGCAACAAAAAATAGCCTACTTTTCCCAAGTAAATTCATCTGCTACATTGTTTTTAACACATACTTAATTCTTCTTTATAAAGAGCAGGACGATTTGTGGCGGGCTGAATGATCAGATGAGTTTGTATTTTCACTATGTTCCTCCTGCAAACCATGCAGTATTTTTGCCAATCTTTATCACTCCTGCAGCTGTTTCTATGGAAAACTTGCAGGGAGTAAGTGCACTGATATCTAACAGGCCGTGGTTACGTGGCTGAAACCAAGCCAAACTTAACTCAATTTTCTGACATTCAAAAATTTGAGTTACTTTCCAATCTTCATCTTCTTCCCAAGTTTCCTCTGGTGGCTTGATGGTATCTAACTGAAAAATTGCTAAGACGTAATTAGTCGGTGACAAGCAGGTGACTAGAGCTTCAAAGGAGTGGAATTTCACAGACCACCATGAAAAGATTTTTATACGCTTGTGCTCTTGGGGACCTACACATGTGTCTTGTTTTTAAATCATCTGCCTGCACTGCTAAAGATTAGCATAAAAGAATAACAAGTCTTTAAGTCTACTGAGAAAGTATTAGTGAAGTTCGAAAGCCATGAGGCACGGACTGTTCCATTTCACTTGGTACCTCATCCCAGATAACTGGGTGAGCCGCTGACCCAGGCAGAAAATACGGAGGAAATGGCAAGAGTTAATCAGAAGATGTTGAAGCACATGAAACAATGAACAGGCAGCTGGACTGTGCAGTAGAGAAGTCTGAAAGGAGTCACAATGGAAAAGCAAGAGTATCAGCTTGCTTTTTTAATGCCTTTACCTCAAGGAGAACAATATAATCTTTCTAGTTCTACTGTTAACCTGGCCCCTATTTCAATTAAATCACACAATGTACAAGATCTCTGCCAGTATATAACTTGGTATTGGGCATAAAAGTCAGATATCAGAGTAAAAATTATTTACTGAATTTGTAGCTATTGAAGCTACGTGGAGTTTGCTTTTCTTTCCTTTCTCCAAGCCATTAGACTTTAAGATTTAGCACAGGGATACAGGGGACACTGTATATTGAAGATCTGACTTTAAAAGCTTACAGATTCCAAAAATCCTACTCAACTTTAAGGGAACTCTGGTCTCCTTCCCAGGGATCAAAGGCAGATGTGGGCAGCTTTCACATGAATAACTTAAGTCTATTAGGTCTTGTGGAACTCTAAAGAAACATGCACCCCAAATCAGAAATGCTGCAAGTTACTGCCCACTTAAAAACAACAGTGGAGAAGTCTAATGACAGCATGCTGATAGGTTTTGAGCACTCAGTTAAGGCCAATTAGTTCATTTGTAAGCACAATTTCAGATTAGCTATGAAGTAAAGCAAATCTGGAGAAAAACTTACAAAATAACTGATACCTCAGCCTCCAAAAATAGACTATAAATTTTGACATGTTTAAAAACACCTTACATAGTTCAAATATTTTGACTGAGAAAACAATCCTGCTGCTTTCCACAGACTTCCTGAGCATCCCCTTGTTGCACTAGTGTGTTGTTTTTCAATAATGTTCTAAAAACGTGCTGTGGGTTCAAGCCACTGTGCTCACCAGGCACGCTCTGCGAAAGACTAAGGCTGCCAGCTTCAGATCCCACTCTTATTAAACATTAGCTTGCATTTATAAACTAGACAAGATTATCAACAGCAATACTATTACACCAGCTGATTTCCTGAAGAAAGAACAGCATTCCTTTCAATCATGTCATGTGCTGGGCGCCAAGTCCCCCTCCCTCCAGGGAACCAGACGCAGGGGCACCTGGAGCTGCATCACAGCCACCGCGCTTTACACCCCTCGCAGCGTGAAGCAGGAGAGACCTTCTGGTCCCGCAGAAATAGCACACTTGTTTTTTCTAGCCAAAAGACTCTCCATGTTGAGCTGCTGCATCAGAATTGCTGCTGAGCAATCCTGACTGCGTTCAAGCGAGGGCAGCAGCAAGTACAAAACGCCAAGGAAGGGATCTCCTGCCTCTCCCCATGAAAGCACCAAGAGCTGAACTTCACTGGGATTTCACTTTTACATGGGCACAACAGACACATGCTAAACATAGTGCACAAAAAACAATCCTTCCTAAGCACATAAGAGTTGAGGTCTGTTCAGTCCCATGAACTAATTCTGCTGCTTCTTTCACCTGATTTTTCTTCAGCTCTTTTGGAGGTTACCATCTTTCTGCATCACCTTTATCTGAGTCTCTCTAGATCCACTGTCAGCTCTGAAATGTTTCTTTTTTCAGTTGCTAAACATTGATACTAAATCCTTTGCCAAAATAATTATTCAAATGGCAACTATTCCATACAACCTTTTACTTTACTGAAGAATAATAGTGTAATTCAAAATTAGACCATAAATTCCTCTTGAAAAACCTCACACCATATTTGAATCATAACAGTAACATACAAGTGTATTCTAGTTTTACACTCAACTTGCCAAGAATGCTTCAGGAAACAAGTTGTTACTATTGCATTTCTTGCAAAACTGAGACAGGTCCTTAAAAAAAACCAGACTGCACTGAGGTTAAGAAGGCTAGGTGCTCCTCTCCTTCCTCCAAGCAGTTAAAGAGTTTATACAAAAACTCAGGGGGCTACTGCTAACTGTGAAGGCAAGAAATTTGTCTTCCCCAGGATAAACAATTTTGTTACATAAGAACTTAAGCCTGCTTCCCCCCCTTCACTTCCCCTTGCCCTGAAATCATCAACAAGCCTTTATTCACACACTCTTTGGCCCCTCGTCTCCCAAAAAGTCTAATGATGAAAGTCTGGTATATTAAAGCCATGTGTGTATAACAAGTTAAGAATGGAAGTTCAGCAAAGAACACTAACTCTACCGCAGTTAAAGTAGCAGAGTGGTATCACTACAATGATCACACAGTGTTTATCACAAAAATACTGTTTTTCCCCTGAAGATCTGAGATACACAAGAGCTTTGCACACAAGTTTTCAGGAATGCTTCATCAGCCCAATGACACATTTCGGCCTGCTACATCTCTTGCAAGGCATCACAAGTGAGTTTTGCTGACATGCATGAAGCATGTCCTGAAACACTGAGAACAACTAGATCTCTCTGTGCCAGTTCCAACAACACGGTACTAAGATGCCTGAAGTATGTGCTGACATTTGCAATAAGGTGGGGTTGGTTTGTTTGTTTTGTTTTGTTTTTTAAACAAGAGCTATTTCTTAAACTACAATCAACTATTTGCTTTTCATGATTTGATTAAATAACATGAGACTTTAAGCTTACAACTTTAATCTTCTGACTCAGTATCAACTAATCTCTCATTGATTCCCACGCATCACAAAATGCACTTCCAGAACACTAACCCACTTCGCAATACTAATAGTTAATTAATTGTAAGGGCCCACATGCTGGTATACAGCTTTTTGCTGTTTTATTTGAACCAGAAGTTGTATATTCTTTTCATTTCTTTGGTACTCATTTTTATGAAATCCAAAATATCAAGTGTTGCACATGCTAGGCAAATGATACAATAACTGCATTTGAGAAGTCACACACATGGCAGATATGCATGGAGAGAGTCACAGCTGCACACTTAAACACCATTAGCATTAGGTACACAATTTTTTTCTCTCTTCATTTGTGCCTCTGGGGTTTTTTTGTTTGTTTTAGGAAGCACCGAGCACTTCCAGAAAAAAGGAATTAAGAAAAGCTAGCTAATAGAGCTTTGGATACTATAATATTTAATATCCCCGCCCAAAACTATAAGTCATTAGGAGCTGCAGTTTGTAACTTTCCACTGGAGAATCTGCTTCTCTTTCTGAGCTGACTTAGCAGGCATGAAGAATTTGTTATAGAATCCATAGCTGGAAACGAACTGCTAAATTCGCTATTTAATGACTGCAAATAGTTTTAACCAGTCAGTTCAACCATGTTCAAAGCAAAAACCCCGATATTATGATTACTTACAAGAGTACTATTACTAATACAAGAAAAATTCTCCTGTAAGTAGATCTGCATTGGCATTTTACAGTACCAACATGTTTGCATTGCTACCGTAGGAACAGAAAAAAGTTGATATATCAAGTTCATGGATAATAGTTGCAACTATTCTAGACAACCAATATACAATATTCAAAAGTTAACACCACCTCTAGAGTTTATTGATGTTTTTTATCAGTCTGCACTATGGCAGTTACCACAATCATTTTCTTAAAAAAAAATAGAATAAGCATAATCCTAATAAGCTAGAAAAGCATAATAAAATCAGAATAACCAGTGTTACTATACTGTAGAATACAAGAAAATAAGCAAAAACTATGCACTACATAAAATACTTTTAAGTGATACTTCATTAGAGGTGTTCAAGAATTGATGGAGTGGACTACACTACGCATAAGCTCTAACAAAATTGCCCCCAGCCTATCAGTTTCCAAATTCAATAAAGTCTCTGAGTGGCTACATACTAACCTTTCACCACTCCCAAGAGAGGTGGCGAGTTCTCTTGAGGGGTTCTGTCAGGTTCCTGGGGAGGTACAACCATAGCAAGTGTATGCACCGGTACACGTGGAACCTTAAAACAAAGCCACAGACATGCACTCAGATAAAAAAGAACCTTTTGAATGGACCAGATTTTGAAGCGTTAACACAAAGATACATTTCCACAGCAGACCTCCATTCCACTCTTCCCAAACTGTGTACACTGTGCTACCTCTTGGTATGACCTGTCCCATGCTATTTTATTGCGGATAACACGTCAAAGTTAACTATGTTACCCTTCACAAAATCCTGGGCTGCGTAGGCTGGAAAACTTAACATCTTCAGGCTTTTAATCAACTAACTCCACTGGAAAGCTGCCTCTCCAGCCTGCAGAATTCTAAATTTACACAATATATTTTCTTTCATATAACAACCCAAATCAGCAACAACATTTGAGGGGTGCTGTCACAAGGGTTTAGAACTGTTGAAACAAAATACTGAGCAAATACAACCAAGAAAATCGTATTCTTTTGAGGTACTAGGTTTGGGACCACCCTGTCTAAGCAGCAAAAAAGGGAACAGAGTTTATGCCCTCTTCAGGACACTGCAGGCAATACCAATCAACGTTCTCTCTCTCTACCATTTTCAAGTGGATAGACTTTTTAAAATTCTTTCCACTGTATATATTCACATCTAAATTAACTTCAGAAGTTAACTACTAAAGAAGTGCTTCTTTGCAACATTCACGGTGATATTTAAAATATTTCCTTATGCCTTACCTGAGACTGATCCTGAGATGGAGGTGTGAGCTGAGACAAGTCTGTTGCAGGAACCGACAAAACATTGTTTGGGTAATCCAGCAAGTAAGAAACAACATTTGTATGTCCTCCTTTGGCAGCTTCAATGAGCATTGTTGAGCCATCCTGAAGTGAGATTTTGGAAATAAAGCCAGAAGATGAATTTTGCTACCTGGTGTAGCACATAAGATATGAATTGGACCATTTAAAATTGCACATTTACTAATCCATTAAATCAACTACGTGGATCTTTCAGCACCTATGATAAATGCATAGTTTTAAGTGAGTACCTTGAGCCGATGAGTAGGATCTGCACCGTGAGCCAGAAGGAGCTCAACAACTGCCAGGTGGCCTCCTGCACATGCCAGTGACACCACTGTGTGGTCATTATTAGCTGTAGCCCTGTTAACATTGGCACCTATAAAGAGAAGATCTCAGAATTAAACACAAGGAAATTATTTTTAAAAGAAAGTATCAACAAGTACAGTATTTTCTGGAATAGAGATAAACTTTTCTCTTCTTATCTTCCTAATCCATACACACTTCTAGGGTAAAAGCAAGGGATTTTGAATAACTGATGGCTTCTACACATCATCCTCCTCATCTTGTAAAGACAAGGCAGTAATGACAGCAACAGTGGGCAAGAGAGACAGAACACTTACAAAGCACAACTTTTCAATTTTCATTCTAAGCACTCATCAGTATCACTACATGGTGCAATTTTTACTGTTTCAGACAGTACTTGAGGATGTCTTTTTTCTGAAGGAGGGAGTGCTTTTTTTTAAGAAACTGAAAATGTTTGCTGTGCTTCAAATATATTTCTTACTCTATATAAGAGAGCAGGAAAAGTACCTAGCAAAATATTTTGATATTCACTGTATCGTGAACTAAATGAAATTCAAAAAAACCTTAACAGTTTGACAAATGCTGATATACACACAACCAGATTCATTTTGAAGAAGTAGCTCAAACATGCAGAATTGTAAAGTGGCATTTTAAGTTTTTAAATTAGTTATTTATACTAGTATTTTACCTTTGCTAATAAGGAATTGCACAGTGCATAAATGACCAGCTCGCGCAGCCTTCATTAGTGGGGTTCTCCCACCTTCAGATTCATGCTCCTATTGTAAAGAAGAAATAACAGATGTATAAACAGGCAAAAATTATACTATTGTTTCAGCTTTTGAACCATCTCGTGATAGGACCAGAATTACCTCAGAAGAAGATCTATCTTATAAGCTGATTGTAATCAATGTAAACAGACAGGAATCAATTTTCACATTGCCTTAAATAATGAATCACACTGCCAAAAAACATTAAGACCACATCCATACTGTTGTCACACAAGGAAGTTTCCCTAATTACATACCCCTTTTTATTTTAGTGTTCAAATGCATAACATACTTGAGAACAGTAACATCTTGTTTCCTCTTCAAAAAGGGACAACTATTTAACTCAGAAATCATCCAGCATCAAGAAGTATATAAATAACTATGAACTGATGTGCAACAGTTCTGAGAGCTGTCACATGCTGCATGCTAGACCTTTAAAATTGCAATAATGTCTGAAGTGCAGACAACATTTTTAAAACACGCTGAAGAGGATCAGCAGTAAAAGTGAGACAAATCACTGCAGGTCACAAAAAGGCTCTGAATAAGAGGACTGGAGAATAAAGCAGAAAGAAGACAAAAGGATGATAAAACCAACAAAAAAGGAATGAGCAACAAGAACAATTTTCTAATTTAAAAAGTTTCTGAATACTGGAAAGATGCGGTTGAATACAACTGTATTAGAGAAGTCACAGAACTAGAAAATTTGCCTGCTATGTAGACATGATCAATACCACAAAGAATGCTGACTAATACATGTCAACCCTCCCGCAGCAACAAGGGTAGGGAACAGCATCTTCCCGAGAGTGTTTGCATTTGCGCTCTGAACATTCAGTCTGATCAATAATATACTAGGACCATGGGGTTTTTTAATATCTGGGAAGCCAAGCTCTAAATTCACTGTTTACTTCTGGAATTGCATGTGTATTTGATAGGGAAAGTTAACACTTAGTACTGACAGTGGATGATACTGCTATTTACAAATATAAAAGGACAAGGATAGATTTGACAGAACAAATCAACTCCTTCCCATAGTTTCAGTATTCCTGAAAACTCTGCATGTGTCCTTTGACATATGGCTTGCTTTGGCTGCAAGCTGCACCTTAAGTTCATACACTCGAGGAAGAAATCTCTAGACTGGATCTTTTACTGGAGACTGACCCTGTGCAGAAAATACCAACCAACCCTTTGCTATAACGGGGGGTTACACTACCCCTCTTTGGAAAGAGTGGAAGCGCTCTGCTCCTGTGCCTTCATAAGAACTTTGTATTGTTGTACACTGCTTTAACACATGTTTAAACTCCATGTTAGTGCTCTGATTGCTTTGCTTACTTGGTAGTATAATGCATAAGTGCATGCAGGCAGATAGCCTTACAGATTTACTACTGAAGTCACTGTTTTTATTTTAATAAGTAGATGCCACTCCCAGGGCAAATGACTGCTTAGCTGTCGATAAATATATGCATACTTTTGAATTGTCTGCATGTCAGAAATATTTGCAGGACATGTAAAGCTAATTATGTTAGTATGAGGCCCTATGATGTGCAAGAATTAGTAGCATGCCCTTGAGCTCTGATGCTTACTCTGGTATTTGGCATAGTTTTTCCTTCCTCAGCCACTGCCAATAGATCATAAAAAGCCAGATGCTGCTGTTTGCCTTATGCATGGTAAACCCCTGGTACTGCTGGCAAATCACTCACAAAGCAGCAATGGATACAAAGAACTACTGAATACCACTTCACTCACTGAGCAGGACCAGAACATTACTGCACAAACAATTTAATATACATTTCTAAATCCCCATTGATGCAGCAGCAAAGATGGCAAGAAGTAAAATTTATTTTAGGTCACCTTAGCTATATTCAAGATAGTGAAAAGCCATCCTGTATTGCATTCAAATGTAGCATTTCAGATAACTAGCAGTAAGATACCATTATTTGCAACATTCTGAATTCCTAACAGACTTCACTGTTGAAGTCTTAAAACACAGATGTCAGGAGGCTTCCTCATTTAAATGCAATGCAGCTATTCTGCCCAGTTTAACCAACTGTCACTTCATCAAGCAGGCAGAACTTGATCCTCAACTATTATACACTTCAAATACTTGCAGTACCATACGCATCATCAGTCCAGCCAAACTAAACCATTTGTGAGCCCACCTGCTGTAGATCTTCAAAAGTTACTGCATTTTGATGGTATTTTTCACATCAGAAGATAGAAATGCATATTTCATTTTAAGATGAAATTAATTCTATGACTTCAGTACTCTATTTAGCCCTAATAAAGGCTAGTAGATAGCATCAACTCAAGCTTTAAGGGAAAACATCTAGAACAAGCCAAAATAAGAAGCTGAGCCAGCGCAGAGTCTTTGTCTGCTCACATCCTTTCTTTTACCTGGAATGGTTACAAATTTCAAAGATATAAAAAAATATATTTTTTAGTTGCAGTAGATAATCAAAATCAGGACAGAGAACATGAAAGCTGTCCAAAAGCATCCCCCATCAGCTTTCCAATGTGCTTCTTCCTTGTATTAATATGAAGTACATGCAAATGCTTATTTTGTAAGAACAAAAACTAGCAAGGAGTACTCATCTCCAAAGACAACTTCCCCGGCTATCTGCACTGTAGGACTCACCACAGTATTCTGTCTCTCTTCACTGCTCCAACCCTGAGAAAAATTGTAGTTAGTATGATCAGAAGGAGGCATAAAGGAGAACACCTATGCCAGCTTTGACTAGAAAAGCTATTCTCTAAACACTTGAGTGATGTGCTCTCCTGCTAATTCTGCTTGAATAGAAAGAATGCCCAAGAAGAATTTTCTGTAGGTTTGGGTACCAGATAAGAAGGAAGGGGAAAGCGAGAGTATTACCCAAATCAGGTTAGAGTTTACATTATCTGCACCTTTTCCACTGGGACTCAAAAGGAAGGTAAGAATCCAGTCAGTAATAATTATTTCCTTTCTAGACAAATCAATACTTCAGAGAGCAGAGCAAAAATGGTGTCATCAGAAGCATCTTATGACAATCATTGATTTTTTTTTTAATTCTTGATTTTGAGTTCTCTGGTTTAGGCAATTTCAAGATCAGCTACATATGCCTCCCCCCCCCCTTCTCCTTGGTTCACAAGTATTCATGGTTGGCAAGTATTATTCACTATGATATTTTTTTCGAGTTTGTTTCCAATGTCATATGTTATTTAAAAGTTCTAGGACAAGATCTGCATTTTCAAAGTCAAAGTTCAACTGCTCTCTTCAATTCTTTAACAAGCCTCTTTCATCCATGACAACAGTGATATATAACAGAAAAATAAATGTTATTCTAATCAAAATGATTTAGACAAAGGTTTTGATGCAAGACGATACAGGTCTTAACACTATGCCACTTTGCTAATTTTCAAGATTGAACTCCTATATACGCCAATATTCTAGCAGTCACCAACCTAATTGTCCCACACAACCCTCCTGAGATATGCAGCAAACCAGTATTTCAGAGGCACCTAAGAACTCAACTAGGCTTCTAGTTTAAAGGAAGTATCTGAAAAGGGAAGACCTTACAGGAAGCTAGGTATGTACTAACAGGTTTAACACAGCTACTTGTACTAATAGACTCAATGAGGTAACTTGCTGCATTTGTGAAGGTTAAGATACTGTTTTTAAAAACAAGGTTTTAGAAAACCCAACAGAAGGAAAAATGCAGGACAAAGATGACATGTCTAGTTTACACAGCAGTCTTGGTATTTTTGAAGAAATTTAGATGCCTTAAAGCCATGCTTGTCTTTAGCATGTATCCTGAGGCTGCAGCTTACAAGCATCAAAGGCCAACCTCACCTGATGCTTGCCCGGCTCTATGCCCTCCAAAATAGTCTTCTTTAAGTCCTCCTGCTTGTCCTGCGGAAGGAAAAAGAAGAACTCACGGCTCTTGTTCTACAAATAAATGTTGTTCTTGGTCATGAAGACCTGGAATGCGAGCTTAAATGGATCAGATCCACCAGCTGAAAACTCTGTTTTGCTGGAATTAGGCAAGCAAGCACAAAGGTAAGACCAAGCAATGCAGCTCTCGCCAGTTAAGACTCCTATCACAAGCCATTCAGATTCATGAAGAGACAACAAAGGTCATACGGTCATACACAGCATCTTATTAAATACAAGATGACTTTTTGTTCGCTACTGGCAAAAGAGAGGATTTCATTGTACTTTGCACCATCCAGAGACTGCCACACAACATCCAAAAGGTGTTAACTACAAAAATTAGCTTCACATGTCCTACAACCTTTTGCTTTATTTGTAGAAGACTGAAGGCCACGTCTAAAAAGACCTGAAATGCCTGACTTCCCCCAATGAATCAAGAAACAGTATGGAAATCATGACAGCTTCTCAGATCCCTCGCTGTAACAACATAGCTATCTCCAGCATGGTTTCATTCAAATCCATAAAGCATTGGCTACTTTTGTAGATGTTTAAATGCTGCCTTCAAACATGCAGTGTGTCATACACCTAAAGGAAAGTGAGTTTCCAATTAAGGAGCCACGTTAGTGTGAGGGATGTTATCAGCTGAAGGCAAAGCAATGATCCCTGCAATGACAAAAACATCTGTCTGTAAAAATATTTTGTCATAGGGGAAGAATCAAGAGGCAGTTTGGCATGCCTGTATTTTCTTTTGGAACTGGAGTTATGTGGATGCCAGGTAGCCAGTTTTAGTCTTTTAAGGAAAGCCACGCGTGGAATTTTAACAAGTATAAAAAGCTTTAGGGAGAGCTTGACAGTGTAAAATGAGAAGAATGCAAGGATGAAGCTGCCCTCAGGGGTTCTCTTCCATCTCTCAATTTCAGCATAAAAGCACCCATATATCTTGCAGTAGAAAGGTAAACTCCATCACTAGATCAACTCTCCTGTTGAGGAGAGGCATCCAAACAGGCACTTTTAGTTTATAGAAAGGTACACAGCTTAAAAGCATAATATTACCTCTCATTAAATATCACCAATACTCTTTGTGAGCTTTACGGTCCTTAACCTAGTTCCTATGGGAACATACACACACCACGCAAGTCTTACCTTATACAAGCTTTGAGATAAAAGGTAACTGCTAATAAAGACACAAAGAAGGGGAGGAAAAAAAAAAAGAGAGAGAACTCTTATAGGGAAAACAAAAGTTTCACCTCACCTTTGAGATTAGACAAATCCTTGCCACACAGGTAAATAACTGTATTACTGAAGTGCTGGTTATTTTTAACCTGAAGCTATTAAATCATACCACCACTTAGAAAAAATGCTTTTATCAAATCATATTTCAGACTTCTAATCTCTGAAATTTTACTCCTATTAATCACAAAATCTAAAATAGGTGTTTTGTCCCCATAAAGAAGTTTGTAAACAAGTAAAATTTACGTTTGGTCCAGTGGCAGGAGCTCAGACCAAGACCCTGAAAGTCTAGTCCTGCAGGCAATAAAGAAACTAGAATGCAACAGATAGGATCACAGGCTGAAGTCTTCAGATGTGCCTCATATTAAGTCATTCATACGCTTGGCAAAAGCAAGCCGATTTCAAAATGCATACATTAACAAGGAAAGGTGTAGGCCTGCCAAGCTAGTTTTGCTACAGATTTTGACAGGCCAACTTTGTCCCTGTAAGCACATGGAAAAGACAGATCCCTTAAAGAAGGGCATCAGAAAAGCATCAGAATAATTGGTAACAAGCCAGACTTCATAAACAATTAGTCACAAGGAGATACAAATTCATCAAAATACCATACACGATTGAGCAGCTCTCCAGCAGGCAGAAACAGATGAGCATGTATTCTGATACTGTTCATTTCTAGTATAACTTGCCACTGCAGAGTTTTAAGGAAAAGTTAACCACAAACCGAAGAAAGTTCACGTCAGCCATCATTTCCTTTTAGTTCTCCTGGCTCTTATAAAGCCACATTCCTTAACGAATCTAACACAGCTCTCATGATCTTCACTGGTTCTTGAACTGAATTACGTATTTGATATCTAGGCTACAGGACCAGTCCTTGAAAACCAAGAGTTCCCATTTTCTACTTGCAAGAACAGCAGCCTTTTGTGCCAAGACGCAGTAGTAATAATCACTCCCAGCTCAGACAAAACTCTACTGGAGACTAAAATCACTTCTCACATAACGATCATAGAACAGTTTGGGTTGGACAGGACCTTCAAAGACCATCTAGTCCACCCCCCTGCCACAGGCAGGCACATCTTCCACTAGATCAGGTTGCTCAGAACCCCATCCAACCTGACCTTGAGCTTTTCCAAGGATGGGGCATCCACAACTGCCCTGGGCAATCTGTCGCAGTGTCTCACCACCCTCATTGTAAAACATGCTCAAACTTTACCTCAAGATTCTATTTTGAGATTGAGAAAACCTCAACTAGACATGAGCAACACACAGGAATCAGTTCAGTAGAGTAAGTTGGGTAACTTCAGCAAAGTTGGAAGACTTCAGTTTTCAATGAGCACAATACAGGAAACCACCTGACAGAAACATCTCCTGCCCTCTGCCGATTTGGCTAACCCAGCATGAAAGAGGCTCCTCTTCACACCTGCAGTCTCAAAGTCTGCACCTCAAATCCCACTCAGTCCTGACCTTCTGGGAATTGGAGAGAGACCTGAGAAGCCAAGAAAGATTTGGGGTCTTAAAGGTAGATTATATGCTTTCCAAATCATGGAATAAAGGTTCTGAATTGGGAAGAAATGGGAGAACTGATCACAAGAGATCTTGACTGCTAGTGTTTATTGTTCCTTTAACTCAAGAGCATTTGGGGAAGAAAGATCAACTTTCTTTCCTCAATCTAGAATCGGGGAGAAGAATAATCCTCAAAAACTATGCTCCTTGCCTTCCTGGTCTGGAAGAAAACACAATATGCAGGTGGCTCACAAAACAATAAAGTAACAACGGCAAAATCCAGCGGTGGCTACATCTCTACAGGTAAATAAAACAGGGCCAGGAGACAAGCTTAGGCATGGGATCATTGATCGTTCACACTGCTTAGTCCTTTGCAGCCTCCCTGGCACACTGTTGGCCCTGTCAAGAGCGACAGGGGAGGAGGTCACCAGGGACTGTTCCCAACAGGCAGCATGGAAAAATGTGACATCAAGTTAATCTCCACTTATCTCAGAGGCCTCACACCCTCAAGAAGCCCTTCAAGACCTCATCCCACAACCCAGGGGTGTCCATTGTATGCTCCCAGTATTGTGTTATGGAAACACCACTCTGGTGGGCTGCAACGTAGCCACTGACATTCTTACAGACACAGGGGCACAGCCCCAGGCTCAGTGACGTGCCAGGCCCAGTGCTGCACAGCATGGATGCGTTCAGTGGGGGCCATTTGTCCTTGCAATCAGAGAACAGCCCTCAGCCCTGTTTTATTTTACTGTTTAAGACACAACCAGTGTTTTCCTCAAAAAGGACCACTCCACAACAGAGTAAGATGTATGTCCAGCTCCTCAGTGACTGTATAGAGGTGGTTTCTGGAAAACAATTGAAACATCAGTGAAAGCAATCCCAGGAAAGACTGAAGTTGCAGGATGAAAAAGGAAAGAAAGAAAAGAAACTCGAGATGTACTTTCATTTGCTGTGTCTGAGCACCAGAAGGAGAGCAAAATTAACACACAAATGAAGACAGACCGACCAGAGGTCTAAGTCCAGATCTGCATTCGATTCCCTACTCCACCACAGACTTCCTGGGACAACTTGGTGAAATCATCTAACCTCATTTAAATTACTAACGAAAATTGAAATCTAGAAGAATAATCTCCCATCGTACTGCCAGAGAAGATTTTTCATACTCCAGCAGTAAGGCAACACACTTCAGAAACCTTCCTCAGAACAAAGATAACAAATTTATTCAAAATAGCTTACAACTTCTAATGAAGCAAAGCAACACAGAGGTTTGAAAGGAAACTGCTCCAAACCCGAGGCACCTGCTGTAAGCATCGCTGCAGAGTTGCAGGCATTTCCCCATTTACTTACAATCAGAATTCAAAACTGGTAGATTTATATGGCAGGCCTCCCTTTCATGTGCAATTTTCCTTTGCTTCCTTACTATATTTTTCTTGACAGCTCTTGATTACTGTAAGTAACTTCATTAGGATGTTGATTTATCAAGTTCAATGATAAACTTTTCTGGCATCCTTATTATTTAAAAGGAACAAAAAACCCTAAAATATCCAACCAAAACCTCAGCCCCCTCCCCAAACCAAAAAACCCACACAAGCAGAGAGTGTGGAAGAAAGAAAGAAAAATAGTGGGAGAAAAAACAAAGAGGCAACCAAAAGAACAATCTTCCCTGCTTATGCTTTATCAGACAAGGCTTCTAAACTCCTTTAGAAGACTAACATATTAATTTCTTGATACTGCTTAAAAGCCAACCAAACATTATACCCCTGTAGCAGATGAAGAGGCAGTTTTAGGTCTCCCACTACATAATATGAAAAAAAGCCACGATCATTATGTAAACAACTTAGGCCTGATTAAATGCATTACAGAAAATAAACATTGTGAAAGCAATATGCTAAAACCAAGAGTTACATGAAAGAAAAGAGCTCTGGAACAAAGAAAAGAGATCATATTATGCTGGTCATTTAAAGGCATTGCTTAGTTTAGGGTTTTTTGTGTTGTAGTTTTAAAAAGTTGAGACTCACGGTTTTCACTTAATGGATGAAAGATTATCCAATAAGGATTTTTATTTTTTAGACCAAATAGAATATGCAGGCTTTTTAAAATGTTTCTTTCATGCCTCTTTTCATACCCATATATGAATCTCAACTGCTAAAATCATCTTCCCGCTCTATAAGCACATAAGCTTTGGCATACAGTTTGAAACCAAAGTACTTTCCCCACAAGATGCAGCAGAAGTCTTACCAAATCAGCACCAGCTTGAAGCAACACATCTGCAACATCAGTATGTCCATTTTCACAGGCGTAGGTCAAAGCTGTATCTCCTGTCGCTGTGGTGGCATGAACATTAGCTCCTAGAAACACAACAGTAGTTTTTTCTCATTGGCCATCTCCTTGTCAAGTGTTTCATATCAGATAAACACAAAAAATCAAGGCACTTTATCTGTGACAACAGCTGTATCGTACTGACCAACAGCTTCCACAGCCCAAGGGCATTGCTCTCATGGTAAAGATTGCTCTCGTAGTAAAAATACTCTGAGGAGAGGGGATAAGCCAAGGCTTGGAAAAAGCATGACTGGCAATCTAAGCATTTAAACCTATATGCTCACTTATTCCTACGTTCCCTCTACAGCAATGAACATTTCAGTTGTTACAACAAATAAAAGTGAATCCAGACAGTTGTCTAGACTATCCATTTGACAGGGAGCTGCATGCCAAGGAAAATCAGACAAAATGCATGTTATTGAATTAGTATTAATATTACAAGACCATACACTTCTACAAATTTCATTTCTTCCCTGCTCTTTAAAATCATTTGCTTTAAAACCATTTTGTTGAACTAATTTTACTAGTTTCATATATGCCAGCTACATGAAAACCATGCATGATTCTTGCTAAGTAATGCATTATTCTTCAAAAAAAAAATGCCAATGTGATCAGCCATTTTCTTATTTTCAAGGTGTGTGATAGAGACTCCCCGATGCCAAAACAAGGCTCCTCAATTAACTTTCTACATTATCAGAAGTGAAGTGCAAGCAGCGTTCCAAGGGAGCTGGTGACGGGTGTCACATGCTGGTATCACTGCACAAAGAGACACAGTTGTCACTGTCCCTCGATGAGCAGGGAGCATTGCTTTCTAGAATTACAAATCCAGACAATTTTATGCTTATTCTTAGAAAAGAGCATACAAATAAATCACCTTCCATAACAAGGAAGATTTCCAAAATGCAGCTCCTTTTTATTTATTATTTTAAGCAGTTTAGTCTCTACCAACTTTAAACTGACAGATGAACATTGAAGTGTTATTTCCCCCCAACTCCAGCAAGATTTAATTTTTACTACTGTATAATGTAGCAGTAAAACTCATTCATCAGAGAAATTCAGCACATTCCAGAATCGGTCTTGCACACTATTTCTCAGGGCACAATTCCTAAAGTACTGGTTATTCAGGGAGACTGACTGCAGATAATCAGGCTCAGACAAAGCAGCAGTAGCATATAAAACCAAGCATTACCTGTATTAACAATTTGTCCTAAATGCAGCTAGCTGGAAACAATGTTCCTAATGAACGGTGGTGTTTTTTAGATGTGCAACAGAATCCAGTGCTCCATGAGGCACTTTCCTCTGTTAACAGTATCAAACAACATTAAGGCATAACATACGCTTTTTTCTTCTTGCTAAGGTATCTGAGAATATAGTTTCTTGTTACAACACTGCCACCATCAAGCCCAAGTATCTTTTAAATCACGTGGAACATCGAGCCTATAATATCTGTGGGCTAGATCATTTGCACTGTACACATACCTGCTGCCAGCAAATATTTCACCAATTCAAGATGACCCTCTTGAGCAGCTTCCATCAAAGGTGTTGAGCAACCAAGTTCTATATCAGCTCCTGCCTTAATAAGGAAGTCAGCTACTTCAGAAAACCCTCCACAACATGCCAGAGTAAGAGCCGTCTCCTGCGTTTCTTCTGTCTGTGCATTTATATTTGCCCCTAGGAAACAAAATAGCTGTTATTTTAACTGACCAGACACAGGGTAGGAAGGTGAATGCTCATCACCTCCACAGATTGCGTATTTTAGCATTGCTCTGTAGTTACAGCAATGAGCAGTGACAGCCACACGCTACCTCAGAGGAATTTGCACACAATACCTAATGGCAAACGGTCAGCACTGCATTCTTCACAATGAACGCTCAAGAAACGACAGCGATCTCACCTTGTGCCAGTAGCAAGGCTACCATCTCTTCATGGCCTTCCCGGGCAGCTTCCATTAGAGGAGTATAACCTTCATCATTAACTTCCTCCAGGTTAGCTCCCCTTTCGATCAGAAGAGCTGCTAACTCCACGTGCCCACCACAAGCAGCCAGAGTGAGTGGAGATTCAAATGAATCTGCAGGCATATTCACTTGAGCACCACTGTCTAAAAGCAAGCGTGCCACTTCCACATGTCCATCCTACAAAACAAAAGTGAACACAAAAATCAGAAACAGTTGAAGTCACTTGATGCTGTAGTTGCAACCACTAGCATGCTAGGTCTGAAAATGATCCTAAAAAGACAGGGTCTTTTTACTTATGGTTCAATTTATGACATAGTTATGGTAATACTTGGATTAAACTGACATTTAGGTTTCTACCTACATCTAAGTTAGGTTTAAATGCATGAGAAAAAAAGTGATAGATACAGATTGGTGGTTTTTTTTTTTTCTTTCTTGGGGGAGTAGGGAAAGAGTTATGGGATAAGACTTTCTTAAATATCCAGCAAAATACCTGGGACACAAAAGTAATAGAGACAGCAAACAAGTACCAGAAGTAATAAACCCACTCCATGACTAAGCCCCAAAAAAAGCATCAGAAAAAAGATTTTCTTTTTCTTTGTAGTTGATTCATGGCTTCTATAGACAAAAAACAGCTCCAACTGGCAGTTTCTAGATCCTGGGAAAGATACCTGCAGAGAAACTGAAGTGGGTTACAATGAGGTAGGTAACAGGAGGGAAGACTCAAATAAATCTTAAAGGAGACTGAAAAGCACCTTGGGGTGAAGGAATCTTTGCCATCGAGGGAAGAGAATTAGGATTTCCAGAGCAATCTTTTTGAGCCCTTACCAATCAAAGCATATAAATGCAGCTGTCAGCTTCTCAAGAACTATTACCAAACTCCTCAAAGTTACTTGAAACATACCAAGTACCAAAAATCCGTGTTTCACCTAAGGTGTGGTTTGTAGAGAGCCACAATAACTCTGAAAAGGGGAAAATGTAAAGAAGTTTTGGCATTAGGAAAGAAGAAACACTTACGTGGTCTCTCTTAAGAAACTGGGACCCAAACTTGTGGAACAATTTGGAGAAGAGATCCTGGAAAACTGAAACAGATTACAAACTACACCTAATGAAAGGGGAAGGTTCAAGTCATGCCAAGAGTGCTCGGTGAGATGTAGAAGGTCTGAGGGTCTAATCAGAGGACATTTCATACTAGACCTTTCTTCAGCATACACAATGAGATAATTTAAGGTTGGAAAGGGAACTCCAAGTAAAATTGAAGCATGCTCTTCATAGGAGGTTGGAGCCAGGTGGGGGTCGGTCTCTTCTCCCAAGGAACAGGCGACAGGACAAGAGGAACCGGCCTCAAGTTGCGCCAGGGGAGGTTTAGATTGGATATTGGGAAACATTTCTTCACCAAAAGGGCTGTCAGGCCCTGGCACAGGCTGCCCAGGGCAGTGGTGGAGTCACCATCCCTGGAGGGATTTAAAAGATGTAGATGTGGCGCTTGGGGACACAGTTTAGTGGTGGGCTTGGCAGTGCTGGGTTAACGGTTGGACTCAATGATCTTAAAGGTCTCTCCCAACCTAAATGATTCTATGATGCTGTATCTTGGTCACTCCATTTGCCATTCAAAGAAATATGGAGTTCTTCCAGAAAGAGTAACCTGTCAGCCAGCTTTGATTTAGAGCCCTGTGTCCTGACACAGTGGTTCTCCTGGGATTTGACAGTTAAGCTGGATTAATTCTTTAAACTAGCCTCAACACATGCTAACAGATTTTGCTAGAGAACTAAAGAATACTTCTTCCTGAGGAAGACATAAAAAGGGCCAATTTCAGTGGCAAATAGCAGATGTTTTTATCTTGTGTCCTTGGAAGGAAATTTAAATAAAGTTGGGCAACACTAAAGGGAAAAAAAAAAAAAAAAAGACATTAGAAGATCTCTCTGCCCAAGGTTCAAGCCAGAGCTGTCCAGGCTAGGGCACTGATACCTAGAGGTGACTTATAAAGTTATAAAGCTAAGAATTCCACTAATTCCCCAAAATTAAAGAACTTCTTATGTATTAAGAACAGCAACCTCAAGCGAACTACCAGTTCCCCATTCTGATCTCACCAGAACTGTCAGCCAGTAACTCAAAGAGCTAACACAGAGCTATGGAAAAGGGGGCAAGAGGGATATCAAATACACAACTCCTGCCAACACTTGTCTTAAGTTGACCATGAAGCAGGTAGTAACCCAAGACTGACAACAATCAAGTCTGTAAATTAAAGACAGGCTGTTGTTCTCAGAGAAGCTGGCTAAAAGCCAACAACCACCTCATCTAACTAAAGGCATTATCCTAGGTGTGGCACTCCATCTTGACCAAAACATACTAAAACTCAGAAGCACTTAAAATATAATTGGTGATCAGAGACCAGCCATCTCAGCTTCCTGTATTTGCAGCATTCATTAGTTGGAAAACAGTGAAGACTGGGAAAAGTCACAATGATTTGGTGGAATAGTTCCCTTCTGCAAGGGTGCAGCCAAAAGATAACAAGGAACAAACTCCATCATTCAACTTGGAGTTGGGACTTCAAAGGATCAATTTCCTCTCTGCTGCTTTTAAAGGTCAATACACATTCCATAACACAAACTAGTCTGAAACATCCAAGAGCTAAAAATGTGCAGGCAACCCACACAACTTTGTCTTCCCCAAGCGAGACACTTCACAGCCTCCAAGTCAACCCAGTGCTCAGACTGTATGACCATGAAAACAAACAAACAAAAAAACCCAAACGACTAACCCTAAACAGAACAGTGGGCTGATTAAAACATTTAGTTTACAGTCCTGCTGCAATCTCCTTTAGGTGACAGCATACACCCACTGCAACTGCGTCCTTCTGAATTCCTTGTTGGCACTAGGCTCTCATACACGGCAGACTATTCAAGGCTACTATTACCATCTCATATCGGAAGACTTCAACACAGCTTGAGATGTTATAATCTGACCTTGGTCACTTGCATCATCACCTCACAACTGCACTAAAAGAACACTTGATCCTCCAGCTCTCAGAAGACTGGAGGAACATTACATCCTGTCTTCTGAGGATTATAGGCTACTGGGAGCAAACTAATTTTTCCTCCATTTGCTGTGCTTTCTATGAAAACAAGGTACCTGTTCCTTCTTCAAAGAAGTTCCCCAGCTTGAAAAATAGATAAAAGGTCACCTCAGGTCTGAACAAAAATGGTTGCAGATATGCTTTGACACAATAGCACAGTCTTTATTAAGATGAAGCTCTTCGAAAGGGAAGTTTTTCCTCAATGGCTGCTTTGAAATTATGAGTTGCCTGAGAGCTAAGAACCAAACTACTTTTGACCTACCATTTTATTTTCTAAAGAAAAACCTCACAGCACCATTTACAGAAACTTAGAAGAGAGCAAACCATCTCTACATGCAAAACACTTCCTGCAGCAGTGAAAGGACAAGTGTAATGCATTAGTCATCCAGCTCAGTGCACTTCTGGAAGGCTCATACCATGATGATCTGAGTGACCTTATTTATAAAGACAAAGGTGGAAAACGCTTACACTGCAAAAGAAACAGTGACTTGGGCTCAATCTACTACTTTACTGCACTGCAGATTAGTTATCCCTATACTTCACATAGGGAGCGTTTAAAACAACACATCACACCCTCAAAAATTAGAATAATTTTTCCCTTTGACCAATTAGACTGAGAAGCTGGCCACCTGTGGTAACCATAGTAAAGGCTTTCTTATGATAAAAACTAACACACACTCACTTGCAGACCCAAAACAGCTCGTTAACAAAGGCTCGCTTTATTTTATCATCTCTTGTATTCCTCTCTCATTGAAAAGAGAGCAATACAAATAAAAGCTATTTACCATGCAGGCCTCCATTAGCGCCGTGTGCATCTCGTCTGTTTTATGTTCTTGATCAGCTCCAGCTTCAAGCAAGAAACGAACCATATCTAAATGGCCTTCAAATGAAACAGATCAAAATAAACAAGCATTTAATATTGTAAACTTTTAGTAGTACAGACAATACACTTAAATAATTTAGATTTTCATAGTTTGCTATTACAATTTTTAAAAAGAGCAGGTTTGTGAATTATAACTTATTCAACTGTATAGTGACATATCATTTAAGTGTTCCAAGGAAGCATTGGGGGCATTATCTTTTAGAGATAGGTCCACATAGATCTGAACTTAACTTGAAGCTTTTTAATCATAGCATTCACAGACATATTTCTGAGAACTAAGATACACATATTATGTCATATTATGTTATCTGACACTATTTTTAAAGCTTCTACTGAACTTTACCAATACTTGTTTTCAACTCTGTTATGGCTTCTGTCATTTTAGAATTTGTCCCTTATAAGTTATACATTTTATCCTCTCAATGAGCATCCTCCTCCAAGACCAGGCTTAGTTTTACATAAACTCATAGGAAAACAAGGTAGGTAAACCATCTCGCCAAAGATAATACAGGAAATCTCTAGTCAATGAAGATCTTGCATCACATCACTCTAAGTTTTAGGTCACAAGAAACAAGAATGTCCCTCCAACATATCCAAGAGTACTATTACTGAAATTTCTCTGTCAGGAACTACTATATGCTGCAGGAAATTCATGACAATTCCAGATGCAAGTTTTCAGATGGGTTATACATAGTGTGTATCCTCCATTTCTAACCACACAGGGAAAACCTGAAGTTACTACAACAATAATCCGCATCCTTAAAGATTCTATTAGGAGAAAAACAATTGTTGAAAATTTTATGGAGGTTTTTGGAAGAAAAAAAAAAAACCACAACTTGGAAGCACATTGGATTACCATTGCACTAAGTTACTTTCTATAGAAACTTTAAATAGCAAAATAAATTAAGTCAAAAGTCCATAAAAGTTCATAATACATAACAATTCATAGACATCCTCCAAAATTACACTGAAGGAAAAGTATCTAGTAATAATATGAGCATTTTCACCCCATCAGGTATTCCAGGAACATTCGTTCTAACTTCTAATAGAGATGTTTACAGAACCCGCAGATAGTGGGTGAGGGGAATCTGAATGAAATAGGAAATGCAGTAGTGGGGGAAGAGGAGAGTGGTGGTGTGTCAAAGCACAAGTTTGGATGCAGCCAGTCACAAGTTTTCATCTGCAACATGTCAAATATACGTCCACTACATCTGGACGCAAGTAGACAGGCTTAATACCACTACACCATGGATGAGCATTTCCTGACATTGAGTTTAAAACCAAAATCCAGTATTCCAAAACTCTTAAGAAAATATTCAAAGTATGGCTGGAAGCTTTAGTTAGATAAATCCTAGCAAATAAATTTAAACAAAAATACAAAACAAGGCAAGAGACAATACCTTTATAGCATGCAAGTGTAAGTGCACTTTCTTTGAACTCGTTGGAGTGAGTGTTGATTCCTGCACCATATTCCAGCAATACTCTTGCAACCTCAACATGACCTGCACTGGCTGCTTCCATTAAGGGCGTATGCCCATTCTCATTGTGGTCTTCTATATTAGCACCGGCTTTCAATAGCACCTTCACTATGTCAACAAAGCCCCCAGCACAAGCGTAAGTGAGAGCTGTGTTCCCTGTAGAGAAGAAAAAGTTTACATGAAAGCCCTTTCCATCACCCACTCCTAACACAGGAAAGGAAATTAGTTTTAACAGCTCTGAACAAAACCAAGAACATCACTAGAAGCAGCCTTCTACCTCACAGCAATGTTACTCTAGCCAATAATTTCAGGCTGGGTATAAAATCTGAATACAACCATAATGTGAAAGAGTTTTAATGCTAAGCCAATATTACAAATCAGGGTTTCTTCCTCTGGTTATTATGTTTCCGACTTCAGCACATAAAGAGGGATCAAATACACATACAAAAAGATCAAGGAGTAATTTTCATGCTCACTGTAGAGTTTGAGTGGGGGGAGAGGGGGGTATTAGTTTTTTTTGCCTAAGACTGTATCGTGTAATCCCTTGAAAAACTTTTACTGGCTGGATGAAAATAAATTTATAATTTAAAACTCTGGTACTATAAGTGACAGACAATCACATATGGCTCATGTTTTAAATGCTACAGTCAATTTTAAGGTAAGTTCTGCTTACTATGGCTAAACATCAAGATAAAAAGAACATTTCATAGTTCAGACACTCAACTTTTTTAAAATTTTAACAAAGTTTAAATTCTATCTTAATATTAGCAGAATCCAACTGCAGGTTAATACTCTCAGCAAGGTTAGTTAAGCTGTGGTCAAGCATCAGCAATGTAGACAACATTCAATGCTCAAAGAATTGTGCCTCCTCTTTGGTAAAAAGCAATAGACCAAAATAACTGTTCTTGACCAGATGTGTCCCATGGTCTTCTCACTGGGTAATTTTGGATTATACAGATGAGAAAAACTGAACTTCATGTATTTTTCTGGTCATCCACCACCACAGTGGTTTTCACAGGAACAGTGCTTTCCATTATAGTTTATATTAAAAACAATCTTTAATAACAGCCAGGTAAGACTCTAAACACGTCTGCTATGTATCTGCCCTATTCTTAATAGTTCCTGTCAGGTTTTCTTGTGAATGAAGCTATCAGACAAAAACACAGATGTTCAGAACAGCTGCACGTCTTATGTGCCAGTCTTATTAATTCTTTGCGTTCCTGCTTCCCAGTTACCTGTTGAAGACTGTGCGTTGACATCTGCACAATGAACAAGGAGGAGTTTAACAATATCTACATAGCCTCCGCTGGCAGCTGCCATTAAGGGAGTTATGTCTCCTTTATTCCCTCGATCTTCAACGTTTGCATGCATTGCTAGTAGCACCTAGAGAAAAAAGTTCACTTCAATGAATAAATTTTAACACCAACATTTTGCTTTTACTTCAGTGGGGCTTGTGAGAGTGATTCCCCAGCCAGCCATGACATCCCCTTGCAGTAACACCCCCAATGATGAAGCACAACGGCACTCCCCAGGACCACTGATAATTACTACCTGCATTGTGCTCTGCTTCAGGAAATGCTGTTTTTCTACATTTGTTCGTATCTGCTAAAATCAACATTAAGTTACAGTGACATTTTCAAAAGTCACAGGGCAATTCACTAACCAGAATCACAGCAGAGAAACTGTAAACTTGCATTAATGACCACAGCACACATCAGGTCAAGCTTACAGGTAAACAGTTTTCTCCCTGTACTCTCGCCTGGCACAAAAACATGAAGCTGGCCACTTTCTGAGAACTATCACCTAAACATCTTCAAAGAAGCACAAATTCTGCCCTTAGATACACAAGTATAAAAGCCAAAACTTAACACAAATTAATGCACTGTTGACACAGATGTTATTTAAAAAAAGGACTGAGTGACTGAGACATGAATTTTTAGAAGGTAACCACTTGAAGTGTTTGATTTTGCTGCTATTTTAGATCCTCTTGCAATGTCTGCTTGGCAGAACAGCTCGACTGCATCTAGAACAATGCCAGAAAAGTCGATACATCATAAAACAGAAGATACATTGCTCAGACAAGTCCCTGAAACCTGAAGGCATATATGACAACATTTTCCATTAAAAAGACAAATGATAACTGGAAGCCCACAATAATCTGTATTAACTGATATTCTGTTTAGATTATAAAAAATTATAATCAGAATAGCTAGAATGTTTACCTATCAAAGAAGCTCCTTAGACAATGCTTCACTAAGGTTTAGTTGTGATTATATTACAACTTATTGTTGTTTATGATTATTTATTTTTTTATTTGTTTATGATTATTGTTACTTACTTGTGCCAATTCATAATATCCTGCTGAACAGGCCAAGCAAAGGAGACTCTCCCCTTCTTCAGTATGTTCATTTACGCTTCTTCCTTCATCCAACAGCTTCCGGACAGCATTTACATCCCCATCTGAGCATGCTTCTGCCAAACTGCGACTGGAAAATCAGTTACCACAGAATAAGCTCAAAATAAATCTGCCAGAGATGGGTAGCTTTCCTATGCAAGGAAGAAGTCTTTAAGTAAAGACTGATGACGTCAGTACTAAGCCTTACTAGAAAATATACCTTAGAGATTTTTTTTTTAAATTATATATGTACACATATTATTTCCACAGGTGAAATGGAGATAAAGACCTTGCTTATGTCTAAACTAGCTCTTGTCCTCATCAGTTGCTAACTCACATAAGCTCTCACATAGACTAGATGCAGAGAAGAGTACTCAAAACTAGGTAATCTGTGGTGTTTGCAAGATACAGATGTAAACCTTGCTGGTGCTATCCACACTTCAGTGGAATGCCAGATGCACAGAGGCTGTGACTACAACAAACTACTGACTATAGGTACTAAGGCAAATTTCTAGTAGAGATAAAGCCAAAACCTGAATAGCCTAGTATCACAGAGACCACTAATACTGAATACTGCAACAAGACAAACTTCTGAACGTTTTCCCTCCTGTAGTGGGACAATTTCCTTCTCTGCACTAGCCCAAAGCCTTTTTCTTTTAATTGAAAACACCAGTTTCTTAATTTAAGCAGCCATTTCAAAGAAAAATCCTCACCTTACCTAATGACAACTTAAAGGAAGAAGGGAGAGCAGCCTTACAGAAGTTTACTATGTTTTCTTTCATGCACTGTTAAAAGCATATTACAGAAGTTTCCAGATGGATGAAATAAGCCAAGTGAACTGCACATTTTTTAAACAGCATTAACACCACAAATCCTACATGGAATACTACTACTAACTCATCCTTAAAAAAAGTCATAAGAGGTAATTACAAGCTAAGAGTTAGAAGGAAAAGACAAGACAAATTCCAAGTTCTTGGCATCTAAAAGCTCAGAAGTCTATAATCACTACTTTAACCATCATTAACCTCTGAAGTTGAGAGAATAGCTATTTCCCCCAAGACCTAGGGAAGTACACTAAACAAATCTTGAAAAAAGTGAGCTGAGCTTCAATTTATTTCAAATGAAGCCACTTGTCCTTTAAATCTTTTTCTGTACAAAAAAGTCTAACAGCAAAGACAACTGTTAAAGCACTGTTAAACGCAAGTGTAAACAAGAGCAAGTCATGCTCAGTACCAACTCAGTTACATTTCTCCAACTGATGATATAATTTTATTTAGAAAATATATGCAAGGACTCACAGTCCCTCAGCCACTGGGTACCAAAGCACAGTTAACGTCCGGGTGGGAAGGGGAAGGGAGGAAAAGCCTTCCATTATAAACAGAGGTGGATTATATGCAATGCATTCCTATCAGTATAGTTCATTTGCAAGACATGGCAGTTTGTTTCTTAAAACAAAAACTAGTACACTCGGATTCATTAAAAACATCAAACTTCTACTTCTGTAAAAGATAGAAGTTCACTCAAGAAATTCACTCACAATGAAGAAAATACCCATTTGAGCACAAAGTTCCCTCAGGAAAGTATACAATTTCCAATTTTCAACTGTTCAAAGACTGTAATGGTTAAACTATGTTAAGTCCCTATTTTAAAAGGAACTCATTTGCCATATACCCCCAAATGAATAAACTGTGCTAGCAGCTGCTAGGTAAAAGCTGAGATCTGACCTGAAGAGAACATCCAGTATCTGATCACTTACATTTGCATTGTAATCACTAAGTATTTTAAGCAAAGTAACTGATATTTTGGCAAAGTTTTTATCTGGCTACATAGTCAAGTCCATATACTGAAGCAATGGGATCCCACTGAAAGGCTGCAGGGCCCTATCAAACCTGCCACCTTCTCCTGGGAGGTAGCAAGGGACAGCTGTGTGTTCACAGCATAAGCAAAGAGCCCTGCTGCAACCCACACATAACTGGGCATTGACAGCTCGGGTTCCCGTATTCAGATGGGAGAAGGTGGGGATTCTTGCACTTTTGCACACACATTGTCTAGCCTTTAGAAATGGGAGCCACCTAACACCATAACCTGCAAGGCAAACCCTGAAACAGATCCATCATTCTCAGAACATGACCTTAAGCCACCTCATACAATACAGAACTGCTGCGAAACCAAATATGCTCTGGGAAAAAGCTATTAAAAACAAGACTCTTAGTTGATTCTAGCTGACCCAGGCACCTCAAGAGGTCTCCCAGTTTGCTCTCTGCTCAGGTTCCCTTTGAGATATTCCCAAGACATTTTGTAAAAGGTACAAAAATGACACTGGGATGCTCTTCCAAATTAAGCACAGGATGTTGTTGACCTTTGCTCCAAAGGTGCATTGCTGGCTCACGTTCCACTTGTTGTCCACCACAAAACTCAGGTCTTTTTCTACAAAGCTGATTTCCAGCCATTCAGCCCTCCCCATCCATACCAGCGCACAGAGATATTCTTCCCCAGGTGCAAGACTTTGCATGAATTTGTTGAATTTCGTGAGATTCCTGCTGGCCCCTTTCTCCAGCTTGTCAAGGTCCCTCTGAATGGCAGCACAACCATCTGGTCCATCAAACAGTCCTTTCAGTTTTGTATCATCTGCAAACTTGCTGAGGATGCGCTCTGTACCATCACGTGGGTCATTGATGAAGACGTTAAAGAGTAGTAGCCCCAATATCATCCCCTGGAGTACACCACTAGCAACCTGCCTTCACCTGGACTTCATGCTACTAACAACCATGAGCCTAGTAGTTCAGACAGTTTTCAGTCCACCTCACTGTCCACCTACCTGGTCTGTACTTCATCAGCTTGTCCCACAGGATGCTGTGGGATACAGTGTGAAAAGACTTGCTAAAGTCAAGATAAACAGCATCCATTGCCCTCCTCTCATCTAGCAACGTAGCCATCTCATTGTAGAAGGCTACCAGTTCAGGCTTGATCTCCCCTTTGTAAAATCATGCTGACTACTTCCCATCATCACTTTGTACTTACTATGTTAGAAAACGGCTTCCAGGAGGATTTGCTCCATCACCTTTTCAGAGACTGAGGTGAGGCTGACCTCCCTGTAAGTCCCTTGGATCCTCTTTCTTGCCCTTCTTGAGGACAGGGGTGACATTTGCTTTCTTGCAGTCCTCAGGAACCTTCCTCATTCCCCATGACCTTGCAAATAAATTGAGACTGGCCTCACAGTGACATCAGCCAGCTGCTTCAGTACTCATGGGTGCTATCAGCTCCCATGAACCTGTCCACTGGACTATGTCCAACCTGTTTAAATGATCCCTGACCTGATACCAACCAAGGGGAAGTCCTCCTTGGTCCAAACCTTCCCGCTCATCTCAGGGGCTCGGGATTCCTGAAAGTCAATCTCACCAGTAAAGCCCAAGGCAAAGCCAGCATTCACTATCTCTTCCTCTTCTGTGTCCCCATCACTAGGTCCCCTGCCACATTCTGAAGCAGGCCCACATCTTCCCTCATCTTCCTTGTGCAGCTGATACACTCACACTAGTATATCTTGTTGCCTTTCATGCCCTTTGCCAGATTCAACTCCAGGTGGGCTTTGGCTTTCCTAATCACATCCCTGTATGCTTGGACATTGTCTCTGTGTGTGTGTGTGTGTGTGTGTGTGTGTGTGTATATATCCCTGTGAAGATCTCTCTCTCTCTCTCCCCATGGGCCACCTGGCCTGCCTCCACCTCCTTCCTTTTTATGTTCAACATGCTTCCCCAGCATATTTTCATCTCCCCATGTTTTGATCCACAAGTAATTTTTCTAGCTTCAGTTAGGAAATTAAACTATATTTGTTCTATGTTTGTATTCACATTTTGAGCAGTGACTCAAGACAACTGCCTTTACTGTAAGCACTTTATTTTTGCAAATCCCAAGTCTGAATTTCAAGAGGACTTCCATATAAAAGGAAACTTAAGACTTTCAATTTTTGATCCTAGATCTGAAGTTCAACAGTATATGCAGTCACACCATCCTAACAGTTTAGGTACTATTTGCATCACTTGTCAGAGTAGAAAATATTTCAGGACCCCTAAAGATGCTTTGAAATTACCAATGTAGAAGAAAGTTTTTGATGACGTAGGACAAATACTCAGTTCTGTCATCATGGGATTTAAATGCTGTCCTCATTAATTATCAGTTACACAAAGTTATTGGATAATAGAGTTTCATTTTCCCCTAAGTTCCTGAGCAAGATCCTGGGGCAAATTGCTGCCCTGTAAGTAGTAGTACTCTCTTCCAACTTTTAATACAATGAACTAGATTCATTAAGTTTCCCACAAAGTACGCTGAGGCAGTAATTAGAGAACTATCACCAACTCTTCTACAGCTAAGAATTTAACCCATTTTTGAAAAAGAAATCAACTGCCTAGTACACAGAAAGAGCAGCAGGTTAGAAAGTAACATTTTTTTGTACTTTTCTCTTACACTTTGAAGCAATAACCTGATGGGACAGTAGTTACACCTTCAGATTCAATAACTTTGCTTCTGCTAGTAGTAGAGCAGATACATTACCAAGTACAAACTATAAAATTAACTGAATTTGAAATTAAAAACACAAACTTACATTTCATAGTTGAGAAACTGGGGGTGGGGGGCGATCAATACATACTTGTCCACTTGTCCTGCATTGTGATTGTTCTCTGCTCTCATCCGCGTCAATGCAGCAGCAGCTTCATCCAGCGCACAGCTGACAGAGGACGTCAGTCTTCGGAGAACCTCAGGATCTGCGAAGGCTTTACCATCGGCAGTGGACAATTTACCAATTCCTTCAGTGCACGTTCGTTCATCAGTCAGGTTAGTATGAAAGTCACACAAAAGAAATGCAAAGACACTATTTTAGATTTCAGACACATGCACTATTAGTTAAAAATCATTCGCAAACATGCCATAAAATCAGCTACTCAAGTAACTGTTAACATTTGCCTAAGACCTGAACATTTAATTAACTACAATATGGCAGTAAGAAAACTATTTTTCAACTGGCAGCTTCATTACTTGTCCCAAATTCCCAAGTCATACTTTTGAAGAATAAAAAAGATGACCAAAAAACCACCCAAAAATCCCACCTCGAGGGAATAAGGATAAGTCCAGGGGTCAAGCCCAAAACCAGAAGTTTGGGAAACAAAGTATTATTCCACAGGCTTGGTTTAATATTTTCTGAATGTGAAGAATTTTCCAATTTAAAATGTAAAGTTATTACCTCTTTCCCACCCAAAATGAAATGGACTTAGCTCTAATATACCTTTTCTTTTTTAAGGAAAAAAATTTAAAAAGTTATTAGCTTAAATGCCCAATAATTTAACATTCTAAACAGCACAGCTCTAGCTACAGGCACAAAAATTATGAAGCAAAATTTCAAATATTTTAAGTATACTTGAAATCAATGCCCCCTCTACACTGACATTACACAGTAGAAATGCTTAGACCCAAGGAACTTCTTTAACCGTTTCTTTTTTAAAAACAGTTTCTTTGCTGCAAGACTAAAGCTGAAGGCCAACACAGAAGAGCACCATAAGAAGGTATTTGTCCCACTCATTTACATGGCTGATATAAAGTTATGGTACAGTGGTGTAGCTTTACTCCACTGAGGTTTTACTCTGCACAGTTCAGCACAGTCTATTTTACATACGCAAACATCACTGTACAGTTGCCTCTGCAATGTAGGCAGGGCTTATATTTGCATATACAAATGTGCAAATAGTGTAAAGAAATGCACTGATGAACGGTACCCCCCCCCCCCCAAAAAAAAACCCAAACAAACCCCAAACACCATCAATTTCACATGCTACAAAAAGGAAATGGTTACTGGTTCATGGATTAGCTACCTTCACCAGTGATGAATCAGTAACTTTTCAATTCCTTAGCTGTTAAACAGGGTTAAATTAGATATAAACCTCTGAAAATAATGCATCTTACACCATACGCAGAAGATCTGCTATTTGGTATGTGCCTATCTCTGCAAGACCGATTTACGCCATGTCTCCCACAACCCAGCTTGTAATTATTACAGAATAAATACTGAAATCGTACTTTGAAAGTTTCAAACATTGTCATCAGACATTGTATTTCCCCAGTTTGAGAGCATCCAATTTGTTTCTCATTAATGTGAGAATCAATACTTACAAAATTTCTCCACCCTGAAAACAATTTAGGCCAGCACACACTGGGCACACTGTTCCATTACCCTACATCACTGCTGCAGTGCTCTAAGTGCTGGCTTACAGCATTCAAACTCAGTGTTGCTGGAAATGATAAAGAGTCCCTATTGTGTCATCGAGGCAGACACCTACGATGGGGTGAAGAAGTTTACTTGGCCAACTGAAAGTGAGCACGGGCTATGAAGGTTGAGAGGAGCTGCTTAAGATACTTGGTCAGATCCAGGCACACTACCTCCCTGGCTCAACAACCTGCCTCTGGATCACTTCAACATTGCCAAGAGGCTATGAAAAGCAATTTATAATAAATAACCCACCCCACAATAAAATGAGAAATTATAACTAGACCTGTCCACACCACACCCATCTGGTTTTCGAAGACTGTCTAGTGTAGTGCACTACACTAGACAGATTGCACTACACAAGCAATCGGAGCCGAGAAATGCAGGGCCATACTCTTGACTCGACGTACTTGAAGAGGCTACCGGCCACACACCCCCTTCCACCTCCAAACTGCTGAGGTCATAACCTTCCTAGCCACAGCTGTTAAATATAGTGAGGATATAAATAACAAGCCTCAAACACCACAGCTCACACCTCACATGTTAACGTAAAGTTAATTTGTTGTTTGTTTAAAAGGGGATGATGGCTCTGCAGTTGCAGCAGGTGGGACAGCGGGGGATAGTCACTGTGAAACTGCACCAGGGCATTGATTTAGTATCAAACACGCAGAGAAAGTGATCGTTTTTACACAGATCCGCTTCCCCAGGACAGCTCACAGAGTAACTACACAGATGTTTACACTAGCTATTTCTGGTGGCAGTGCTGGCTTACACTAGTTTGCAGTGTACATAAAAGTACTGCCTAAGGAAAGAACGGGAATTAAGTCTTCACAACCCAGCACTGAGGCCTCATCTAGGGCCACTGCAACCAAAGCTGAACACCACAGTAAGCAAAGTGGAAAAGTACCTGAGAGAAATCCACAGGATTTAGAAAAATGTCCCCTGAGCAAAGGCTAAAAGAAGTAGATTTAGCATAGAAGGAGCAGCACAACAGCAGTTTCCCTCCACTTAAGAGTCTCATGAAGGAGCTGGTAAACAGCTCTACTGCTGGCAAAAAAGTGAGAAAGAAGAAGTCCAGTCAATAAAACCCAAACCAAAACCAAAAATGACCTGGCTGTCTGAAACTGAACTGGATATCTCAATCACTTCAAATCACTAGGGTAGTAGACCAGAGAGCTCACCTAGACAAGCAGAACCTACACTTGACCATTCTCTCCATTTTTAGTTTGCTTGTTAAAGCATTCATACATGGGATTTCTGAAGGCAAGCAAAGTCACACCACAGACCTAAGTCCTGTGTCCTGTAAAGACAAGCGAACTTCAACCACTGCAGAGCTCCTGCTCCACAGTATCTGTTCTCATGGATTACTGCTGGTGGTCTCCTGGAGGACTGACCAACCACAGGGCACTGTCTCTTCCTTCCAGCTGGAAAAAGCACACTGGCAGCTCACTACAGTTTCCTACTTTGTTCCAAAAAAGGTGCTATAACCACACCAAGGACTTCCAGAGGGTAAGCTGAAGATGCCTTTTATTTACCTCACCAGCTAGGGCTCAACCCAGGTGCCACCGCCAGCTGTTAATTTCATACTTTTTTTATATTGCACATGCCAAAACTAATCAACAGCCACAGAAGACATCAGAGCAGACATTTGTCAGGCTGGATGAAGTAAAAGGGAAACAGACTATGAGAATTACCACTGCAGGCACCCATTCATTTATTTCCCTTTTGCAGGTTTACAGTACGATCTAAATAATTGCTCAGTTTTTACTTCACTATGATTTAGGATGACTACGTCAGAATCTTATTGCTGTAATGCTTCCTTATCTTTTAATCTCCAATTTAATTGTTTTTGTGTCCACTTCATAACCTCTTGTGTCACTCTCCCAGGTGTTTAAGACACCTCATACACACAGGGACAGCAACCATTTGATCTACACGCAGGTGCTGGACTAAAACTCTTCTTGTCTCCTCCCATCCAATGAATACTGGAAGCATCCTCAAGACCATTCTCCACATTTGCTCGAACTCATCCTTCTTGCACACAAGCAATCACAATTTCTCACATTATTCCAGTCTCACTAGCATGTTACTGATCACTGATCTGACATGACCTGAACAGAAACCCAGTGTTTGACACTGTGCTTCCTGCAGGGCAACGGCACATTTTCAGGAATACAGGCCACCACAGAGGTTGCGTACCATTATCTTTTCATGATGATGAGAATATGGGAGCTGCTGCGGACTGTTTTTTATTGAGAACAGTCTACAGTCATTAACCATATGGAGATGGTGATGTTCCCAACGCAAAGTTACAGCTTACTACTAAAATTAAGAGCATGTTCATAGCAAACCAAAAGGAAGTACTTCCATAGAACATGAGCTGCCATGCAAAGGCCGAAAAGGTGAATTTAAGAATAGATTAGACAGGTTCATAGAAGGCACAGGCAGTAATACTAAGAAGAGTGGCCCTGGCAGTCATTATTTAAGGACATTCCTGAACAAGGGACGACTGGAAGGACAGAGAGAGAAGAGACTATCACCTGTACTGTGATCTTACTGCTCAAGTGTCCACAGCTAGCCCACTGCAGGGCACAGGGAGCTAGACACACCTTCAGTCTGCCTTCGTGGGGCAGTTCTTTCGCTGAGTGCCTTCTGCTGAAGCCACATGCCAGTGTGTTCACAAACCCTGGCAGGGACAAGGCCAGCAGCATCATCCAACAACCGAAGAGAGAGCTCTTAACCATCCCTGGGAACAGGTTGCCCAGAAGAGTCATAGATGCCCCATCGTTGGAAGTGTTCAAGGTCAGAGTGGACAGGGCTTTGAGCAACCTGATCTAGTCCTGCCTGTCCACGGCAGGGAGGTTGGACTGGATGATTTTTAAAGATTGCTTCCAACACCAAAACCATTCTATGACTCTACAGTCTCCCCTGACTGGAAATAGATGACCTAGCTCCTCCCCATCCAACACATCAGACAGACTGCAGATCTCTAAATTAGAGAGAAAAAAGTATGCCAAATTCTGAATTCCAGGATCTGCAAGCAAATTAGTCCTTCTACTGGGCCACAAACCACCAATTCTATGGTACACAGATTCAGGCTGCATCTGAAAAGGGTATTTCTGCCAGTTTAAACAAGTCAACAATTCAACAGTTTAACAGAGATGAAACTGACTACTACATAACTAGGTTGAGTCTGGAGCAGATGACTTTTCCCCCCCCCCCAAAGTTACTACGGCACACAGCATGGCTCAACTTAGGGGCAGAGAATGCCAGGTGCTCCACAAGTTAGTGCCTACTATTAACTATTTAAATTAGCCTGAAGTTGATTATAGAGGTATATTAAAACAAGCAAAGAAACATTCTCACAGAAGCATCAGTTGCTCTACCATCCCTAACTGGATAAAGTTCATATCAAGGATGAAGAAAATACTTAAGTGTAGTTTCTAGCTAGTAGCTCATAATTGTCACTATTTAAAATACTTTAAAAAGAAATTACTCTGGTATGGAGCGCACAGTTAAGTTCCTCATACCACACACAACTGGTGTCAACATATGCTTTGAACATCAAAGGAGATTGTTCCAAAGAGATCAACATATCTAAGTGTAAGAGGTAACATCCAATAATCCTCACAAAAACCTGCAGATTCAGGTTCCTTCACAGTCAGTTCCAGCACAGCATATGTTCTAACACACACTTGGGGTCATTCACCTGCTAACGTGTCCTCCAATTTATGATCTCACGTTCATCACAAAGTCTAACTCAACTTCAGCTCACATGGAATCACCTGCTGGTCCCAGAAGCTTAAAGGGATCCTCTGTTTCCTTAAGGTCTTACATCACTTGTCCCCCAATGGCAGGTTTTGATGGAAACGTGGACAGCTTTAAAAGCCCGAAAAAAAGAATGAAATGAGAATCATGGCCCAGAAATGTGTCTTTTTTTTTTTAATGGTATGTCAAGAACCTGCTTTAATCAGCATGGCGTACAAGTAGCACCTCAAACAAAGTGAAGAGGGTTCAAGGGAAGGAGAGGACTTTGTTTTAGCTTCTTTATTGGGATCCCCATTCAGAGGAATCAAGAAGTTCTAGACTGTCAAAAGCAACAGCCACAGTCTTGTGCCAACAAGCAGTAACTCTGCCGGAAAAGTATTAATTCTAGGACATCACACAGGTGCTACCACAAGACAAGGCAGCAACAAGCAGGACTGGCCATACCCTATTCTGTAAGGTCTCAGGAGGCTTAACTCAAATTCTCAACACAGGTACAGCTCCCCTAACAGCAGGTCATAGGAATTCAGTTCAGGCATGTTAAGAGTAGAACCTAAGGGAAGATTTCCTAAAGAAAAGAGATTTCTCAGGACCTTTTAATCCACATGTTACAAGTTTATTTCTGGTAATACTTAGGAGCAGTGCAGCATCCGCAGAAAATTACCACCTATTATTTTCTGTAAATTCTAGCACTGGCAGAAGCAAGCACAGATGATATCGGTCATCCACCAAACAGCAGGCTGCTGCTCTCTGCGATGTCATAACGTCCTGCTTTGTGTATGTTAACAGAAAGTGATTTTCTAATTCCCCCTATAACAAAAAAATGTGCTCCTCTGATGATGTCAAAATATTTCCCCAAACACTAGGTTCATATTACACCATTTTCAGAGCCAGTAAACTAAAGTGTAGTGCTGTCAGCACACTCACCAAAAGCCACATTGATCTTCGGGCAAACCCAGGAAAACACTGAATCAGCTCTAACCTGCTGCCCGTGTTTAATGCCTAAGCAAGGTTTGCAAAATTATAGTTGCCAAGTAACTTAAGTTAGCAGCCAGGTGGTGAAGCAACTGGAATTGGCAAGCACAACACAGATGCCAAGAGCACACTCGTTGCCAGACCTGTGCCCGCTCCAGGTCAGACTTCAACAACCACACAATGCTCCCAGCATGGCTACCGCTGGCTAGAAAGACATGGGCACAGCAGCACTGAACAGTGTTTTGTCTCACAAGTTTTCTAACAGACCCCAGCTACCAAAAAAAAAGCACCGGGTCCCACTGATGACATGACCACACACACAGACTTTAGTCTTGCAAAAGAGATTTCAGCAAGGATGCAACACAAATTATTTCAGCCCATCTAAAGTGAGAATGGATTGTGCTGGCTCTATGTTTTCTTGTTAAAAACAGGCCAAAGCCAAGCAAATCAAAAGGAATAGCCATTTTCAAGTTTCACTGTTTCTGCATCAAGATATCTAATTTACAACACTAGAATTAGACATATATTTCCTTTTTTTAATATATTTTAAATATTTAAATGTGCTTTAGTGTATGGTGATTGCTCAGACTAAAGTCCTCAAGGAAGAAACCACACATTGAATTATTCTAATATATACTATTCTAGTATTTTTCTAATTACTATATACAAAGATCACTACTGATTCTAGTGTAGTCATCTTTCTAAAATTCATATGCTTTTAAAAACTTTAAGATAAAGTGTTAAAAACATGTAATTCATACTAAGCTAAAGAACATTAGAGTTACAAGGGAAGGTTTACTTGCTGTGTAAGGAAAATAACTGTTTTGAGTCAGAGTGTAGACTGAGCTACACCATTGGGATTTTTGGGTAAGCCATTTGGCCTTTAAAACAATTTTTTTCATTAAAGCAGTTAAAGTTTAAAACCCTCTTTATTAAGTTAAGCATGCCATACTTAAATTTCCATATGATTCTGGTGAGCCTTTGAAAAATTCACACAATATTTACAGACCCTAATCACATCTAATGCAGTACCCAGGACCATGTGTGAAGACCTTCAGGAGCTTGTAATCCAAAGATACACAAAGAGCAGCTGCACTGAAATCTGCAGAGGTTTTGCATCTGGAATATCCATATCTCAAAAAAACCCCAAAACCCACAACAACAACAACAAAAAACAAAACCAAACAAACCCAACCAAAACCAAACCAAAAAAAAACCCCACTCCAAACCAAAAAAACCCCAACTAGTTACTTCAGACATTATACTTTGCCTTACCTGCCTACATTTCATTGCTAACATTATTTGTATAATGACATAAACCCTCTTCAGGAATAGCTGATTCTACTTAGCCTTTCAAAAAACCCACATTTTGACACCAATTTCATACCACACAAGTCCTCTCCTGCCCTTAATAAATACATTGGTAGCAAATACCCTTTTACCTTAACTTTTTCTTTACCTCATCTTTCTCATCATTCAGAAGAAAGATGAACTTTGAACAGAAATGCTCTTTCAAAGTTTTTGAATTCTCACTCCTGACATTTAAAATGCTGTATACTTCCACGTTGCAACAAACTTGCTTATAATCCTACCCTATCATCCCAATCCAAGAACACTTTGATTATGGTCTGGTATACCCTCGAAAAGATATCTAAGCCACTTGGCAATACCCTTTCTAATCACTACATAACAGATTATCGCACATTACTGTGCCATTATGTATGAGATTACCCACTACTGCGTAAATAAGCATGCAATTTCATAGATAATATGAATCTCTTCAAACACCAATAACTATTTTGAGCTAGAAAATATCATTAACTAACTGGCTTCCTCAGTAGATGTTTTATCACCTTATGAAACCAAATAAAAACCCAGAGTACGAGAACGTCCCTAATTGTATTATGCTGTATTTACCAGATTTCAACTCAATGACATTCCCAGATCGAAATGATAACCCTGCAGTTTACTTGTTGCCACAGAGGCTCGGTTCCTTGGCTGTTTTCTGCTGGTTTTAGTGGTAAACCTATCAAAGCGTGAAAGTTCAGGGTGCTACAAAGCTAATGTAATATATCAAAAACAGAGTTTGTCTTCTGCCCCAAAATCCCTTTCTAAGATAAAACCCAATGAATAAATAGTTAAACACTCATCCTATCCACCCCCGCCCCAAGTCATACTAGCTCAAAATCATGCATCAGTAACATGCCAGCTTCTAGTTAAGATATAAAAATCTTCGGAGAAGCACCGAGTCTTCTGCTGGCTATTCCCACCCCACTTGCAAGTGCCAAATTTTGGGGGGAACTCAAACTGTAAGAGACTTCAGCAAGAGGTGGTGTTTATTTCCTTACTGCAAAACATACCACCTAGAAGGGATTCTTTCATACAGAACTAGATTTAAAGTTTTAATTTTTCCCCACATCTTCCCGAGATTAAAAAGTTCAGCGCTGTCACCACTGTTACACTCAAAAAATCTCACTCCAGAAACCATTTAGAGCAGACTAAGCTGTTATTGCCTCATGGGATGCCTCCAAACAAAACATACAGGCAAAAAAATCTTGCAGGGGTATCACCTGATCATGTTATGTGTGCAGCCAAAGCTAGGCATGAGCCTTCCTAATGCTTCAGTCCTTCACACCGATGTATTTGCAGCGTAGTAACAGCATTTCTTACTAAACTAACCCCTATCAAAAGGCTGCTCCACAGCTGTCAAACCCTGTAACTGGCACTGCCATACCTCTATCCAGGCAAAAGCTTCAAGCATCTTCACACAGTATAACCTCCGCTTCAGGGAAGTCGTATCTATTACTCAGGTACGTCAGAGCTGGATCATGCATGTTAACTAAATTTGGCACTTTTGGGATGCATTTGAGCAACAGTGCCTGGCCAGCTGGCCCATTGGATCTCTCAGAGAAGGGCTGTGGCCACATAGAGCAGAGTAACTGCAAAAGGTCTCTGCAGTAGGTCTAGCTCTTTCTAGAAGAGCTGGTCCTCCTCAGCCTACAGTGTACAGCCATTCGATCCAGTAACTCCTATCGTATGCCTGGAAACCCCATACAGCTACAGAAAAACTTCAAACTTTCCCAAGCAAAGTACCTGTAGAGAAGAAAGAAGAGTCTTCCCTGTGGACAGTACCAGCAAACAGAGGATAAGCTCAGTGTAGCTTAGGCACTTGGTGCCTATCTGACAGCAGAAAGGCTCAGCTTAACTCCTTAAGTAAGCCTTTGCCATCTTCCAAACCACAATAAAAGAATTCTCCTGCAAATAGTTCTGCTGGCTTAATGTGACACCAGGAGCTGACACTGGTAGCAGAACGCAAGCATTCATTACTATGCAAAGGAAACTTGACATTGTGCCTAACTTCAGACCCAAAAGGATGAAACAATCAGACAATTAATTGCAGCTCTACTGTTTAAAATCCTGGCACATCTGAAACGTACTCTCAAGATGGCAAAAGGCTTGTAAAAATAGAAAAATTTGGTTTCACTGGGGAAGGAGAGGAGGAAGGTGGCAAATTCCAAATCCCTTAAGAGAGAAAACCTGCCAGGGGAAAGATAAGATAAGAACATCTCTTGATGGCAACCACAGAGAATAAACATTTTTATTATGTAATGGTGAATTATTTACACCACAACTAAACAAACCTTGTAGAAGTTTTACCTACCCCCCCCCCCCATTGGTATTTTTTGCTTAGCTAAATCTCCCTGAAAAACATGTTTAGTCCTTTGAAATTTCTCATTTAAAAGACATTTTAGTGTAGGTATAGCCTATAGTCTCTTTCTGAGAAAAGCAGTAACCAGAATGCTTCTCCATTTTTCAACTGGTCATTCCAACACTACTAGTCCCAGGCAGGGAGTATTAGAGATTTGATATGGTAGGGCTTATTTGAGCTTTGTTTTCTAAAACACTAAAAACACTGAAAAGACTGAAAGCTTCAATGTAAAGTCAAGCACATGCCTCTAATCTTCACCACCGAATATCAAAATTATAGTCTGATCGCAGCTCCAGTGCACTGAAAACTTACTGTACCCTTGACATCCCTGTTATAACTATACTGAACACAAGAATGTATCCTTTTATATACATTTGATACAAACTTTCACTGTAAAACTATTTTTTCCCCTGTATCACTGAGTGCACAGCACAAACAGAATTCACTAGCTGCAAATTTTATTTTTATTTTTCTCAAGTAGTATTTTGGCATGCTAAATAAAACTCATTTAGCACGACATTAAGAGCTACAGCTTGGGGGGTTGCGGGGGGGGGGGGGGGCGGGGTGAATAATTAGCATTTTACAATATGGCTTTAAACTGAAAGAAGGCAGATTTAGGTTAGATATAAGGAAGAAATTCTTCCCCATGAGGGTGGTGAGGCCCTGGCACAGGTTGCCCAGAGAAGCTGTAGCTGCCCCATCCCTGGAAGTGTTCAAGGCCAGGTTGGACGGGGCTTGGAGCAACCTGGTCTGGTGGAAGGTGTCCCTGCCCATGGCGGGGGGATGGAACTAGGTGATCTTTAAGGACCCTTCCAACCCAAACCCTTCTGTGATTCTATGATATGTCACCATCACAGTTCCCCACTGACTTCCAGAGCAGTCACGTTTTCGATTTCTACAAAATCAGGATTCCTGACAGCAAACCGTCACACCCAAAAATGACACTTTCAATGCTATCTGAAAAATCATATTCAGATCATCTGCCAAGCATTTTCTGGCAAAAGTAGAAATACAATTTTATTCTCCTGGGTTGTATTTCATGGTCTTAACGTCAAAATATCCCTTTCTTCACAAATCCTCACTCCTAAAAATAACAGGAACTCACCCACTTGAGCAATATCCACAAGCGAAAGGGGATGTCTGAAAAAACCTGAAAGGCCATCACAACATACACATGCCATTGGAGAAAATTACCCTCAATTCCAGCTTCTATTTTTTCACTTGCTTGACACACTGCAAACTCTTAATATTATATTTGCAATTATACATATTTCAATGTAGGTGCCAGAACAGGAGCCAGAAATCTCAATGACATTTCTCTCTGCTTTCCAGTACGGCAACTGTAGCAGTGAGATGATCTTTTTTTCAGAATCAAAAGCTAGGAAGTACTTCTCCAGACATAATTAGTTCTTATTGGTTTTTTGGTAACATTTTGATGACAAGGGTTCCTTTTTGGGATCATCTGCTTTTTACACCAGTGTCCTCAGATATCTCAAAATCTGAAAACTAATTTTCTATACTTCAGCACAAACACGAATTCTTGTTTACCTAGTCAATACTCACTAACATTTACGTTTCTTTTGAGGGTTTCCCCATTAGATTGCAATTTAGTCTCATGTTATTTCAATACCAGGTTACCTAGTCAGGTAATTCACAATATTAGGCAGCAACTACCACTTTTACTAAAGCTTGAAAGCCCTCTAAGCAAATTCAGCAATGAAAAAAACAGCTCTACATAGACTTACAGATGTTTCTAGCAAAATCCCAATCTCCCCAAATAGTCTGCAATTTCATGTAATTCCTCTCCACCAACCCAATCCACCCATTTCCTTTGTTTTCAGAATGCAAGAAAGAATACAGATATTTGACAGATATGGAATACCACACATATTTTAACTTAAAATACTAAAATAAAAGATTGGTTTAAACCTTGTGACAGAGTTTTGTTACCATATAAGAGTTCAAATAGGAAAGAATAATACCAGAAAAGTTATCCATAACTATTTCCTCATACTCTGCATCTTATTTAAATTCCTCACCATGATGAACTTCGCTACAGCATAACTCTAAATTTTTCCTGTCAGTTTGATTTTTTCAAGCTTTCACTAGGCAACCATTTTCTCCCATTGTATGAAAATTGAGTTACCTTTTCTAAAGCTGAAATAACGTGAGCTCTTCTGTGCCAATCTAATATTTGGCCACTGCCAGAAAGATGACTCGGTGCTCCTCCTCTCCCTGGGTTTCCCCAGGCACTCCCACCAACCCCACTGCACTCACAGTTGGGAAGAGAAAAGGGAACTTTCTACCAGCACAGCAAGATTAATTTGACCAGCAAAGGGTCTTTCTAGCCATCCCCAGAACTGGCAAGAGGAAAGAAAACTGCAGTCAGGAACAGAAGATTCCTACCTGATGGTGACAGCAAATAGCCACTAAATCACCTCAGCCACCTCACACACCTTCCCCCCGTGCCACTCATTCAGAATGTCTGAATTTTTATGTTTCCTAATCAAATATCTTTTTATAAAGAAATCCAACCTTTCCACTTCTCAGTACTTTGTTTCTATAAAATCTCTAGCAAAGAAACATTTGCCTTACTACAAGGTGACAAGTTCCCAGATACAATCCTCAACACTGCTGATTCCTTACAAGAACCAGGACGTTCAGACACATTCATCACGTATGTGCATAAAATCATGCTGATCACTCAACCAAATGCACTTCGATCCCATACATATTGCATGTAGTTAATATGTAAGCATCATGAATTACTCCTGTGTCATAGTTACAGATGTAGTTCGTCATCAGCAAACAGCTTTTTCACCCATCTCACTGCAGATAAGTGTCTGAGAGAGACATCGGCCTCCTGGATTACCTCGTGCTTTAAAGAAGCAGCTACAATTAGGACAAAAACAATAATACAGTAAAAAAAATTGCCAGATCTGTCACAGTCATCATTTAAACTGCAATTCAATGGCTGAATTACTTTAAACAAAGCAAACCAAAGCTCAGGGGAGAATATGAGAGGGCTTGTAGTTCAACACAAAGCCTGAAGAACTATATTGAAGTACAAGAAAGTGTTCGTATTTTCTCTAGCAGAGAAGAAAAATTTAACATGATTATGAAGAGAACAGACATCAATGCTGAACTTGTCTAGATCAGTCTGGAGTGTTCACTCATTTTCTCCTTTTCTTTTTTTGGTTTGTTTGGGGTTTTTTTGGGGGGGGGGGGGGACGACGACACGGGACACCGTTTTTTGTTCTGAAGTATCTTTGGAAGAATTAAGCCTTGGTCCCAAACCTAGTGAGTACATTCCCCACACCTATGAAATACTACAACCAATCATGGCAAGAAACTACTCTAAATGCACTGAAAGCTATTACACATATGAACCCCTGGACTGAAGTTCTTATTTTCTACCTACCACTAACAGCTAGGCTTCAATGGACATGTACCTGCTAGTTTATCTCATCTTTGACCCCCCAGCACCCCTGCTGGCTGGAGCATCTGCTCAGCTAGCATATTCAAAAGGCAACAAGATGGAGAGGTTAAGATAGAAAGAAGGGGAGAAAGGAGTATCTTCCTCAGCCCCAAGATTTTGTACTGGAAAAAAAGATGTTTAGTTACTTCAAGAAACCTGGCTTTAAAAAAAATAAAAAAGTAGTAGTGTAGGGCAAAAGAGATGAAGCTAAACTTCACACACTTTCAGTGTGTGGCAACAGAGATTACTACGAAAGAGGTCCGGTCAAACTATCTGTGTTTTGGCTTGCAAGATATATCAAATGCAAGTACAGACATTTGAATTTGGCCTTGGAGGAGCAGAAAGCTTCTGTTTACTCATTATGAGCTAAGAGCAAAGGTAGAAGACCAGCCCAGAAAAATTGAAAAAAATCCCAATCAAAAGCCTGACCGACATCCATAGGAACTCTGCTAGGTAAGAACTGCAATAGGAAAGAGTCAGACAAAACAATTACTCATCAAGAAATTGCTTTAACCCTGGGACAGTTGCAACCCAGTAACTACAACTGTTGAAAGGCACATGTCAAGCCAGGGATGACCCCCGCAGCACAAACTACTCTTTTTCCAGATTTTCTCCATCTGTAAAGATCTAATGTCTACTAGGCATCTATATTGGAATAATTAGAAAAAATTTCTGCATCCTACAGAAAAGTCACAGTACTCTGCCTGTCTTCCCTCAGTATATGAGCTAGTTCTAGTTAGTGCAGTATTGTACAACAAGATCTGACAGCAACTCAGGTATTTTTAGTAAATAAGTCAGAGTAACAGCTAATTCTACCATCTCCAGTAAAATGTTGGTATTCATTGTGGTTCAGATTTTTTTAATTTAAAAACACACACACACAAACACACATGCTTTTTACCCATAGCAACTAAGGCCTCCTTTCTAACTTGTTTTTGATTGTAAAAAAATGTATGGTCTTGCATTGAAAGGAACATTCAAAACACAATGCTAATTTTAATCCAAATTATAAAGGACAAGGATGGGATTAAACACTAGTTTATAAACATCGACATTACTCTGGACTTGAATTTGTTTTGGTGCTTCTCTAGAATTAAATGGGAGGTATTGTATATTACAGTTAAATAGGAGCTTATCACTTCATTTTTGAATTTTTTTGAATGACCAAGTCAGGGATTTTTTTAGGGTTTTTTTCCCTTGAAATAGATAAAAGCCAGCGATACACACCCAGAAAGATTTGCTATGGCAGCAAAATCACAGCTAATTACTTGTGTGCCTGATGCCTTTTCCATTGCCAGCCTTCTCTTCCCTCCCTCGCTACCTCCTCCTGCAACATCTTTTCCAGGGCCACAGCACCAGCAAGTATTCCAGTACATTTATGCACTTAAAACAAATGGTCTTCTGGTTATATTAAGCTTGCCAGTATTACTGTGATTAGCTAAGGGAAAACTTCAGCCACAAGCTGAACCGTTTGCCTGGCTTTGTTTAGCTTTTAAATGGACACAGGCTCGAACGGCAGACTCAGCACATCTCCCCTAGAGACGGGCAGTCACCTGCTCGCACCCTGCCAAGCGAAGCGTGAGGGCACACATACATACCAGCACACTCAACTGGATTGTAACGACAGTATACGGTGCTAAACGAACATGCAAGAATTTGTATCATCTACCGAGTGATACAAAGCGATACCGATCAAGAATCAAAGGAGCTAGACTCCAAATTCAGAGTTTTGGATGTGAGCTCCGACACTCCTGTATTTCAAGGAAGCATCCAGGCTAGAGCCTGAGAAAAACAAGAATGAGGTTGCTTCTGGTTGCTTATACAAAGTAGTATTAAAACCCCAAGTCACTTTTGGGAAATTTATTTTATTTAAGTTGAGATTGTATTGCTTACAATATTTACCCATACAACTATAAAGGCAGCAACTCTGATCCAAAAGCAGAAATCATGACTTCTGTAAAGAATTTATTTTGAAGCTTTCCTTACTTTGTACCATCAAATATGAAAAATTTACAAGGCTTATTTCATTATTTTACAGAAGAATACCGAGGCTAACAGTGGGCAATTATTTTTTAATTCCTGGTTCTTCCCTTCATGCCTTATCAGAGAGAAAAACTAATATTTCCTCATTTTAAGTCTGACAATTGCTTGCCTCCAAGAATCTGAAAGACACACCTCAAAGAGCTATGCCTGCTATTGAAACATGGAAAGAAGGAACATGGAAATGGTACCATCCACTGTGGGAGGGTAAGGAGCACAGAAAAACTCCATATATCCCCAAGAAATATCAAGAGAAGAAAAAAAAATTATTCATGCTGAAGAAGGTGCACAAAATTCCTATTCTTGACTTCTACCATTCTAACTAAGCCACACGTTTTAAGTCTCATTTACTTTAGGGCTTCTGACCTTTGAAAACAAGCTACTTTACAGACACTCTCACCTATTTGGTGGTAGAAGGAGAAAATTACTTTCTGTTTTTTGAGTAACCTAAGGCTTATGGAGGGAAAGTATCATACCCCTATGGAGAGTAACACCAGGATATGACCTCCATGCACAACAGAGATGCAGGAAGAAGAGAACTCAACCTTTGAATGCTATTTATAGACAAACATCCCACTTGAACTTTTTTCTCCAGATTTCTAGCATTCAGTGGGAAGTTGTAATTGCTTTCCTGAATCAGAAAATGGCTCTGGCTCAGTACAGTACTCAGTGACTATCTGGGAAAATAATTTGAAAATACTTCTAGATTTTCAAGCAAAGAACTAAGAGTAAACTTTGACGGCCAGTAACATCATCAACTTAACCCAGAAGAGCCCATGGACTTACTTCTAGACCCCAGTTTATGCCAATTATGTATGGCAAAGCAAGCCAAAATACTCAAGTATTTTCAGAGGATGACCAAGTGCACCACTTCTTTAAAAAAAAAAACAAACACAAAAACAAAACCACCACAACCCTAAAGGTATATAGCCCAGCCTAGTATATAAATTCATGTTTCAAACTGAACATTTGAGAAACAGTTCATAAAACATCTCCTCTGACTAAGGAGATCCACAGCCTTTCAGTGTACTGTCATTACACACATGCTGTGTAACAAAACATCCTGAAAATAAGATCTCTGGGAATGCCACAGTAGACTACAGAGTATAAAACAACCAAAAATCAGGATGCTACAGTCTTCAGAAAGAAAATAAGGAATTTATTTCACCATGACCCAACTTGAAGAAAGAACACACCCATCTACTGTTAATGCATTAGAAAAAACACCCCCACCCAGAGGACTCATACCATCACATCTTTTTGTTCTTTCAGGCATCCTCCTAAAGTTCAAAAATGAAAGGTACAAGAACACAGGGTCATCAACAGATGCACTTTCACCCAGGTCCGTGTCTCTGAAGCTCTGCCTCTTCAGATGGAGTTTTTGTCCGTCAGAGGTCACAGAATCCAACGCGTGGCACCACAGAGCGCAAGTTTTACTGGGCTTCTTTCAAGCACAATGCAGAGAGAAATTGTAACAAGTATTAATCCAATGGATAGCTTCTGGGTAGAGTTGCTTCAAATAGCAGGTATGCAACAGTCCAGCCAATTAAGATTTTACTAAAGCAAATTTATTCCATTACTTCTCTCCAGGTCTTTGCTCTTATCTGCGTAAAGACTAAAGTAAAGTTGTTCTGCCACTTATTCTGTCTCTACAGTCCAGGAAGATCAGGCACTAGGTGTGCTCACTCCAACAGAAGGCTGATAGCCAAAAGCACATCCACATTGCAAGTTTCTCCTCTTTTCATTATTAAATCTTCCTACACGCTCCTTTCCCTGTAGAGACTTCCAAAACATGCTGCTTGCTTGTTTTTGGCAATACAAGGCAAAGCCAACTGGAAGTCAGGCCAGGTTGGTTAGAATATTCTTGCTCACTCTGGCCTTCCTCTGTTACTCAAAAGCCACATAATTCTTTGAAAGCAAAGATAGAATTTTAGCCTTTATAACAATTCAGATTCAAGAAGTTTTTTTTAAAGGACATGTCCAAATAGGAGTGTCAGCAAATATATATATATACACACACACACAGAGGAATAGTCAACTGCACACACAGAGGAATAATCAACTGCACAAATACAGAGGAATTTGTTCACATGACAGTTCTTCAGAAAAGTACTGGGAGATTCAAAGTCAAATTCAACCTGTAAACCAACATTTCTCCAGCAAAAGACAGACAACAAACTGAGATATATAAACAAAAGCACAGCTTGCAGGACAGATGAAACAACACTCCTGCTCTCCATGCATCAATAAAGCTCAACTTGAGTAATACGACTAATTTGGGGCAACAAGCTATGAAGAACAGAGACTCCAGAGGAGAACAAGAGCAGATGAAAGTCTAAATAACATAAGCTAAGGGCAGAGAAAGACTTGATGTTATTTAGCCTAAAAAAGAGAACTGAGGAAGATAACAGTCTGCAAGTCGGTTCTAAGGATGGCTGCAATGAAAAAGGGAACAATGAACTGATTTATAAAACAAGCAGCCGAAGCAACTCCACTAAAGAAACACCAACTGCTTTACTACAACAACTTTCTTCCTTCCCTTATGAAGCTCTTCCAAAGCAGCTTAGTGCCCCCCCTTCACCCCCAGTTATGTATTTCAGCATGTAACACTGGGAGCTGATAAGAAAACCCTCTCATCCTAAGGACTGCAGTCAGCTCAGCATGCTGTGGAGCTTCCAGCACTGGAGATAGTTTGTCTAACCAGTTCTTAAAGCCACCCGTCAGGAATGGCACAAGCACAGCTGAATTTGCCCACGGAGAAGGAAGAGGAGGAGATAAAGCTAGATCTACTGAGATTTCTTTCAGCCCTATTTTTCAAAAAGTTTTAAGAAGCTTGACAGAGTTTGAGGAAAAGGTGATGGCTAAATGACAAGTTAGTAATTGCTGGTTTAGAGATAATGCTTTCTTACAGAGTGAAAAAAGTTGTTCCAGACCTGCACTGTGCCTTTTGTTCCCACAGAAGGTATTTTCTTGATGGATACAATGAGGATAAATTTGTGCAATGCAATATTTTTTTTTTATTTGAAGTTTCCTAGTATGTGTTGAATCCTCAAGTAGTTAATACTTCATATTCACAAAGAATATAAACTCCGTTTTTGTGCAAGATGCTTAATGTATCACAGCTTGTTTTAAATCAAGAGATTTAAGTTCTTTCAAACTTAAGTTCTTTCAAATTTCTTAGCTTTCAAAATAAGGTCTTTAAAAAGGTAGAAAATAATTTATGCTCATGCCCCGTCGCAAAAAAAGCCACTTACTTCCATAAGTAGAATCAAAGATGAGTGGCAGCATACTTTACATAATTTTATTTTTCATTAATCTGGTGAAAGCTAGCTTGACTTTCTAGAAATAAGTAGAATTTGATCATTTATGCTATGCATATACTATATTATAATTTGTTTTCCTAGAACTTGTTTATTGTAATTACTTCCTAAATATACAATAGTAATATTTTGTCAAAGGTGAGTTACCAATTGAAAAAAGCAACAGATTCACCTTTCACACCATATACTGTAAAGCATTAATGACTCAGTATAATCTGTTGCTGCTGACACTTTAAAAAAACCAAATACTTAATACCATTATAAAACTGATAGAAGAACAATGTATTGTAGGTCCGCCAGCAAGAGCTCAGTTTATTCCTCTCACGTGTCCCGAGACACTTGTCACAGCGCACGAACTAGACAGTTTAAGCAACTCTTATATAAACAGGTAGCAAGCAGCCCCTGCTTCCAACGTAATTACGTTACATCTCACAGTACATCCAGTCGGCCCCAGAAGGGGTGGCTACGCAGTCAGACTGCCAACCTGACTTACCAGTCTGTCCAGTATGGAGCGAAGTGGCTGGCACTAGTTACTGCCACCACACTTTGCCATTAAGTTACAGAACATCAAAAAGACATTGAAATCTCAGTGGGGAGATTCAGATCCGATCTTCTGCATGCTATGAAGCACTCACTTAAGCTCTGTTCTGAACACTTCTAAACTCTGGTTTTATCATCATGTGCTAAGGAAACTACATGACTGACAAATGCAGAAAACAATCAAAAATGCAAACTTAAAACCAAGTCTGTGTAACTGAGTTTTTTTAATAAACTATTAATAGAGTCTTCTTGCAGGAGACACAAGCAAGAGACACAGGCTCTTCTACCTCCTCGCTCCTTCCTCACTCTCCTGATGAGCTTGGGGAGAAGAGTTACATTTTGACGAACTCAAACTTGCAAGCGTACTAACTGCTTCATTTCAAAGGTTAACATCTATGCTCCCCTCTTACACAAGCAACACAAAAAAGAATCATACCAGTAGCCATCTGTTTAGAGAGAGAAAGCATGCACATGAATGAAACAGAAGAACACAGAAAAAATACTATACCACACTCAAATAAGATACATTCTGTGGTAAGACACTCAGGTCAACAGCAATATTTACCAGATACTAGCTTTAAGTGACCTGTGGTTTGAGCTAGGGTTCTATTTTTTTTTTCAGTACCTGATTAATATCACAGACCCACATAACTAGCTTACCTGCAATATTGCTATGCAAGATCTTTATTTACCAACTCTAGCACAAATCTCAAGACAACCAAAACAAAAGCTTGCTTCAATGTACTGGCAACAAAGAGGAGCCTTACTAGCTGTCCCCCACAGCCCCTGTACAGGGCAGCAGCTCCCCAGCACAGAGCGCAGTGCTGCACGGCCAGCTCCAAGCTGACTGCCAGCAGCAGCACAAAGCCCAGCTTGAGTTTCTGCACCCCACCACAAAGCCTGAATGCAACTATTTTCACTTTGATGGATGAAGGAAGCATACGTGTTAAAAAAAAGTAGGATCTCCTCTTGGTACAGGCTAAATTCCTACTCAATTCAGGTATCATGTAGGACTGTCAATAAAGCACTTCTGCTTTTCTCCTGCCCAAACCCTCCCTACTTTCTTCTTTGGCTGAGGCTACTCCAGGCGCTAATATACCAAGAAGTCCTGAAAACAATACTGAAGAGAAAAAAGTTTTTAACCAGGAATATCCCCATATTTGAACAGGAGAGCAAAGGGGATTTTATCTTGCAGAAGAATCCAACTTGCACAAAAAAATGAAATATGGCAGAAGTAAAATAGAAAGGAGGAGTGAATAAAAAAATCATATCCAGGACTTTGAAAAAATTATGTTAAAAGGAGAATTGCACAAAGTTGTTTACAGTATGGTCACAAAGCACTGGCTGATTAACAATGACCTCAGATATATACAGACAGATATACAGAGAGATAGATAGATATAAATATGCAGACAACTTAAGAGATTGAGGAGTACCCTGGCCAATTTTAATACTGTCACAAATCAAAACTTGTAACTTTTTGACTCGTCTCTTCCCACTCCCCATCCCCGCTGCGGAAAAGTTAAAACCTCAGAATCATCTTTGCCAAAGAATTCCAAAAGCATAATGTTCAGATCTGGTAAAATAACTTAGCTGCCTGGCACCTAAGAACATCAATGTAAGTGTTACAACAATGAAACTGTTCTTCACAACAAAATGCAACTGAAAAGGAGCCAAAATATAAGAAGCTGGTACATTTAATGCACTTTCAAAGTATGGAAGTTAATTTGAGTAAAAGCAGGATTAGACTAGACTTTTTCTAATCTAAAAGCCTACTAGATTAGAAAAGATATTTAAACCATGCAAAACCTCAGAGAAATATAATATTAATAATTCAGTTACATGCACAAAATTCAGACAGTTTATCCAACTTACTCAAAAGCACAACACATCTGTACATTTCACATACCATATATTCCTTCCCACTCTGAATCTTTAGATGGTGAAGAAAGAAAATGAGCAAGTCACTAATGTGCCAGAATCTCAAAAGGCAAAAGTTTTCCAGTTAACAAGACAGTGGTGATTTTAGTAGTAGAACAGCTTTGATATCTAAAAGAAACACCTAGAATGATGCCTATTCAAACTTTCGTAATGAAAACTGTTCCTCTTATTTGATCCGTATATTGCATCTATATAACACCACGTATTTCAAATCAGATCAAATTAGGGTAAAAGCATTTCTCAGTTTAAAAAAAAAAAAAAACAAAAAACACAACACTCAAAATAGTTGGACTGAGGTAAGACTTTTGCCACATTGAAGGCAGCTAAACACACTTCAAATTTGATATTGCTACAGTTTTACAATAAAGTTCCATCTTTGCTCAAATTCCAGCAATCCTCTCTCGGATTCCTCCCAATAAAGACCTTATTTTTCTTTTTTTTCAAGAACACAGATACAGATCTAGAAACGTATTTTTTACATTCCACAAGCACAGAGGTGCAGCCATTAAATTGACAAACAGGAATTGCCCATTTTCTGCAGCCCTCAACTTCCACAGTTTGAAGTGGAGCTTGGATAACCCTTCAGAGGGTAAGTTTCTAATGGATTAGATGCCCACCTCCATTTAAATCACAAGTTAGTTACCCATCAGCCCTAAGAAAAAAACCACTAGGTCCACACATGAATCTTATTGATCATAAACAACATGATCAAAGAATTTACGTAGCCCAGTCTCCGACACTTTCCAAGGGGTCTCTCCAGCCCAGGATGAAAGCACGCTGTGCATCTTTTGAACTGTTCTTTTAGACCACAGCTCACTCCCTGGTAGTGCTGGATCACAGGTCTAGCTTGTCACATTCAAGCCTTATATTTGTTTCCTCCAACATTAGAATCTACTTCATTTTGTTTTAATCAAAAAACTCCTTGCTGTTAATGAATAATGAATGGGTTTGGTCACATCACAAAAAAAAAAAAAAGCAGGTTTGGTTGACAGCTTGGCAAGTGGGTAAATACAGAGATACACATACACACCCTGGAAAGCGTTCAATTTTACAATTGCTGAATCTCACTCTATCCTTTCAGTTTATCCTAAAGCAGGCAGATTTTATCTGGGCCCATTCATATTTTGACCCATGTTCTGTATTTCCACTAAGTAGGTGATTACTTCCACTTTTTGCCTTCCCCAGTTCCAGAACACACAACACGTGTCCCAGCCCCACCTCGTCCTACCAGCTTTCCAAAGAGCAGTATCAGGCCCCCATGCCTGAATCAACTACTGAAATTCACCACGTATTAAGAGACACTTGTTATTAAAACTAGACTTCTCTTTCACCATTTACAGTGCATTTAATCCCCCAAAGTCTCAAATACACCAAACCATCTATGCGAGGGTCTCTAGTCACCTTTAATCCTGTATTTCAACAGAAAAGAAGGATGTATATAACTCTGCTCCCTGTTTGAACATAAGGATGGGCTACTCGCATCTGTTTCATTAAGCAAAGCTTTGGCTGAACATGGTTCCTCTCCAAAATACCCTGATCTTCCTCACAAGCCTCTTACAAACAGCAGGACTTCGGAAGAACTCACTGCTAACAAAAATCCTCCCTGTGTAGATACTCAACAGGAATACCAAGTGCTCCAATGCTAGACAAAGTTTCTTTACCACTTTCTTCTGCATCTATTTTTTGATGCTTTATTGTCAAAGTGCTTCAGCATTCAGATTGAGAAGGAACACGCTCAAAAGACCTGCTGGTAAGGATACAGGCACCCAAGCTATTTCCTCAAGTTAAAAATCAGTTCAGTAACATTCTACGTCACTTCCTAGAAAACTCAGCAAAACCATGCCGAAACACCATGAACAGGGCATTTTAACTGCAGGGATTAACGTTTTGACATTTTACACCCTTCTGGGGAATTCCATGTTTTGGGTGCAGAACACACCAAACAGGCATCCGGGATTTTTATTTGACCACATGCTTCAACCAACACCTTTCTCTACCCTCTTTAAGAAACAACCTGTGCTCCAGAAAGAGGACTGCACTACATAAGCAACTCATTTTCCCTTCCTGATGCCTGTAAAAGGCCGGACCAGAAAATGAAACAGCTTTAACCTGTCAAATTTCCCCCAACAATTTGGAGGTGAGCTTGCCCTTTTAAGAACATGTGTTGAGGGACCCATGGAGGAGCCAGCTGAGAAGAGCAAGAGCTCTGAACACTATAACCATTCATTCACAGCAGCAGAGAGCTCTCATCCTCCAGTGGTCAACTACTGTCCCTAAAAAGGAAATTTAATAGGCAACCTTACTGAAGATCCACAAAAGAACCATGAATCTTCAGAGCTGGAATATTTTTTAAGAAAGCACCAGTATGCTAATTAACAGTGGAGCTGAATGTTTCCAGTGCAGAACATGAATCCACTGTCAGAATACTAGGAATCTGTTTAACTACAGTCTGAAACATCTCCAAACAGCATGGTTCTCTTTCCATATGTTATTTTACCTATAAATCCCTTCTTTGCTACTAGGAGTCAAACTGAAGGAAGGTATACAAAAGACTTGGTTTGTTTAAGATAAATTAAAACAATTGAATCCTCTTCTTTGGGAAGTTATTTTCCATTTCTGAAGATGAAAACTCATAAATATGACATTCATAGAATAGTGAAGCCTGTCCTCAGAATGTAAAACTAGTTTTTTTGTGAAATAATACAATCACTGACAGTCGTTTAAAGATAGTTGTTCATTAACAACGTGCCTGTGCTTTGCTTAAACAGATTACAGAAGTAAGTATGGTTGTCCAACTAAAGCTAATCAGCCAGGTTTTCAGAGGACCTAGTAAACCTAAGAAATCTAACTGTTGTTTGTGTGCACATGTACATGTACGTATGTGTATATTCACTGCTATGCTAAAGGGGGGTGAGGCACAACCCTCTTGCTAGAAATTCTACATAAGGCTGTCACCCTCAGCTTCCAAAACCACAAAATATTTTAAATCTTCTTGGAAACAGAATAAACAAGCTGAACTGCGAAAAAAATATCCAGCACTCTTATGATGGGTCAATATAACGTATAGAAACATTTTTAAGCAGTTCAACTAACCTCTGGCCTCCACACTTGCATATGCAGGCCTAATCGGCTCTCAAATCAAGACAGCTACTTAAAAACAAAACTCCCACAAATCTTAAAGAGTACAATGGTTGAAAACCACTTCTGCATAAGTAATTTGAAGAACATCCCATCTGGCTGCAGTTGCTAGAACTTACCTTCCACAATTAATAAACAGCATCTCCATGTGAGATCTGAGCATTAAAGGATTCAGGAAGAATGAGAAAAACTAGTTTTGCAAGTCATACTCATTAAGATCCTAATGGCACAGCCACGAACCCGGCATGTGAGAAACCCTAAGAAATCTGAGGCCCTAAACGCAAGACCGATTTTCCATTAGGCTCTAAGTTAGGATCAAGCCTCCCACAGGAGAGGGCATCGTCCCAACAAAGGCCAAGCTAGCCTGGAAACCACATCAGACAAGGCCATAGCTAAACTATTTGTTCGAGCAATAGTTCTGCCATCTACTTTTGCAAGCTGTCCTTAATGCTAGGGACTAAAATGTGACTAAAACAACAGGAGAAATCACTTGCTTTTGCCAAACTGCAAAACAATACAAAGTCTCAACACTAGGCCACTTTGTTTCTTCCCATGATGGAAAACTAGAAGCTCACTTAAGGTTAGAAAGGCTATTTTTGGCCGAACCAGCCAAAGAAATCCAGTGAAGATATTAGAACATCTCCCAGAAACAGTAGCTTCTTTTTCAATCACTTTCAAATTATGGCTTTTACAAATAAACTACCAGATTCTGTCTCCTTTAGGTTAGTCTAATGATATTTTTAGTGTTCAAATTCGCAGTGGGAAAGACAAGTACCGCTTAACTAGAGGACTTTCTCAAGAGTGTTTTCAGTCTTTTGATCTCGCACGTTCATCAAGTGGCATTAATTTTGTCCAGTCTTTTTAAAGAGGGAGATGGAGCCCCCAAACAAAAGCACTATTCTTTTGATTTGCTCTTCTTTCCAGATTCCTTCTGTTTTGTCCATTTCCTACATCCCTACTCCAAGCACTCGGGGAAGCAAAGCATGGAAACCTCAGACTAAAAACAAACCATCTAATCCTGGGGACAAGTGGCTTACAAATCTAAAGAACGCATTCTACAGGCACCACAAGAAGCAATGGTGCCTCCTAGATTTGTTAAATACCGTGAAATCATTTTGAACACTGCAGCCCTAGATGTAAGCACCAAGAAACTGACTGCCCTCATAACACTACCCATCAGACATCTCCACTGAAATTTATAAAGGTAGCAATAGGTTTTAGGACACACCAGTCATCAGGTACGTGAGAGAAACTGCAACTGATACTCATTTTAAAATAAGTGCTTAAAAAGGGATCAGATTATTCAAATTCTCTCAGTGTCTGGAGTATCCCAGAAATAGTCCATCTTCCTTGCAAAGCAAAGTTTAGTCAACAGTTGTATCAGGTTAGAATAATTTTAGGGGACCACTTTTAATTAGGCCACTGCAACTTTCTGCTGACAAAAGCTATGCTATGTTGTAAGTTAGGTTTTTTCCAAATTCAAAATGCAAAGAGAGCCCAAAGCCCGAGTCCCTTGCCCCCTCTGCTTCCTCAGAATGAAGGTCTCCTTTAAGACTGTACATAGCTTTACACCCAAACACCTGCAAATAAATGCTAGTTTGGTGGATTTGGTAGTGATAGGTTAACAGTTGGACTCGATGATCTTGGAGGTCTCTTCCAACCAAAACGATTCTATGATTCTATACTTTATCTAGCTCTTAAGTATGTTCAAAGCTAAAGTCTGAAAACTCCAATTTCGGTACACTACTACTAGTTTGAGTATGCACCCATAATGATCAGACAGGATTTGTTTCAAAGCAGGGTTTTTGCATTTTTTTGTCCTTGAAATTTTGAAACCAGCAAATAATTTTCAAATTCATTGCAAACACCTGAGTCATAAACCTTACAAATACTTAAATTAGTCAAGCTTTCACTATAAAAGTAAGAAATGTAGTGGCACTATGTCCATCTAGTCTGGTTCCAAAACACAAACATTAAATACGTATTTTCCAGTCATATCTCAGAACAACAGAATGGAAAAATATTTTTGTGAAAGTCAAAACAGAGAAATGTAAATTTCTGGAGTAATGAATTAATAACTATATATCGACCAAAGCAGCAGAAAAAAATGTCATTTTAGCAAGTCTACTTCCTTCCATTCTCTCCCCTTTAATCCTCCCTCTGGTAATACATGTAATCTCATCTGGTCAATGAAATAGCATTTAATTTAAATTAACTTTTCTAACTTTGCATGTACAGAAAGAGTGGACCAAGCAACTCTTAGCACCTGTAAGAATTATGAGCTCGTTTTCCATGTTCTGCTCCCCATCATCATGGTAAATTTCCACTTGTGAATGTTTCACTAGGGTCAAAATTTACAGGTTGCCAGATCTGTGTGTAAGTCAGGTTCAGGAAAAAAATATACAAAGACAGTACCTGCTGCCTCCAGTAAGGCTTCTAGTCTTGCTTGTGTTTCTGGATCCACAGTTCTCAAGTCCGCACCTTCTGCAGCACTCGATAAGAATAACTCCGACGTGGTTTTAAGTACTGGGTTATCAAGATCTTCTTGGTCCAAAATAAATGATTCAACCTGTTTGCCAAGTTAGAAAAATAATTTTACCATTTTTGAAGTTTTATACTAAATCTAAAATATTAGAAAAAACACAAAATAATTTAACTGTACTATCATAATCATGTTTTAACTGTACGGATTATAGTACACAACTGTAAAAAGAATCCGGTCAACTCACTGAAAAGGTTGTTGAAATCACAAAAGAAAAAACTCTACATGAAAAACGGTTTATTGTAAAAATTACAATTAACAAGATCTTAAACTATAGCAAGGGCAACTCAGATTAAATATTGAAAAAAAATGTTATCCATGTTTGGACGGTTAACCACCAAAACAGACTGCCACAAGAGGCTGTAGCATCTTTGTCACCAGAAGTCTGTCTACCTTGTTATTAAAAAAAGCTGTCAGTAATGACTTTGGTATAGCTGAACCTATCTGAGAGCCAGGGAGGGATTGAATGGTTTCCCGAAATGCCTTTCGGTTCTATTTTAAAAGTAGTTTCAACTAATGTAGCACAAGGATTTTGTTTGTTTTGAGTAGAAACAGGACAGCTGACTAAAATTCAAACCTGAAACATCTGTTTCCAAGCTGGCACTTGGTATTACCCCAGTCATTAATGTTTTCTAGACAAGAACAGATACATAGAACAATTAAGCAAGCAGGTATTCAAAACTCAGCAGCAATAATGCTGTCCCACCAGTGGCCCACATGATCTCCAAATACAAGCTCATGGAATTACTCAACATAACACACTGTAGTTCTATGACAGCTTGCCAGAGTAAACAAGGAGGATACCTGACTCACACTCTAATGAGAGCAGAACTGCATTTTAGAATCTGTCCCAAGTTCAGACATTACTTTCTCCCTTTTCAGTAATATTTTAAGATAAAAACACTATTTCATAATTAGATGTTATCTGTTCAACACTATTGGTGCCTTAAATATGCCATAGAAATGAGACGTGCTCACTATACCACCATTGCTGCCTTTTCCCACTTCATGCCTCAGTCTCATCTTCCTTTCTCTGTTTTCCCCTAATAATCCCCCTAATTTCCCCATCCTTCTCATGCCAGCAGTGAACTATCTTCATATTCAGCCCTATCACACAACAGCCCACAACACCTTAAGAAAGAGATAGTTTATACTTCAAAAAAATCAAATCAGGCCATCTGCAAACTCATTAAGTACCCCATTGTGTGAAGAATGTTAACATGAGTCTGGAGAGCTACATAGAGCACTGCTATTCAAGAGCAACTTGTGCTGATTTCTTCCCCTTTTTGATATGTAAATGTTCTGTAACATTATCCCCTGGTGTCCACACCAATCCGTGGGTGCCCAGTGAAATGCCATGTTAACATATGAATACAATGGGCATGGGGAGAAAGAGCGGCTTTTAGGAGGACAGAACAGGAGTTCCTCATCTTAGTGGACATCAGCAAGCTTACAGGTATTACATCTGGTGTGCCACGGCACGAAGATTAAAGTTAAGACAGCAGGCTATGATTTAGAGCTTGAAAAAGCAAGATTTCTAGATTAGTCCAGACAACGGTCCTAAAATAAGAGAACCGCCACTGTGAGAAAGAGTTGAGCATTAAAGAAGCAGAATAGTAGTGACCTAAACCAGTGATATATATTTTTACTACAAAGAAAGTAGGGCTATTTACAACTCACAGCACAATGTATCCCTACAGTAAGAGTCCCCTCTGCAGAGCTCAAATTCCAGGTTATGTGCACCTAGCCAGCTTAAGGACTCCCTGCTGCCATAAGCTCTGATGCAAAACTGACTTCTGGAAAAATTCACCCTTGTACACAGGCGTACTTCAGGGTTTTTCGTTTTCTCCCCCAAGACTACACAAGGCGCTTTGCCTCCCCATTAGAAATATCATTCCTATTGCAACAATGTTTGGGTGACCTGGTGGCCAGTAGAAAATCCCACTGTGTGCGTAAGTGACTATTCATTATATATGGTTGAGAACTACATACAAGAAATTTTATTACACGCTAATGGGCTTTTTTTTCTTTTTCAATTACATCGCTAAACTCAACAGCGGTCCTCCCTTTTGAAGGCCTACCAAAAGCGGTAAAAACGCTACCTACTACTGAAGCAACTGCACTTAGGAACAGCAAATGCTGCAGAACTGTCCAAAGCACCTTCCGGTGAGCCTTAACTTCCAGCCCCGGGAACAGCCTGACAGCACCCAGGCGAAGGGAAGCACATCAGCCTTGCACCAGCCTTCCCGCTGCAAGTTTTAAAGCTTCATTTTTTGACACTTCAGTAAAGATATGGACCATTTTCTCCCCGACTGCTGCCATCCCAAGCTCACTTGTATATAGTTACAGGACGTTACCTGCAACAGTACACCTCCTGAACCTACATCAGTGTTAATTCACAATTCACAAATACTCTATCAACTTGCAAGGAACTTCTCTCTCTCCCCCCAATAGGAAGTACATTTTGCTTACAGGAACCTCTAAAAAAAGTCTGTCTTTTTAACACTGATTATGCAAACACCACTTACTAAAGCAAATTACATATACAGCTTTTACTTAGGGTACAAGCTGGGTAGTATCAGTGCAGTCTGTTCTTTTCACCGCTCTCCCCAACTCCTACTGCCTTTCAGCTCTTCTTTACGTTTGCAACTGTACTTCCAGAGACCTTGCACATTTAAAGTCTCACACAAAAATCTTGCTTCCTATACAGTATTTTCATCTTAGTTTTATATCACAGCAAGAAAAGGCAGCTGCTTTCATTATTTCTGCACATGTTGAGCATCAATTTTTAGTTTTTGTTTTGATTTTTAGTAAGAGCTTAATAACATACCCACAATACAAATATAACTTGAGTGTGAAAATACTGAAAATCCATATGCAAAATGTTAAAATAGCTGTACCACTGCCAGTCTCCCAAAACAAGTTTCAATGCATTTTTCAAGTCAGAATGTCTGACATTTCTGTAAATCCAGGCAGTTTCTTACACACTAAGACAAGGCTAGAGAGGATGAACAGTTGGATACCTTACCACTAACAGCAGAGGAAGAAATTACCTAATCAACAGTATGTCTCTTGTGAATGGAAGTGACCTGCAATGATCACATATCAATAATAATAATAATTGAAAAAAAAAATTAAAAAAAAAAATCAAACTACCCCAAATATATCAAACAAATGTTACTTTTTAAACAAAAAATAAACTCTGTAACAAAACTCAAACCAAACAAACAAAAACCCAAACAGATTTCACATTAGCATTCCTGGAAGACTTAATACACTGCTCATGTGGCAAAATTTAGGCACTCTGCTCTACCCTAATCAGATCTGCAGCAAAGTGATAGAGTAACCAGTCACTGTGCTATTTTTGGATTATTTTGCGAGCTGCTTTGGGCAGTTAATAAGCATCTTACTTGGTAAGGCTTATTAGGAACACATGGATTCAAGACATTATTCTAACTGCCAAAGCAATTGCAACTAGAAATAATTCCTAATCAAAACCCAAAAAAGCTGCTAGCTGCATGGGACCTGAGGACAGGGCGCTGAACATCAGCGTACTTCACTACACTGCCTTGTTTCATGCTCATCCGCAGGAATGATGGACCTTCCCTGAAGGTCTGCCAAGGACTGCAGCCGCCTCACAGCTCTGCAGATCCAGTTACACCACCGGTTCCTCCCTCCAGAGCAGCTACATTCACAGCTATTTGGACTCAACTGCATCAGTATTTATATGTTAATGCCATGATTGAGTTTACCTTAGGTCAGGGGTATGTAAAGGCAACTTTGCAAGCGCTAACATCACAACTAACACTAGCAATTCTTGCAAGATGGGCAATGACATACAGGGTTAGAAACACATTTCTAATATGAAGTCTAAACAGATCTTTCCTACTTCACATTACTGCAAAAGAAGTACTTTTCCCAGAACAGCCCGGACCTGCTCACGAATAGCCCATTACTGACACAGGCTACAGACGATGGAAAAGCTTCCTGATGTAGCTGTACCAGCACCGTTCTCTCCTCCTCCTACTGCAGACAAGGGCAGCAGCAGAGACGGCTCGTTCTACCTTCTCCTTCTATTTGTGCCAAACTAGTACTTCTGGGAAGACTATCTTCACAAAAAGTGTTGATAGGAAAGAGAAAGCTGCTATTACATCATTTCCTTGAACTTGCATTTTCCAGATACACCCCGAGCTACGAACACTTTTCTGGGGTAACAATACTCCTTGCACTGTGTCTGTGGAGCATCTACAAATAATGAGGACCTGAGCCCTTGACTGGGACTCCTAAACTCCTATTTATTATGCAAATAAATGACTAGCCAATTTTCTCTTTTGTGTAAGGTAACCCTTCCTAATTATTTCTGTAACAATTCCATTTGGACATATGTCTAAATACATACAAATATATGCAGAGGGACCTTGGCTTCTTTAAGGCTAATGCAGGCCTGTAGATCACAATGAAAGTTCATGCCTATGAAGCTGAAATAGATGATCTACATTTAAACTATTTTCATTCCATAATTAACAAGATGTGCAGTGCTGCATTAGGATCACAATAGGAAGATATTGTGGTTTTGTTTGACAAACCCAACCTCTGACAGTTTAGGTTGTCCTGTCCTTTACTACACCGAATGCCAGTATCTGACTGCTACTTGCAATCCTGCTCTAAAAGTTTTGGGGAATACAGAGAGGCCACGAGATACCATAACACTAAGTTAAGACTGAAAATGAGTCTGTATTTCAAATCTGACATCAAACCCCTTTAAATTCGACATATAAAGAATGGCAGCCTCAAAACTATTAAAAATAATTATTCCAAGGAGAAAGTGAAGGATGTGGTCACTGACCTGGCACTCTTAGGAGCTTCCCGCAACAAGCGCACTGCTACACCCCGGGTGTAGGCTCTTCACACCAGCAAAAGGCCTGGTTTTGGTTCACCTCAAGATGTCCTTTTCAGCACTGCCTCCCTCCAAACCCAGCCATGCCAGTCAAATATTTTTCCACGTACTTAAGGTATCCTCCTGGCATTACTATTTCAGTTTTGAGAGACAGGGTAAAGGAAGAGGAAAAGCCACACACAAACGCGGGTATTTTCACAAAACCTTTCAGTGGAACCTCAGTACACTACCCTTTCTCGGCACTTCAAAGCTAGAGAAAGAAAAGACACATTTCAGAGAAGTACTTCAGAGTCAGTACATAGGAACAACATATAATCAATGTAAATAACAATTCAGGCATAATTAATGACATAAGACCATACCCACTCTGTTAGGCTTGAACTGTGATTTCTGAAGACAGTTTCTTCAATTAAAAAAAAAGTTTCAGCCCAAGACAACAGAAGCCACTAAGATCTGTGAATCACCAAGAGATCATCTTCCAGTGCTGGCCCTACAGATCTTGTGATTACAAAATATCCTACCAGCCCAGGGGAGTTACACGGTGCTTGGGGACATCCCCACATCAATAGAGAAACCATAAAGAATCTGAAGCATCGTTTCCAGTCACTGCTCATCTTGTGACAAGTCAGGCAGCTATCAGACACTTTCATGGGTTGATTTAACACATCAAAAAACAAGGGGAGAAAACACGGGGTGGGGTGGGGGGGTGGGGTGTGTGTGTAAATAATTTTCTATCACTTTACTGAATTTCATGGCCTTACAAAGGGGTGATAAGCTGGAACATCATTCTTGTGGGAATAGCAAGCCATTAGATCAGCTCAGCTCCCTGCGAGGGTACAAACCCAACTGACCCCATTTAAGCAGAGCTGTTAGTACCTGCATGCCGCCGTAGCTTAGCAGTCTACAACAACAGTTTTGTAGGCAGTAAATTAGATTGGGAGGGTGGGGGAGAGGAGGGGTGCAAATCTATTTAGCTCCAATTACAATAGGAAGTTGACTAACTTGAGGCAGGATTATCTAAAGGATGGCCTTTATTCCAATATATATTAAGCAATTATCAGATAATGAAACAAGCAGCTATAGGATCTGGGCTGTAATAAGTTCATTTCAAAACACAGGTTCATTTTGCAAATGCTGCTATAGATACAATGTAAATAAAGATGGACACAAGTTTATGCTTTGTCACTGGAGACAAGGAAGGCGCCTCTCACACACACAGCACGGTCCAGAAGTCTGACATTCGTGTACAAAACCACGCCGCATGTTCCTCATGTGTTAGCACATGCTCAGACTGATCCCAGCACTAACTTACACTGACTAAAATGACAGGTGAGACAACCAGCAATGAGAGAGGCCTGACACGTGTACACAGCTCCCCTCTGCTCAGTCCGGCCCCATCAAAGGATCTCAAGCCTGGCCCCCCAAGTCACCAGCCAACTCTCAAAATTATGGCTAGTATTTGAAACATGCAGATAAAACAATAAATCAGAATTCATGTTTTATGGGACTACACTTCCATGCCAGAGATTGTTGACCCTGGGTTTTCAATTTTCTCGTGCTAATACTAAACACATAAGCAGGCATCCATGAGCAAGTGTTTGTCAAATGGTTCATGTAAATTTAACCACTTAACCTAATTTCTCTCTTAAGCAATCAACTGACACTAGATACCCTTATGCCAATTTAAGTAGTTTTGAATACTACAAATTACACCTTATCACATGCCTCTGGACAGAGCTGTCTGATTCATGGTTCTTCCACAACCAAGAAAGCTCCAATTCATTTTTATTAAAACACTGTTCCACAACAATAAGCCCAAGACTTAGCTGCACCCCGAGTTAAGCCTCAAAAAAACTAAGCCACAGAACACACAGACTGAGTCCTCTTGGTACAAGAGGCTGGCAACATTCAAAAGTTTCTCTGTATAGCAGAAAAGAAAGCATTACGCATTTCAGTCACTACTAAAAAAAAAAACCTGTTAAAAACCAGCCTGCAGCCATCACATATTCAATGTCTGATAAACAAAAATAATTATGACTAAGTTTTCCTGATGTACAAGAGAATCTCATTTACAGAAAGGGAACTGACAACTGAAGTATATTCAAAATTCACATGAATCCCAGTAAATCAAGCACCTGTTCTTGTCATGTACAGTCTTCATACTGAAGAAAACCATTGAATGGAGACCAGTAAACCTTACTAAAATGAGTGCTTAGTGTAAGTGATGCTTATTTTCACATATTCTATCTCAGTCCACTCTAAATCATGTTTTCAGTGCTCCACCTTTTCCACATGCTTTAAGATTCCCTCCTGCCCCCTCTTTTTTCTATCTAATAATCTTGCAGAAATAGCCCCTCTTCTTTCCTTACCTCAAACCAAGAAACAGCAGGTGTAACTCAATATTTTGATTTATTAGAATATAAAACAGGATTGTTGCATCAATTTAGCCAGGGCTTTCAGGGTGACATCCTTGCTCAAGTATTAAATCCCAGGCATTAAAACAAAGTGAAGGAAACTTCGAAACAGAAGATGAGCAAATGCATTTGTTTGCTGATGTAAAAGCTCACACCCATTCAAGACAGCAAGTGTCCTAAGCCACCTGCTTGGGAATGGCCTTTTAAGATCTCTTGTCAATTCAAAGGGACACAGTGCTTAAAAAAAAAAAAAATCATACAAGTGGATCTGATGAACGTAGCCCGGTCTAGTGATTCAATAATCTGTTCCCAGGCCAACCTATATGCCTCAGACAGAGAGAAATCTCAACATTTAAAGTGACTAATTAAGTTATCTAGAGGCTTATACCAAACTGAAAATCATACTGGGCTTTCTGCTATTCTCAGAGCTGAGGCTAGTAGTAGCTATTTTTCAAGGCCTGTATAAACAGGTTTGTGCATGCTCCACTACTGCAAAACCAGCAGAAACCACAATGTAACTACAGATCCATCAGTTAGCCATTTAAAAGAAACTATCATAATGAATAACACAGCAGAGATCCCTATCTAAAATATGATCCACTGAAAACTAAGGCCCTTTTACTGCTACATCTTGAAAATGTAACTATTTTAGAAAAACAATGAAAAGATGTACATTTTTATAAGGCATTGAGTTTACCCTAACAAATCCTAAACGTTAAGCATACGCTTCATAGACTCCCTTTTCCCCTCACTACCTTGCCACGCTGTGGATGAACACGTGCTCCGAACGAGTGATGCTCTGAACCACCATGACTGAGGAACATGGCTCGGAAGTAGACCAGTCAGCCCTGAAAGCCAATCTCCTCTTTTCCCTTGGTCTGAAATACGACTGATTTACTACCTACCCACCACGTGACACCATTAGTTTTATTCATGATTTTGGAAAGGGAAGAGTTCAACAGGGTTAGGGATTTTCCTAGAAGAAAATCTTAGTTAATTAGTAATCTCTATGTTTTACTGAAGGCAAATGAGAATAACTTATGGACCTAGCTGAAACTTAATGCCCATGAAACATTAAAACAACCAGAGAGGTGCTTTTTCAGTTGGCCCACTGTTCATCAGCCAGTAAAACATCCATTTTTTCACTCGACAAATACGGAATGATTTTTCCTGCAGGATGGGTATGCAGTTAGGCAACTTTCAAAACCTCCTCTGGTCAGAAGAGCCAGCCACACACGTTCCTTCTCACTTACCACCAGCACTCTGACAAACATGACGTAGTAACTCAACCACGAGTAACCCCTCTCCGTCTAGGACACTTTTGCTTCAGATTCTGGGATGCTTTGAAAGAGCTAAAGATGAAAAGTTTGAAAAAAATCTGCATGACTCCCTCTTAAAAGCAAAAGGCAAAAAATGAGTAAGTGGCCTCACCCCATGAAAAGCAATTAAGAAGGAATAGGATCCAGCACAGGACCAATTCTTTTATTTATGTTTTATGGTAATAAGTGTTTTCTGTATGCATTTGAACAGAAAGAAGATGTACAATACTGCAAAAATTGAGAAAGTTTTCTAGTATTTTATAAAACTTTCAAATACTCAACGTTACCTATGAAAATATTCCTAAGTAATGAGCTGCAAGAGTAAAAGGAAGACATTATCCTCTGATAGGATGCATTTTCATAAATTTCACTTGCTGAGCATTCCTCCAAAAATATGCAAAATGAAAACCTCTGCACCTTCACAACAAACAGGGAGAGCTAGTTGTCAGGGAAAAAAAAAATAAAAATACAGAAACTATCTATTAATGAGGTATACCAAAAGGTTAGAGCATATCATCCTAATTAAATGAACCCTTAAATCCAAATATTAATTCAGCTGCACCCATTTTTTTTCCTCTTATTCAGAGGCAGCATGGTTTTATAACATAGACTCCAGTAACAAGGTTGCTACAAAAAACAGTATTTGTATCATTTGAAGGTTAAACTAATCTTCAGTTTATCACAGAAGACCAAGGTCATACAAGGTATCAATGAGAAAGTTTCTATATAAGATAACACCTGAGGCCAAGCACTTTTCAAAAACTTCCTAAATTTACAAAAGTACTTGAACAAATTACTAATTTGAGTTTTACTGACAGTATCCCATTTCTCACATGGACACTCCTATTAGGGAGATAAACTTTACATAAGGACTTTAGATGGTATTTGCATGGTGTACGTGGGCTGCTATTAGGAAAGAAAGTATCCACAGAAGGAAAATGAAAGCACCCTACTGAAGACCGAGGCTCCAGAGCTTAACTTACACACTGAGTTCTGCAAATAGTCCTCAAATAAGATACAGAAGTTATTTTTCTTGCTTCATTAAGTTTTATGTGGGAAATAAATACAAGAAAGGTTCCTTCTTCCATATAAGTCAGACTTGACTAAGTTTTAAATCCAAGAGTCACTTTTACCCCCCAACAACAGCTTAATACTTCTAAGGTATGTTCATATACGTTACAAGAACTCAAAATGACCTACTAAGATCAAAGCTATGCAGCCTCCTCATCTGCAGGGTCTAAACCCCAGTTTTGAACTCCTCAACAAGCATGCCAATTCAGTAATGTCGCTGCTCCCAGTTTCAAAGGCCAGGCCACACGTGCGCACAGAAAAAGGAGTGCCTTTACATTCCCCTTCCCTCCACACCTACCCTTGTTTTAAGTGAATGTCACACGGAGGGTTTGAGCTCCAAGCACAGGACAATGTTGCAACAGCATCATCCAGCTGTCCTTACAGCTGTATTTCTGGATCTTGAGAGACGATGAAAGGAGAGGAGAGCATCCCACTATCAGGCCCACAGGGGAGCAGCTGGGTAGCCCCAATTTAAATCAGAACACAAGAACTCGTGATTCGCCAGCTGTAGTCTTGCCTTGCGGTAATGCTCTGACAAACCCTTCCCCCCCCCAACCATAACTAGTTGACTGGTGAAACCCATGTGCAAATTTGTAACTAAATATACATGCTCTGCTAAATTTGGTAAATCTCTCCTTACCAAGGGGTTGCACTGCATATTTATATAATTATACAGTAGTATTTCACATCTTTACTTTCTACACCTATCATTAGAAAACAGTTGCTGACGTTTATTTTAGGTCATGTACTCAACTGGGTCAAGCTGCACTGAAGGGAAACTAGAGTTCTGCAAGAAACTTTAGAAATCAGTTCATTTTAAAGTGTTATTGAATAGTAAGTATTAACCATAACTAGACAGATTCTTTCTGGCTACCACAGGCCAGACTTTCAAAGTTACCGAGATGCTTACCAAGATTTTTCCAAGAATTAGATGCCTCATCAGGCTAGGCATGAATGAACACCCTACTAAACAGCTCTCCGTATCCTTAAGCATCACCTCAATACTTCTGGAAACCTGAACCCACCATCCCTCAATGTTTTCTAATCAGTGAATAATTCTTGAAGAAAATTTTCCATTTTGTTCCACCTCTTACTTCCTCAACTTTGAAAGCGCTAGTTAAAATAAGAAAAACATCAACTGCTAAACTGAAACTTTATTTTTTTCAGAGAAAAGGCTTTTCTGCCTAATATTATATACCTTAATTTGCATCAACTTTTTGAATTTCTGTTCCTTATGGTTGAGAAAATGCTATTTACATTATTTCAAAGATAATACAGGAAACTAAAATGTATAAGCATTAAATTAACATCAGAAGTCAAAGATATATTGTGTATACCATTTAAGAAGCAGTGCCACATTAAGAAGGTTCACTGACATAGCAATGACTTTAACAGATTACATTGCCAATTTAAAACAAGCTACCTAAGTATTTACTCTGAATTCAAAACCCAGTTTAAAAATTAAGAGACCTCGGATTTGTGAAAAAAAAATTACAAAAAAAATTATTAAGCCCCAGACAAAATCTCCAAGTACTGAACTGATCTGGAGTGCATGCCATTTGACTATTAATTCTACTCATTGTAGGAGGTAGGTTATGTCTGATTTTTAATTATGCTTTATGTAAATATCCCCAGAGGCTTATGCAATAGGTACAGGCTTAAGTAAGGCAAGCTGGTGGAGGCAGGCAGCCTGCTCTGGAGTGGGAAGCCGAGAGGCGAGCTGACTCCATAGCCAAGGGGTGGGTGAGCTCCAGTTGCCATTGAGGGCCTCCAAACCCCGGAATCCCAGAACACAAGAGACTTGCTACATTTATACGCTCACCGCCAAAAGCCACTTACTGAACTGAGCTCCAAGATCCTCTGGTACTTTTGTCAGCACAGCTGGCTTCTCCTACTTGATTTACAACAGATCAGCAAACTGCACAATCCTGAGAGCACTAACATGGCCACACTTATCACTTGCTTTAACTCCCAGTTTCTACAGCCCAAGACAGTTTTTGGTAAGAACCTGCGTGCTCTGTGGCCAGAAGCCCTCAACCACCAAGGACCCTATGGACTTCACATACACACACTATTAATCACCACCCTGCCAGCACACCTTCACCTTGACCTACAGGCTTCACAACTAGTATGGAGGACGCTGTTTAATACTCATGCCTTTGGCACCACTTTAAGTACCAGCAAAATTCACAAGGAGTGGTAGTAATGTACTTAAAATTACACCAAAATCTCACTCCAAACAAGTTGCAGGCTGTGTCCAAACCCTGATCAAGCTCAGAAGGCAACCAAGCAACTGTTTACACCAAGGTCAAAACCACCTCATCTCTCAGACTGCAACCAGTGGCGAAAGTTTCTCCAAATGCCCAGGAGAACCATGGCTTCCCCTCTGGTTTACACAGAAATAGCACAAAGCCTCCTGGCCTCGTCCTTCCATGCCCAAAGGCATGCTGCAGCTTGCAATTGTTTCTATTTGCCTGTGATAATTTTAACTGGTAATTCTAGAAAATATTCTATACAGCTGCATTTAAATTTCACTTTGCAGACCTAATACAACTCATTTATACAGGATCCATTTCAGTCATTGGTTTCCCAACCAGCAGCCTGGTGACTACCACAAGCGGGCACTGAGCTAGGAAACCAGAAAGCTTCGATTTTTCTCCCAGTTCTGCAAGGCAGGATAAATGCAGCACACTCCCTTCACCTGTAAAACGGGGACAGTACTCCCACTGTAAAGTACTTGAAGATGTGACATAAGAAATGCAAAATATTTTCAAAAAAGTTAAGCTAAAATATATTGCTCTTTTCATTCTCTAGATAAATACTTCATTACACTCTTCATCCTGTACTTCCCTGATGATTTTCTTTTCTACCTAATTTGCCATTTTGACTAATCCAATTATTTAAGCATATTAAACTCAGGCTAATACAACGATACAAAAACTAAATACCACTGCAGATACACAGCAGAGCCTACAGAATGTTGTACCATTATTTTTATTACTTCAAAAGTAGAGAAAAGAATACAGATCAACGCAGCATGGCAAATGCTTACTCTATTTATTTTAATTCTCCCTTCTAGTTCTCACTAATTCCACTCACTGGTAATAGCTGAAGGCATACACCCAAATCAGTGACTCATGGCACAAGACCACAGTCCAAACAGTCACTGGGTTTTCAAAGCAATGCTGTTCAAGAACTGCGATGTTCCATCCCAGGAGTTTAATTGCCTTTTCTTTGTTTGTTTTTGTCTTTGTTTTTTAAAAAAATCCCAAACACCAACACTGACAACAGGTGCTTCTTTAGTTCTCATACAGAAGGAAAAAAAAAATGAAAAAAAAATTCCACTCTAGGTCCTCCCAGCCATACCCCATAGCCTAGCAAGGCAGCACAGACGCAAGGCCCATCCTTCCCACCCATGCTGCTTCCCCAGGTAACTCTCCACAACCAGAAACACAAGACAGAAGAATTCCGCAGCCAATTTCACCTTCAAGATTAGCCCAACTCCTCTACATGCGTTCTAGAAATCTCCAAGTGTTTGAATTCCAACTTTTTTTTATATATATATATATATGTGTGTGTGTGTGTGTATATATATATATAAAATAAGAAAGCTTTTCCCAAGTTTTTCAAACAAGTAAATTTACTTTAACAGCTGTTTGGGAACCTTTATTTTTTTGACCTCAATGCCAACCTCCTAGACACATTATTTATAATAGGCTATCTTTCTTAATACTTGCTATTAGTCAAAAGACCAATAGAGTGCTTAGTAAACACCTTAACTGTTCAATCTTCACATCCTTTAAATAATGGGGCAGGTTCAAAAGGGATAAGCTTTCAAAGCAGAGCTCTGCTCATTTTGCAAAAAGCCACAAACACTCTGATACAGCCCATTTCCCATCATTTTCCAGGTTCTGTAACTACTGCTTTGTATCTTCCAAGATACATTAAAATGTGACATAAAAGACATCCTAGAGAGCGGAAACTCATAAATTACTTGCATCCGAGTCTATCTACAGTAGGCCTTCCAGCTCCCCAGAACAGGTATGTAGTTGAACACGTAATCCCATATCATCATACGTTCAGGATACCAATCACGCAAGGAACATTCACACACAAGCGCTCATCTGCCTGATCATTAGATTTTTATTTTAGTTAAATGTCCTGCTCTTAACACAATTTTTAACTTAGGTTAGGTGGTTATGAGCAAAGTGCAAATTTGAGTCTGCATCAGTTTAATCACTTTTTTATTCAGATAAGACCTATCAGTTTGGGTTTCAGAGGGGCTGGACAAGAGGACCATCAATGGAAGGCAAAAAATTTAGACACAGGAAGATGAATGCAGGCTCCCCTCCTTCCATTTCTTGAGAAGAAGTATGGACATATACCAAAGTACCCACTCCTGGCCCCCAAAGAAAAAATGGCATGATCACCTTGGCTACCACCTTCTTCCTCCTGCAGAAGCACAAAACATTGGAACTGCAACAAGCTTGCAAGTGCTAGCCACTTTCTCCTGTTTTCCACTAAGACTACATAAGGGCTACAATGGCAGCTGTGATCTCAAGTCTTCTTTCTAAAAGAGGCAGCTAAGGAAATAAGATTCACCCTTTGGTGTAGGATGAGTGGGCAGTAGCGATAGATAAAAGCCTTCATTTATCTTCTCTCCCTAGGCTACGTAAAGCAGCATTAGATGCAAGTTTGCAGGCCCAACAATGCTCCATTTGGGTTGGAATAAGGCTCCAGTCCCTCCCCCACACCCTTCCCTTAAAACTCTCTGCAGGTTTGGAAGATCAAAGGAAGACACCTCCATTACCCTCTTCCATTTTGTTGGGCAAGAAATATTTCTATTACATAAAAGTGTGAATACATGTATCTCAGGAATTTAGCAGAGTCTGGGAACCCCACATCCTTCCTCCCGAGTCCAGGGCAGCAACACCAGGGCCGGAGGCTTTACTTTGTTCTCCACTCGGTGGAGGATGTCACCTCCCCCTCCAAACCTGGTTCAAAGTGGAAACCACTCCTAGAGGTCAGGAGGCAGCAGCACGGGAGACATCCTTCCCCCACCCTCCGCACACCGAGAAGCAGCGGCGAGCAGAGGGCCCGGCCGCCCCAGGAGGGTGCAGGCGGGGCGCCCAGCCCCCTTTCCCCAGGGCCCGCCGGGAGGCGCGGCGGTGCCGAGACCCCCTCCCTCCTGCACGGCTTCAGCAGAAGGCCCTGGGCCGCCCTGCCCGTGCGGGGCCGCCGGGACCCCGCCCCCGCGGCCCCGGTGCGGCCGCTCACGCCCATGGCGGCGGGGAGGCCCGGGCCGGCGCGGGGGGGGTGGGGGGAGGGGGGTGTGGTGCGGCCCACGACCCCCGCGCCCGGTAGGGGCGGCACCGAGCGCCCGGCTGGCGGCGGCGGGCCCGGCGCGGCAAGAGGGAGGGCGGGCGCCGGCCCTGGCCGGGCCTGTCAGGAAGCGGCGGAGGGGAGAGGAGGGCCGGGCCCGCCGGCAGGATCGCTCACCTCGGACACCTCGTCCTCGTCGCTGCCGGAGCCGCCGCCGCCCCCGCTCCGCAGCACGGCGGCCGCCAGCTTGAAGTCGAGGGCGGTCTCGCCGGCCGCGGTCGCGCCGGGGCCTCCCGGCCCGCCGGGCCCGGCCTCCCCGAAGAGGCGCACGGCCCGCAAGCCCAGCGGGGAGGGCCCGGCCGCGGCGGGCGGCTCGGCGGCGGGCGGCGCGCGGGGAGCGACCGAGTCGATCTCCTCGTCGCCGACGGGGGCGGCGGTGCCGTCCGTGAGCATCGCGCTGATCCGGGACCGCCGCCGCTCGCAGAGCCCAGCCGTCTCCGTCCCCTCACGGCACCGCAGCAGCGCCACTAACTTCTCACACCCTACCCGGCCGCGGGCGCCGCGCCGCCCACCCGTTCGCTGCTCCGCCCGCGCCCATTGGGCGAGCTCGGCCGACGGCGGCGCACTATTGGGCACGGCGCCCGCCACTCACGGTCGCGTCACGCGCTCCCAGCATGCTGCCCTGAGAGCGCACGCCGAGGCGGTTAGAGCTCGCCGCCCCGCCCCGTTCCCCTGGCCTCGCTTCCTGAACTTCCCGAGTGATGATTGGTCGTCTGGAACATCAGTCATGTGCCTTACCAGAGCTCTGGGCGCCGATAGGGCGATCGGGCTGTCGGTCAAAGCGAATCCGGGAGTTGCGGATTCCGATTGGTCGAAAGACACATCGCTCACAACGCACGTCGTCTGGCGCCGCACGATTGGCTCCTGTCGTGCCCTGGGCCCCCCCCCCCTTCGAACCCCTCTGAAGGTATCCGTCACCGCGAGAGATCGTCACACGCCCGCCTGTCCCGAGCAGCGATTGGAGCCGGGCGCTGCCTATCGAGGCGAACGGCCCGCCCCCTCCCTTCCCTCCCTCCCGTCCCGAGCGCGGGCCGCCATAGGCCGAGCGCGCCATCACTCTGCACCCCTTGCCGCTCCGCCCTCCGTGACGACCCTGGCGCGGCCACGTGGCCTCTGTCAGCGCCGCCGGCCGGGCCGGGGGGCAGCCGAGGGCGGGGCCGGGGCGGGGGCGCGGGGCCGCGGCGCCCGGTGTTACCGCGGGGATGGGACAGGACGAGGGGCGACGGCTTTAACCTGCCGGAGGGCAGGGTGGGGTCGGACACGGGAGGAGGCGCCGTGGGGTGGAGGGGAGACCCTGGGACAGGCCGCTCCGGGGGGCTGCGGGTGCTCCATCCCTGGGGCCGGACGGGGCCGTGAGCAGCGCGGTCTGGTGGGCGGTGTCCCTGCCCGCCGTGGCGGCTGGCCCGGCTTCTCTGCGGGGGTCCCTTCCGACCCAGGCGGCGCCGGGGTTCAGTGGTGCCCGCCTGCCGCCAGACCCGCGCTGCCCAGCGGGACGGGCAGGCGGGCTGGGCCCGGCCCCGGCCTCCTCTGCCCCTCGCCTCGTCCCGCGCCCCGGCTGCCGTCCTAATTGACGGAGATGTTGATCTCTGGTCCTTGGCGATGCATCAGCTCAGACTGGAGAGAGAAGAAGAGGGGGACAAGACTGGCAGCGTTCCCAGCCCTTGCTCCCGCCGTGCCACCGGCTGCAGCCCCACCAAGCAGCTCGGTCCCAGCCCGGCTTAGCCTTAGCTCAGGACAGGCTCAGCCCCCGTGCCAAAGCATCCCCGGGGACAGCTGTCAAAGAGCGTAGCGCCCAGGACACCACCTACCTCCTCACCGTTGCTTTCCTCTTCCTTCTGCTTCCCGGGCTGTTTCCCCTCTGCCTCTTTCCTGGCTGTTTCGGGCAGGAGGCTGTCCAGCCAGCTCAGGTCGTGCAGGGAGAAGATGCGCTCCAGCCCCTTCCGGATCCCCACCAGTGCCAGCAGCTGGGGTCAGGGCAAAGCGTGGATCAGCATTACACAGTGCTTGGGGCTGGGGGCCAGGGAACAGGCAGCGTGGTCCCCGTTACACCCCCTCCATCTCCCTGGTAAATGCCAGGGAGGTGGCGTGTCACCTCTCCTGGCTTGGTCCTTGGGGACGATGCTTGCACAATGCCCGCAAAGCAGTGACAGCCCCACCGGCCCCAACTCAGGAGGTGAAGGCTGGTGGCAAAGCCATGTCATAGCCCTGCAGGGACCCCGCCAGCCCTCGGGGTTCTGAGCACCCACAGACACCCCCTGCCAGGGCGTGCGCCCCCACCCCAGGCAGCGCCCACGTCCCTTGTCCAAGGCAAGCATTGGGGCTCCAGTGATGCTCAGGGCACGTGTGGGCAGCACCCAGCCTGGCACCAAAGCAGTGCTGCCCGATTCAAGGGGTTGCCATACCATCACTGGGAAAATAATAGCGGCCATGGTGGACTTGAGGACCCAGAGCAGGGCCAGGCACAGTAGCTGGATGACGGTAAAGAGGTGCACCCGGCGCAGGGGCACGTGGCGGAGGTAGGCGAGGTCTGGCTGGTGCTTGGCTGGCATCAGGAGCAGCTGCACGCGGTCTGTGAGCTGTAGCGAAAGGACAGCGTGTGGGTCACACACCTCCAGCTTTCAGGCAGCTCTCACCCACCTCCCTGTTGGGACCAGGGCTGGCAGGATGGGTTTTCACCATCCTTTTTGCAGTTCAGCCCTCCTGCTGTCTGCACTGGCCAGCAGTGATGCCTGGGCGGGTGAGGCTGTCTGCAAGACCAGGGGTCCTGGTACCACCATCGCCCCAGGCCAGGGGAGCACTTTCCAGGCAGATGTCTAGAAAGGACTCAAGCTGGCCTTAAAGGGTTAATTGAGAGATAACAACCCCTGGATTCCCCTCCCTGCATGCAGGAAACTGCTGCTCTCTTTGCCAGAGCACAACCTTGGATTCCCCAAGCAGAGGGAGGGAGGGCGTTTCCCAGCCTGTCATCCAGAGCAGGGTAATTGCAAGGAAAATGTACTGTTTAGGGGGAAAAAAGGGGTAGATATTTCTGGAGTGGGGATTTTTTTCCCCTCTGTGGGTTTCTCAGGAGAGGAACAGAGATGGCACATCAGCAGCAATGCCAGGACCAAAGGACCAGCAGGTTCCAGCGCTGCCTGCAGCTCCCAGATGGGGACGTCCCTGCAGCTTTGAGAGCAAGTCTGGGATATCCACTGGTCCCTCCACTTCTCCCAAACCACTCGATCCACCAGTGCAGAAGTCACTCGTGCTCCTCAGCATCCCAGACACCTCCCTTTCCCTTTCCTCTGCCCCAGAAAGGTCCCTCTGTCCTTCCTTGTCCTGGGCCTGGCGGGGCACAGACCCATGCCAGGCTGCACATCACACAGAGCTAAAATCCAGGCTCTGCTGTGCAGTGAGAGCTGGTATCAAGCAAACCCCCTCATCCCTAGAACAGCTCCCACCAGCACCCCCAGTGCAGGCCCCACTCACCTGGATGCTGTTCAGTGCCACCACCCCCATGTGCAGAAAGACCCCATACAGCACCGGCATTGGGATGTGCTGCAAAACAGTGGGGCGAGGGGTCAGCAGGGCACGATTCCCCGAGGGGGCTGTTCTTGCTGACCATCCTCTCCTGTATAAAATCCTGCACACATGTGACCACAGCATTTGCTTCCTTCATTTCCAACAGCCCAGTTTGATTTCATGACTTTTTGCTTATCTTGTGGCTTCAAACGCTTTAAAGTCCAGATGTGCTCCTGGCTACGCTGCTGTGCGGGGACATCTTAGTCTTCGGAGAGGGGAAACATGCACTGAGTTCCTTGCCTTGTTTTCCAGCACATGGTGGGAGCAATCCAGGCTGGAGATGGAGAACAAGACACCAAGCCACTTGGGCATATGGCTTATGGCTCAGGATCTATACATGCCGGGAGGTCCTACCTCCTCGGCACACCACTTTCCTTTTTACCTCCTCCTCTGCAACCGTAAACTGGCTCCTGCCCTCTGTGTTGCTCAGTGTGGTTTGGTTTTCTCCCAAGCCTGGGCAGGCAAGGAGGGAGATGGGGGTCACTTGCTGCTCCCCATGAATTCCACCAGGGACACAGCAACTGCGCAGGGCTGGGTTGGCTTCCCCGGCATCATGGCATCACGCAAGGGCCGTTTGAGAGGAAGCATTGATACGCACGCCTGAGGCAGGAGGTAACTGCAAGTCCTGGGGCTGCCGCAGGTGTGGCAGGGGGGATTATAAGGAGAGATGGATCCTTGCATAAAGGACCAAGCCAGACTCATAGTGGGGCTGAGGAGGCAAGAAGAGTTGCCCTGGGGGAGGCTCCCAAAGCCCACAAACACCCCTTACTTCCCTGTATCTCACCACGAAAGGGCAAGGAGGACAAGGCAGGCTTGGTCTCCAGTTTCTCCACCACAAAATCACAGAATGGTTTGGGTTGGAACGGACCTTCACAGACCATCCATTCCAACCCCCTTTGCTGTGGGCAGGGACATCTTCCACTAGACCAGGCTGCTCAGAGCCCTGGCCAGCCTGACCTTGAACACTTCCAATGACGGGGCATCCACAACTCCTCTTGCCACTCTCATCGTAAAACATTTCTTTCCCATGCCCAACCTAAATCTACCCTCGTTTAGTTTAAAACCCTTGTCCTGTCACTGCAGACTCCGGTAAAAAGTCTTTCTCTGTCTTTCTTATAAGCCCCCTTTATATACTGAAATGCCTCAGTAAGGTCTCCCCGGAGCCGTCTCTTCTCCAGGCTGCACAACCCCACTTCTCAGCCTCTCTCCACAGCAGAGCTGTCCCAGCCCTCAGACCGTTTCCGTGGCCTCCCCTGGCGCCGCTCTCACAGGTCCATGTCCTTCTTGTGCTGGGGACCCCAGAGCTGGACGCAGCGCTGCATGGGGGTCTCACCAGAGCGGAGCAGAGGGGGACAATTCCCCTCCCTCGCAATGCTGGCCACGCTGCCGGTGATGCAGCCCAGGATATGGTTGGCTTTCTGGGCTGCGAGCGCACGGTGCCAGCTGATGTCCCATTTGTCACCCACCAGTATCCCCCAGTCCTCGGCAGGGCTGCTCTTGATCCCTTCATCCCCCAGCCTGTATTGATACCAGGGGTTGCACCCACCCAGCTGCAGGACCTTGCACTTGGCCTTGTTGAACCTCATGAGGTTCGCCCAGGCCCACTTCTCAAGCTTGTCCAGGTCCCTCTGAATGGCATCCCATCCCTCAGGTGTGTCCACCGCACCGCTCAGCTTGGTGTCATCTGCAAATGTGCTTGAGGCTGCACTCAATCCCACTGTCTATGTCATTGATGAAGACACTAAATAGCATTGATCCCAGCAGGCACCCTTGAGGGACACCACTCGTTACTGGTTTCCATTTGGACATTGAGCTGCTGAGTGCAACTCTTTTCACATGTCCATCCAGCCAATTCCTGATCCATCTAACAGTCCATCCATCAATCCTATATCTTTCCAATTTGGAGGTAAGAATGTTGGGGAGGAACATACCAAAGGCTTTACAAGGACATCCTCAGAGGTGAGGACAGAGGTGGAGGAAACGGGACCTCCTGCCTGCCCCCACGTAATCCAGATGTGGCCAGGGTACACTGGGGGGGCTCTGCCTAATGTGGCAGCGGCGGCAGGCGAGAGCCAACCAGCCAGGCTCAGCCCCCCATATGGCGGTGTGGAGGGTAGTGGCGGGGCGTGTTTGGGGGCCACAGGGGACCCCGACGCCCACAGGGAGGCTGGCCAGCTGACACGGGGCAGCAGCGCGCTGGTGTACCAGCCATCGTGCAGCGCTCAAGCCAAACCCTTCGCGCAGCCCCTTCCCACGCAGCACACAGCTCCCTACCTGCTGGCCAGGCTTCCCATGATGGATCGATGGGAAGAGGGATGGAGGGGTTAGGAACCCCCCAGCCTTGCAGGATATGGCCACCGCCCTGCCTTGGAAAAGAGGCCAAACCCAGCCAGGCTCCCTACCTTGAGAATGGGTGCCATGAAGACTGAGAACCCCGTCAGGATGAAGACAGCCAGGCCGGTCAGCCTCTGCTCCCTGCAGGCAGCAGCGCAGGTGTCACGGGTGCCCTGGGGCCCCTCGGGAGCCCGCAGCCCCCGCCTGCTCTCCTGGCCCCCAGGGTCTCTGCTCTTTTCAGCTTTGATGGCCACAGGGACCGGTGGCATCCCCGGGTAGACACAAGCAGCCCCAAAGCCAGGTCTGCCGGCCAACATGGGCACATCCCTATCCCCTGGCTCTGCAGCCATGGGCAGGGGGTTCCCCAGAGCGGGGCCCGGGCTCATTCTGTACCTGATGCCCAGGAATTCAGGGTGCTCGCCAGGGGCCGAGGTTGTGCTCTCCTTCCTCAGGCTCTCCATGTGTGCCAGGGAGATGACAGTGGCCGAGACGTACCAGGGTAGGCCAGTGGCAGAGGTGACAACCATCAGGAGGGAGACACAGAGGAGGTCCAGGTGAAAGCCTGCTCCTTTCTGCAACAGGAGAGGCAGCAGGGCTGGGGGCAAGCCATCTCCCCGGCAGCATCAGAGGGGCAGCAGTGGGGTCTGCCCACCTTGCCGGGCAGTTTGGGGAGCCACTCTCCCCTGGCTGCCCCCCTGGCCCATGGGGTCCAGCCAGGGCCTGGATCCTCCACGTTGGCTGAGTCCTGCCCATCCCCTGTCCCCCGCTCACCTGCAGCTTGTACTCCTTGCGGTTAAGGATGACAGCCGTGATCTGCTGGTCCATGAAAATGAGGATGGTGACAAGGACAGCGGGCACCACGGACACCAGGCAGACCCACCACGGGTTGGCTCCGAAGGGGAAGACAATCCAGCCCCGTGCTGGGTTTGTGGGCTGCAGAGAGCAGAAGGGTCATGGCAGCCACCACCTGTCTGTGGGGTCTGTGGTGCAGCCGGGTGACAGGACCAGCCCTGGATGACCAGGCTGGAGCCCTGCAGGCACCCAGGGATGCTCCACCTGGGGAGAGGAAGAGCATCCTCTCTCATCCTGGGGATGCTCCTGGGCAGCGTGACCCACCAGCCCCCCAAAAGGACACCCTGTGTCCACAGCTGTGGCGGAGCAGGGGGTTGCTCCTGGGCACCGCAAGCCAGGAGCCGGGCATGTGCCCCGGGAGCAGGTGGAAGAGGTGGCATTGGACGTTGATGATGGCAAGCCCAAGGAGGTGGTGGCAAGCATGGGCTGCTCTGAGGTGCTGCCAGCCCCACTCCACACCCAGGGTGGGGAGCCCAAGCCCAGACTTGAGCTTGTGGCTCTCACTCCATCATGAGCTGTACCATGACGTGGTTAGTCCGGGACCGAGCCAGGTTATTTACAGAGCGTGGGATCGGCTGCGGTTCAACCCCTTCTTGTTTGCTGAGGCACAGCCCACATCCCTATAGGGCTGGACCCAGTGGTGGGAAGGACAGCAGCAGCACAGCGGGATGGCCACTGAGGGGGGCACAGACCGACTCCCCAACAGCGCCATGCCCACCCTGCTGGCACCTTCAGCTCGCTGGGGACGAGAAGCTTGGGGGTCTCCAGGCCCAGGGTGGCATCGACGGTACAGGAGGCGAGGATGGCCAGGATGATGGCGAAGTCACTCACCAGCTTCCGCACCTGCAGATGGAGAAGGCTTGGCTTGGGCTGGCCAGGGCGAGGGGCTGCCCCAGGAGCACCCCTGGAATCACAGCACCCAGAGCTGTCCCCATGCCGCCGGGACAGGTGGCCAGGCCGCCGGGGTGGCTGACAGATGCTCACGCCCACAGGGAAGTAGCGGCTGCTCCTGAAGCGCTTGAGTGCGGTGCAGGAGAGGAAGGTGCCCCCGAAGAGCAGGAAGGAGACGAGGGTGATATCAGGCACATACCGGCAGCTGGTCCCCAGGAGGTGCCCACCTCGACCCAGGCACTGGGTCCTGCTCAGCCAGGCCAGGGCGGTGGGAGGCTGCGGGGACAGGGCAGGCGGCAAGGAGGGGTCACGCACAGACACCTTGGGCCCACCCCAGCCCCTCACCCACCCGCCCAGGAGCAGGGGCTGTACCTGCCAGGGGGCCAGGGGCGAGGGGAGCAGCGTGTCATTCCCTGCGGAGCTGTGACCTGCAAGGGGATGGGGGGGTCAGGGTGCCAGCACCATGGTGACACTCCATCAGGGATGACTGGGACTGTGCTGCCATCGGGGCAGCTCCCCAGGCTCTCCCCAAGGGCTCAGGGTGCAGGATGGGGCCCCATGGGACCCCTGAGGCCCCAGCACCAGGTGATGCCCAGGCAGCACCAAGGAGGGATGCCCCTGTGAAGGGCTTGGCTGAAGCACCAGCCACTCCGAGGCACCATCAGCCCCAGGCTGTGCCCAGCACTGATGCTTTTGATACATGGTATGGGTCCCATTTGCAGGATCAGTATGGACACATCTTCAGGCCCCAGGAGACACCCTCTGATTTACAGACCGGGCTAGAAACAGCAGCGCAAACCCACCCAGGTGCCCACCTCCAGCCCCTGGCATCCCCCATCCCAGAGCCACAGGAGCCAGACCAAGGCTCTCGTTGCTCCTGGCACTTCCCTGCCTGGTGCCTGGGCAGTGCCGGGAGGCAGGGACGGATGGACAGACAGCATGGAGGAGAGTGGAGGAAGGTGCCAATGTAGTTGTGCAGGCAAAGATGGGATTGAGCAACCTTCTCCTCCTCCAGCACCTTCCCCCATCTAGCCAGGCGGCAGGGTCCCAGTGGGGTCCCAGCACAGCCCCCCCTTGCTCCCCACCAGCCCTGTGGCTGCTTGTGCTCACCAGGGCTGGACAAGTTGCAGACACAGCTGTAGGAGGTGACGTTGTCCAGCCGGTACTGCCAGTTGATGGGGAAGGCATCTGCCAGGCTCAGCATCTTCTTCAGGGAGTCATAGATGAATATCAAGCTGATGAGGGCACAGAAGCCTTCCTCGGTGAAGCGGGTGAAGTACCGCACCAGGTGGCTGGCCTCGGTGGCCACCAAGACCACACCAAAAAAGGCCACCCAGAGCCCAATCCAGAGGCGAAACTCCAGGTAGTCCAGGCTATGATCCCTGGTGGGAAGGGTGGCCCAAAACCTTAACAATGACACCCACCTGGCATGATTGTGGCCTGTGCCCCGGCCAGGGGACAGTGGCCCAAGGAACCGTCCCTGACAGGGTACTTACTGGCTGAAGGAGAAGAGGAGGCGCTCGAAGACCAGCACGGGGCCGGTGCTGCTCAGGATGGTCAGGGGCTGGCCGGAAAAGAGGCAGAAGATGGAGCCAGCAAAGGCCGTGCCCAGGAAGCTCTCCAGCACCCCCTGAAACACAGGGGAGGGGTGCCAGGCGCCAGGCACATGGCAAGGACAAGGGTGCCGGGCCTGTCCCCTGCAGCGGCACCGCTGCAGACAGCTGCCTGCACCTCCCTGCACTGCAGGGTGCAGGGTCAGCGCTTGGGGACCGCAGAGGCTGGGGAAGGATGCAGGATTCGGGTGATGCTCAGGATGCCACAGGGGCACTGCTGGCTCCCCAGGCACCGGTGGGCACCCAGGAGGGTGGGCACCCAGGAGACCCATGGGCCGGGCCAAGTGGGGTTGGTTCAGGGCACCCTGCAGCCGCACTGACCTGCATGTTGTCAGTCGCGTCCCCTAGCATGCCCCCAAAGGTGATGGCATTGGTGACGGTCGCCAGGTAGATGTAGAGCACTGCCGAGAGGCACTGGTGGTGCAGGCCGTCGGAGAAGTCGCTGCCATACCACAGCGCCTTCCTCCGGATGTCTCGCAGCAGCCCCCCAAAAAGCCTGGGGCAACGGAGGGAGCTCTCAGAGCAGCCCCCCCAGCCAGCTGTCGCCCCCTGAGAGAGCTGCAAGGCAGGGGACGGTCCCTTCCCCAGGAGACACCAGCCCAGAGTGGTTTGGATGTGGTGGCCACATGTGCTGGGGAGAGCCAGTGCCCTGCCCCGAATTTGGCATCTTGCTGCACCTCCCACCACCCTCATCCTTCCAGGCACCCACCTGCCTGTCCTCTCCAGCTCCTCCCTGGAGCACGGGTGCCCCAGGCTGGCTCTGTCCCGAGCTGCTGCCATGTCCCCATTGCCATGGGACTGCCAATCCGGTGGGTGCGCAGCAGTCCTGTGGCAGACCAGAGCCTGAGATGACAGGCTTCAGGTTGGAGCCCTCAGGACCCAGCTACATCTAGGGGACGCTATGAGGGGACAGGGAGGATGGAGAGGGGACAGGGGTGCAAGCAGGGCTGAGGGGACCTCGTGTATCCCCTGATAATGAGGAGGAGAAGAAAGATCAGGAGGAGGAGGAGAGATGGAGGGGTTGGACTCGATGATCTTCAAAGGTCCCTTCCAACCCAACCATGGTATCTTCCAGCAAGCCATGGAGCCAGCCCTAGTGGGACTGGTTCTAGTGGAGGAGCTGGGCAGAGCCGGAGGTGTCCTGCTCGGAGGATGAGTTTCACATCTGAGTGCCGAAACCCAGCGTTCCCAGCAGCTCCTGCCTGAAGGGCATGCAGGGTGGTTTTGCCATCCCCTGCCAAGTGGGACAGGAGGACTAACAGCAGCGGGGACCAGAGCTGTGGTCATCAGCTGGAGCTGCAGGGGGGCTTGGCTGGGAGGACCTCACTGGCAAAAGTTGTCTCCTGGGTGGCTTCATCTCCAGGGAGATGGAGATTTCAATGTCACAGGCAGAGGTCTCCACCTGGGACCCTGCAGAGGGGCTGGCAGAGGCTGTGGGTGCCCTGCCTCCAGCCTACCTCCTGTGCGGAGATGGCAGACAGCTCGGTGGAGGAATTCGGGCACTGGGGTCCCATTTCCCGGGAGGAAGCACAGTCAGCTCATCCAGGAATGCCTCCATCCCTGCAATGAGGTCCTCTCGGTGTTCAGCCTGCCAGGCAACCCTTTGGAAGAGCTGTGGGGAGATGCCGTGGTTTAGCCACCGCGTCCCTGTGTTCAGCCACTCGGAGCCTTCCTCCCAGCCTGCAGCCATCACCGAGAAAGGCACCCATCTACTGCAGTGCAACAGGTCCACCTACATCCTACAGACCCACCCCAAACCTTTGTTTTCTTATCCTGGGCAGGGGAGGCCACCAGCTCGACCCATCCTCTGCCTTCCCCGCTGCAGCCTGCAGGGGAGAGGAGCCCCAGTGTCCTCAGCCTAGGCCTCATCCCAGGCTCATCCCACCCATGGGTGCTGCACCAGGCTCACCTCATCTGTCAGCAGTGTGGCCATGGCCCTGCCAACTTCATGGTAGGCTTTCACTTTGGCTCGGGGACCCAGCAGAATGAAGAGGAACCTGCAGGCAAGACAACACATCTCCTGAGCAGCCCTCTCCTCGCCGGGGGATGCTTCTCCTGGGGGAGACCATGGTGCTGTGGGGATGCTGGGGACGGTGCTGGGCAGGCTTGGGGGGCTGCTGCCACCCTAAGGGGTGGCCACCCTACACGGAGGGGTCGGGTGCAGAAGACAAGACGCATTGCTGCCCACTGCATGGAAACCCCATGGGAGACCATGGGACACCAGGACCCTGTCTGGATCACAGAGTCTGCAGAAACCTGGGCTGGGGGACAACAGGTCTTTAGGGCAGAGAAGGAGACATCCTCAGCTGGGGATGTCTGTGGGGTCAAGCTCTAGGATGGGGCTATCTCGGGGTCAAGGTCTTGACTGGGGCTGTCTGTGGGGTCATGCTCATGGGAATGTTACTCGCAGGCAGGATGCAGGAGCGTTAGCATCGGGAAGGAGAGCTTGCCAGCTGCACAGGCAGCAGGTTTGATAGGACTATGGGAACACGGAAGGAGATTGAAAAGAGGGCTCAGAGTCCTTGAAGAAATAAATCCCACACCTCAGAGGGTGCTGCAAAATAATAAGGTCTCCAGAGGGACAGCCCATCCAAATATTTAACCAAACCCTCCACTCCTTTCCAAACCTGGCAAAAACGGTTACAGCCCTGGTGCCCCGAGGCTGCAGAGTGGTTCCAATGATCGGACCCCGAGCAAACCTGCAGAGAGGGGGTAGGGAAACTCCTCCAATAGCACGGATGGGGCTGAGGGTGGCTCGACAGAACCTACTGCAGCCCTGACGTGGGGCATCAGTGCTGGAGGCCTCCCGGAGCTTGCTCTGGGGAGTCAGGAGGTGAGAGTAGCCACCTGGGATTGCTTTCACCCAGGCATCTTCATCAAGGCAATGGGGAAACCTTAAGATCCTAGAGATGGCCTTGGGTGGGAGATGGCCCCGAGATGGTGGCTATGCCCCTGGGACAGCCCAGGGCAGCTGGCAAAGGGGATGTCACCACAGGCGAAGGGATGGGTAGGGACAAGCTCTCCTTCCCCTCCTTTTTGGGGGAGGAAAATACAGGGCAAGGGGTTGTTGTGAGCCCCTCAAGACCTGTGGGGGCTCCCCGGGGACCTGCCACCCATCTCCCACCAAGGGGAAAGCAGGATGTTGATGGATGTCCTGCTCCACCCAGCTCCTGGAGGCCGGGTGCTCTGGGCAGAGTGACCAGGAGGTGGCAATGTCCCTCCTGATCCCTGCCTTCCTCCTCCGCACGCTCCCTAAGGAAGTCCCCAGCTCGAGGGGCACACTGACCATTTCCGCTCACGGCTTCAGATGATGCATTCCTCAACCATGGGGAAACACCTCCTGCCCTGCTCCTCTCTCCCCATGACAACAGTGCCGCAAGAGCCACCCCACTGCTCAGGAGAGCATCGCAGGCAGCAGGAGGGCAAGAGGCTCCTGCAAACCTGCATCCCTTCCCAGCCACAAGCCCCCATGCTCCTGGGCAGCCAGTGGAGAGCATCCAGACCCTCCTAAGGAGGAGAGTGAATGCAGAGCCCAGGTGGGGATAACCCACGGATGTCCCCCCCCAGGCTGCCCAATAGATGCTTCACTCTCAGCCCATCCCAGGGCGCTCCTAAGGAGCTGGGAAAAGCAGGAGAGGAAGCAATGAGACAGAATTTTGGGACTGCACATGGCATTGGGTGCCGTACCCTTTGCTTTCACCAAGCAAAGCCTTGTCCTGTGCGGGAGGGAGCAGGGAAGACAGGGACGAAGTGGGGCACAGGGCCATCGGCCATGCTCCATTTACCTGCTGGGGAGAGCGACTTCAGCCAGCGAGCCAAGGACCACCCCTCGCCTGAGGCGGATGAAGGTGATGAAGGGCTTTTCCAGGAATTCAACTTCACCAACGGCAACATGGGCTGCTTCAGCCCCCGGTGGGACCTTCTTCTTAAATCGGTTTCTCAGCTGAAAGGAAAGGGATGCTGCGGCTGGGCGCTCGGGATGCAGCAGCTGTTCTCAGCCCAGCTCTATCCTACCTTACCTGCTCCTTAAGAGGCGTTTCGGAGAGCTCGACTCTGGGCTCAGACCAGCTTTTGGTCTTCCCTGCAAAGAAAGGGAGCAAGCAGCAAAATATGTGTGCAAGCAAACGGCCAGCATGGGTATTGCCCCAGGCTGGTGGCAGCGGAGGGATGCCCAATGGGACAGCCGTGTCACCACCCATGGCCGGGCGCAGTGCCTACCTCGGCAGGGAGAGAGGCTGAGCTCGGCCAGTTGCTGCAGCGGGGATTTGGTGGGCTGGTGCTGTGGCTGGCGGAGCAGGAGGGCTGCCAGGCGCTGCCTCAGCTCAGGCTGCAGCTCTGCTTCCTCGGGCTGCCTGGAAAGCACCTTGTCTGCAACAGGGATGGAGACAGCCCTGAGTCCTCCTGGTTCGCTGCCCGGTGTGGGGCTGCCCAGGGGAAAGCTGACTTTGCTGGAGCAGCAGACAGCCTCCCCAGGTACCCGGTTATCATGCATCAGTACTTTTATATAGGGACCTCCTGGTGGCCTGGTCCCTCTCTGGTGACCAGCCCATCCCAGGAGGTGACCTTTGCATTCCCCACGTACTGATTATTTCCTTGAAACTGGAGGCATCGAGATCCAGGAGCATGGTCCCCTTCTGCAGGCACGTCCTCAGCTGGAAGAGGCTGTGTAGGGGGAGGGCTGGGACGTGGGGTGCACTCCAGCGCTCCCCACCATCCTCCACCTTCTCCTCAAACTTTATCCACCTGCCCAGGGAGATGTGCGGGGTCAGTGGCAGGGTAGTCCCGTGGCCCTGTGCCAGGCAGTGCGAGCTGGAGCTTGGGTCCATCTCTGAGCTTGGCATGGGGCTGGCACAGGCAGGGAGGGGTTGGGAGGCTCAGAGGGGGCTGCAGTGGGCTCGTGGAGCAGGGGCAGGTGGGCAGCCTCAGCAGTCACGTCCCCATTCCTGCTGACCCACACCTTGCTCCGATCTCCTGATCAGGGGGATTTCACCAGTCATGGGATCACAGAATGGTTTGGGTTGGAACGGACCTTCACAGACCATCCATTCCAACCCCCTTTGCTGTGGGCAGGGACATCTTCCACTAGACCAGGCTGCTCAGAGCCCTGGCCAGCCTGACCTTGAACACTTCCAATGACAGGGCATCCACAACTCCTCTTGCCACTCTCATCGTAAAACATTTCTTTCCCATGCCCAACCTAAATCTACCCTCGTTTAGTTTAAAACCCTTGTCCTGTCACTGCAGACTCTGGTAAAAAGTCTTTCTCTGTCTTTCTTATAAGCCCCCTTTATATACTGAAATGCCTCAGTAAGGTCTCCCCGGAGCCGTCTCTTCTCCAGGCTGCACAACCCCACTTCTCAGCCTCTCTCCACAGCAGAGCTGTCCCAGCCCTCAGACCGTTTCCGTGGCCTCCCCTGGCGCCGCTCTCACAGGTCCATGTCCTTCTTGTGCTGGGGACCCCAGAGCTGGACGCAGCGCTGCATGGGGGTCTCACCAGAGCGGAGCAGAGGGGGACAATTCCCCTCCCTCGCAATGCTGGCCACGCTGCCGGTGATGCAGCCCAGGATATGGTTGGCTTTCTGGGCTGCGAGCGCACGGTGCCAGCTGATGTCCCATTTGTCACCCACCAATATCCCCCAGTCCTTCTCCACAGGGCTGCTCCCAACCAACCCATTCCCAGGCTGTGCTGGGACTGGGGGTTGCCCTGCCGTTAGCAGCGCTTGCTGGAGTCAAAACAGAAGTGTCTTGAGCTGTTTGCCATGCTCAGGCCGTGCCAAATATTTTAATGCCGGGTGCAGACAGAGCTTCCCTTTGTCCCCATGGGTGGGCATGCTGCTGCGGGGTGGCTCGGCGTGCTGCACAGGGAGAGCGTGCCCCAGCAGAGCAGGCTCCTGCCGATGGGCAGCCATGCTGGGGAGAAGAGGGCTGGGTTCTGGGGAGAGCCGTCACAGCCGCAGCCTGGTGGCTTTGCCCTCCCCTAGACCCTCTGACCCCCGGGGCAGACTCATCGCTGCCCCCAGACCCCCATGGCCCATGTCCCTGTGCCCCTGCCGAGCTGTGGAGGGGCGGTGTGGGGCGTGGGGGCATCCCAGCCACACTCCTGCCTCACACCAGCACCCAGCTGGCCCTGGCTCCTCTCTGTTGGGCCCCATCGTCCCCAGCCAAGCCTGCCCTGACTTACCCCCCCAGTCGCCTTCTGAGACATGCCAGCAGCCAGATCTGGGGAGCATCAAAGCACCGTCCCAGCCCCGGCACAGCCACTGGAGCCTTGGAGAGGCAGCAAAGGCAGGAGCAGAAGCAAGGGCGCTGTGCCCATGCAGAGTCACTGCCTGCACCCTGCCTGACATCCTGCCCTCTCCCATGAACCGAGTCACCCTCAGACAGGCAGAAGCAGCGCGGGCAGCGGTGGGGGCAGAAGGCAGCGAGCAGCCCGGCTTTGGGGTTGAGGCTGAGGAACCATCAGCCTTGGGAGATGCCATGGGCTCCATCAGAGCTGGGCTTACAAAGGCTGGGCTTCCCAAAGCATCGCCAGGCAGCTTGGCCATTGTAGGCATGCCTACCTGGCCGTCTCCCTCCACTCCAGCCCCGCGGGGGTGCTGAGGAGCTGGTTCAGCTGGATGAAGAGCAGTGGGCAGGTGGCGTCCCTCCACTCCTCCTGCTGCAGGGCGTCACTGGCTCGCTCGGCCGCTGGGGCCATGCTGGAGGGGAAGATGCTGCAGCTGAAAGCCTGGTAGGGAGCTTCGGGGTTGCTCCCCTCTGGTCTGGGCTGTGAGCGGGCATCTGCTGCCTGGAGAGGCACGCCAGCCTCCCCAGGCACGTGGGCTCGCATGGCCACCAGCACCAGCAGCCACAGGCGTGGGCTCCCCTCTGGAGCTGCAGGCACTAGCAGGATCCCACTCATCCCACACCTTATAAAAGCTATAAACCAGTTTAAACTGGCCACAAACCAATACACAGGAGCCAAGCCCAAAACAACAATCTCAAAACACCGGGGCCAGCCCTGTGGGTCCCAGCGTGGCTGGCTCCTGCCACCCCCGGCCACCCACCTGGGCCAGAGACCAGGAGACCCCCCTGCCTCCTTCTAGTGACCTGCATGGACAAAGTTGCACTGATGCTCTTGGGGGAGCAGCGCGTCCCCAAGCCCTCCCGCACCCCGCAAGGCTTTGGCGAGGGGACAGCAAGGCCAACCCCACACAACTGGTGGCAGTGTTTGTGCCTGCGCCGAGGTGCCTGTGCCAATGGTAAGGGGGGTGGCACGGCCCCGTGGCAGCTTTTCCTGGGAAAGGGGATGTGGGGACGTGCGCTGGGGAAGGATGTGTCACCACTGAGGAAATCCAGAGTGGGGCAAGAGGGGGCTGCTAGTGGCGGGGCTCATGGCAAGGACCAGGAGCACGTCAGGGCTATGGCCTGGGATCAGCGTGCGGACGGCGTCTGCGTGGGCTGTGGCGGGCAAGCGGATGTTGCAGCATGTGTGGGGAGAAAGGTTGCGAGCACAGCCACATCACCTTGCCAGGCATGGGGAGATGGCACGGCCAGCACGGTGCTGCCGGCGGAGAGCAGCGCCCTGTGCTCACTCTGCCTGCAGCATGCCTGCCGCCGCCGCCGCCGTCACCGGGCTTGGCTCCATGCAAACAAACAGCTGGGCTGTGTGCAGTGCAAACACGGCGGCAGGCAACACAAACACCCGGCCAGCACGGGCGGGCTGTGCTGGAACCCACTGGCCCCGGGCAGGATTCAGCTGCAGGAGAAGCCCGGCCTGTGGCCAGGCGCCACCACAGCCGAAGTCACGTTCTGGGGGAGTGCGGGTGGGCACGCGCCAGTCCCTGGGGTGCTGGTACCTGCCTCGCAGCCGATGGGCCGGGAGCTGAGGCTGAGGAGTTGCCAGTGCTGGATCCGGCCCCAGGGTAGGCGGGGGGGGCACCTCTCCCCATCAACCCCACTATCCCAAAGAACAACCAAACCTCCCCTGTGCCTGTTGTCTGCCCCATAGATGACTCCGGAGGCTCCTTTCAGCCCCACAACCAGCTTCATTCCAGCACCAGCAGCTGCCCAATGGGCCGGCCTCATCCTGCCCCCCTTTAGTGCATTGGGGGGGCACAGGGTCTGGAGGCTCACACAGTGTGTGATAGGGGTCACATGGAGTGATGGGGGCTCACACACTGTGATGGGGATTCACATGGCATGGTGGGGGTCCACAGCATGGGGGGGTCGCTTGGGGGGGGTCACATTACATTGGAAGTCACATAACTTGGGGGAGGTTGCACAGCATGGGGAGAGGTCACAGTGTGGTGGGGGTCATATGGGGGGTCACATGGCATTGAGGTCGCATGGCATGGAGGGGGGTCACACAGTGTGGGGGGGTTCACATGGCATGGGGGGGTCACATGGTGTGTGGGGGGTCAGACAGCGAGGCAGGGGTCAGACGGTGGTGGGGGTCACACCTTGGGGGGGGAGCCTATCTGGTGAGCTGTCCACTGGATCTGCCATGCCTGCCCTCCCCCTGCTTTGGGGCTGCCACGAGTCCCCCCACCCCAGTCCCCCTCACTCGTGTGGAGGCCTGGGGACTTGGGGGTGGCCTTGATGGGCTGCCCTGTGCCCCTGCCCTGCCCTGTGCCCCATCCTCCTGTCCCCAGAATACTGTTACAGTGCTCCCCAGGGCCACTCTCCTGGGGGATTGACACTGCCCATGGCGCTGGATCCTGACACCCACCTCTCCCCAGCCTTTGCCCCCCAGCTGCGCTCCCCATGCCCCCCCAGCCGTGCTCCCTGTGCCCACCAGGCTGTTTGCTCTGCAATACCAGCGTGTGCCCAAGGCGGGTGCCGCGGCACGGGATGGGTGCCCTTGGCTGGGGTGGGGACCATGGGGAGACCCTGGCAGCAGGACCCACGGATGAGGAGAGCAGGGGAGGCGAGGCCCTGAGGCACCCAAACCTTCCCGGGGGTCTGCCTCCCCCTCCTGTGCAGGCTGCCCCAGCACGGCCTCCGGCACAGGATGGCGCATGGCTGGCGGTGGGGTGCAGTCAGGGAGGCTGTGGGTGGCTGCAGGAGGTGACCAGGGGGCCGCTGCAGAGGCCATGGGAGGCAGAGGCAAGGGAGGCTGTGGCAAGCAGAGGGGAACAGGCAGCAGAAGGCAGCGAGGCAGAGGCAGGGAGACAGGCAGCAGGAGGCAGTGGGAGGCAGGCAGCAGGAGGCAGGCAGGAACGGCAGCCTGCACACCCCCTTGCCCGCTGCCAGCCCTCTGTGCCAACAACCTCCCTGGCAGCTGACGTGAGCCGGTGCCTCCCTCTCCCAAGGTGCCAGGTCAGCCGGCAAATGCTGCCCGTGCACGCCCAGCCTTGGGGACATGGCGGGCAACTGGCAGGGGGGAAAATCCCATCCCCACAGGGGGGCCTACCGGGGAGCCACCGCGCAGGGCTCCCCAGGGACACAGCCCCTTGGCCGGGCCACCACTGACCCGCCTCACTCTGCTGCCAAAGACTTTCAGGCTGCTGATGGCCAGAGGAGGCGGAAGGAAAAACATCCAGCAAACAATTGCAAAAGTCAAGTCTGAGCAAGAAGGAGGGCGTGAGCGGGGGGTTGCCAAATCCGGCAGTATTCCTTGGAGACGCTGACAACAATAGCAGGAATATTTAATCACGCCTTGCTGAACCCAAACTGGCAGCGGGGCTGGGGGCTCGGGACCTCGAGGAACTGGCAAGGGGCCGCAGTCGACCTGAACGTGAGCTGGGACAAGACTCTGCACCCGCCTGGTGCTGGCGTCAGCAGCATTTTCTGGGCAGTCACCTGGGCGGAGGACGAGGCCAAACACAAGCAAGCTGTCACCAGCGCAGTGAAGGGGACAGAGAAGTGCTGGTAGCCCCCAAACATAATGGCTGTGGGCCGGGACGGAGGAGACAAGGAAGGCAGCCGACTAGTGGGGACTGCAAGATGAAGCCGTGACTGAACCAGTCGGGCTCTCCATCGGGGCACAAAGGTGGCCTCGTGGACAAAAAGGGTCTCTGCCACCATCTCAGGCTGCCATCACCACCCCCTCCCATCGCCTGTACAGGGTGGCACGTGGCTGGAAGACTGTCCCCTATCAGGGTGTCACCCCGTCACCAAGGCCAGGAGGAGGTTTTAGCTCTGACCTGTGAGGCCCTGCCTCTTGCCTGACGCTTTTCTTGCGGGGTGCACTTGCTCCGAAAACCCCCCAGGCCACCTTTGGCACTAGTCCTACCAGCTGGCAGATGCCCTGCGGCAGCGTCCCACATGCCACAGTGCACACCATGACCCCCCCTCTTCTTCCCTGGCCTGAGACCAGTCAATAAAATTTCCAGGCTGCTTTCCCTGCGCCATCTCCTCCCCTCCACATTGTTAGCACAACCGGGACCATCAGCTCCCCTGGGCTCCCCACCACGCAGCCCGGGCCCGCAGCGGTGGGTCCCCCAGGCTGGGGACGGGGCGCTGGTATCGGTGCGGCGGTGGCTGATGAGTCCCCCCATCCCCGGCAGCCCCACAGCGAGGGGAGGGGAGGGGAGGGGAGGGGAGGGGACGGGACGGGACGGGACGGGACGGGACGGGACGGGACGGGACGGGACGGGACGCCCGCGGCTCGCGGCTCCCCCCGCCCCGGCGGGCTCCGGCCGGCGGGACCCCCCCCGCGGCGGCGGGGGAAGCCCTTCCCGGGGGCGGGACGGCCGGGCAGCCCCACCCCGCCGCCCGCCGCCTTCTACCCGCCGCGGGGCCGCGCCGCCGGAGAGCGGCTGCCGGTGCGGAGCCGAGCGGAGCGGACCGGGGCTTCGGCGGCAGCGGGGACGCGTGTGCCCGCGGGTCATGGACGGGCGGGCGGTGCTGATCCACGTGCTGCTGGCGGCAGGTACGGACACGCGTGGGGAGGGTCCCGGGCACGGGCAACGCGGCTCCGGTCCTGGTCCTGAGCAACGTGTCCCCAGCGCCGGACACGCGTGAGGGGCCCGGACACGTGTGGGGGGTTGGTCCTGGGCAACGCGGCCACGGCCCCGGTCCCGGGTGGAGTGTCCCGGTCCCGGACACTGGCAACACGGCCACGGCCCTGGTCCCGGGTGGGGGGTCTCGGCCACGAGTAACGCGGTCCCGGTCCCGGGTGGGGGGTCCCGGGCACGGGCAACGCGACCCTGGTCCCGGGCACGGGTGACGGCTGATGGAAAAATCGGCCCCTGTCCCGGTCACGCGTGGGGGGTCCTGGGCAGGGTCAGCCCGCCCCGCCTGACCGTGCCCCCTCCCCGCAGTGTGCTCGGCGGCGGCGGGCGGGCTGGGCCGGGAGGAGCTGCACAACGAGGTGCTGCACAAGGGCGGCAGCGGGGCGCCGGTCCCGGCCACGGCCCCGCTGCTCGGCGGCAGCCCGGAGAAGGAGGGCGGCGGAGCGGCCTCGGGGGACGACCTCAGCGAGCTGCCGAGAGGTACGGGCGGGCGTTTGTCGGCTGGGGGACCCGGGGCGGGCATGGGGGGGTCGGGGCGGGAATTCCGGGGGGAGGGGGGGTCGGGGCGGTTGGTCCCGGGGCTGGAGGCACGGGGCCGGGGCGGGCTGGGGGCGGCTGGACCCGGGGGGGCCGGGCTGGGCTCGGCTCAGCCTCACGAGTGCGCCGGCAGCAGCTCTGGCTCCGCTTCTGCGAGAGCTGCGGGGGAGCCCCCAGCCCGCGGGGACGGAGCGTCCGTGGCAGCAGCCCTGAGCGGGGCCAGTCGTGGGGCACCAGCACGCAGCAACTGGGCTTTGGCAGCTCCTCGCCCTGTGCCAGGGGCTGTCTGTGTCCCTGAAGTCCCTGGCACGGGGGACCCAAGGGTTCCCGGGCCCCCAACTCCTTGGCCAGATGGAAGGCAGAGCCCTTCTGGGGGGCATGGCAGCCCAGCATGATGGGCCCGTGCTGCTTTGCAGATGGTGGCCACGGTGGCCGCCGGCGATCCCCGCGCTGTGACTCACCCACCGCCTACACATGGCTGCTCCTCATACCTAGGCAGGGTTAGTCAGCCGGCAGTCCCCGCTACGGGGGCGGTGGGGACACTGCTGCTCTCTCAGGCGCGCTGGGCATTCATGCTTGGCTCCTCTCCCTCGGCTCGGGACCAGAGAGTGTCCCAGGGACTCTCGTGGGGGTGGGATGGGGGGCCCATCACAGGCTGAGGAGGGTGACCTGTACCTGTGCCTTGCACTTGCGATGTGCTGAGATCAGTAACTGGCACCAGGAGGAGTGCGCTCTGCCTCATACAGTTCGTCCTCCCTTTTTTCAGTGTTTTTCTTTGCTTTCTGGATGTGCCATCAGACTGTGACAAAAAACCCCGTGTAAAACCGGGCTGACTCCCTCGCATCCACGGGGATGCAGCCCCTGGGAAACACTGTTACCTGTCCCCTGAGGAGGGGACCGTGTGCTAGAGCAGGCGATCTGGCAGGTGTGGGCTGACCCTCATCTGCGGGACAGGCTGAGGGGATGGGGCATATTTGGTTTCCGAGGCTGCAGCCTCTCAGAGCGCTTTCTTGATGCCCTGAGCTGAGCTACAGTCAGAAAAATCTGCCTTTTGTGTTGAAGGCACCTTCCTCTGTGCCGCAGCCCCCAGGGTGTCTGAGTAGGGGGAGAGCAACAGCAGCCCCCTGCCCACCTGGGCTGGACCAGTTTTCCTACCAGCAAGATCTTCCAAATCTTCTCTGGCTGCCCTACGGGACAGAGCCCTGGGGAGGAGGGGTGGTGACAGTGGAGGTGGCTTGGGGGGTCAGCGCCGTGTGCCTGTTGGCCGGGAGATAACCCGCAGGGGAGGGGGCAGCCTCTGCTGCCAGCCTGGAGCAGGCCCCGGGTCTTACCCAGATCCGGGGGTTTCTCCAAGCCGCAGAGTTTCCTGGAGTATCGGTTTTCTTCAGGTGGAGTGTGAAGGATGTCGAAATCATGAAATAACTTTGCTAGGTGTGCAGCCAGTGTGCCACAGCACGAGAGGCGCTCGCCGGGGAGGAGGAGACGGGCTTGGTCACATCAGGAAGTGGCTGAGAAGGAATTAGGCAGGTTACAACTCAGCGGGTTGGACTCGGCCGCCCTCTCCTCCCTGAGCAGTGCAGGCCTTAGTTCGTATTTCCCCGGGCTCACCACAGTTATTAAGTGCTGTGGTTCAGGGGGAGCTGAAAAGTCCCTCTCGGAGCAGTGAGCGCTCTCCAGGATCTCGGTACCTTGCGAGATCAGGCTGGGGGCTGATTTTTGGGGCATCTGCATGTCTTAAAACTATTCCAATAACGTTGCTGGTTTCGGTCTGTGTCCAGGCGAGGAGCTCAGTGCTCTGGTTCCCACCAACCCAGCAGGGAGCTGGCCTTGCACCAAAAGCCACCGGTTTCTGCACCACAATTAAAACATACCTTTGTAATTCATGGGAACACTGTCCTTGCCATCTCCTTGGCTCTGCAAAACCAAAAATTAAGCCAGGCTTGCTCTTTTAATCCCACTCCGGGTGCGCAAGGCGTCTTTGTACCCACAGGAAGGAAAGTCCATCAGAGCCATGAATAGGGTCTTACAAAAGACCGTGCTCATCAGGGAAATAAAAGCCAGATAAAGGGGCAATTAGCAATTTTCTGTGTTCAGTGGAAACTGGTGCATATAATAGCAACATTTGAGAGCATAAAGCTCTGTTCCGCCCCCCCGCCCCAATTCCTTTCTTTCCTTGAGAATTGTTCTTATGCATCGGAAAGGCCATGATATTTGTGAGAAGCTGAAAAAAAAAATGGAAAAAACCCCCTTCTGCTCGGGGGCAGATCGCTGCACAAAAGGCTGCGGGAGTGCCAGGGCTGAGCTGGCTGCAGCAGCCTGGAGTTTGCTGCTCGGCCTTCTCTGCGGCTGACGCACGGAGGTGATCTGACCGCTGTTTTCTCCTTCCCAAATTGTTTTCCAGTTGCTTTCCTGTCAAAGCCTCAAGGCTTGGTTACTCCCAAGAAAAAAGGGAACGGGAATAAAAGAAGAAAAGGCAAAGGCCTGGGGAAGAAGAGAGACCCGTGCCTGCGGAAGTACAAGGATTTCTGTATTCACGGCGAATGCAAATACATCCGAGAGCTGGGAGCTCCCTCCTGCATGTGAGTTGCTGGCGTGTGCCTGTGCCGGAGGAGCTTTAGTCACGGTTCCTTCAATTCTCCGGGCCGGGCAGAGGAAGAGCGGAGGAGATATTTTTAGTGCATGTTCCCCGTCCATGTGGGGACGGCTCTGACTTGGCCTCTTCCTTGTGCTTCTTGAGCAATGTCCATCCCCCACCAAAATCCGTCATGGACTTAGACCCAGCCTCCCCTGCCAGCACGGTGAGCTCTGCCTGAGCTGCTGCACAGAGACCCACAGCAGGGGGTTTCAGAGGACAGTGAGCAGGGGCTGGGGTCTCACAGCCAAGGTCTTCTGCAGCTCTGGTTTGCGAGACCCCATCCTGACTCTGTAACCCTGTGTCCTCCTGTCCCTCGCTGCTGCCAGCCTTGGCTGAGAGCTCAGGGCTCCCATGGCTGTCGGGGGGTACTGGTGCAGGCAGGAGGAGCATCTCTGCTGTGGCACCAGCAAGGCGGATTGGAGGTAGCACCTTTGGGGACAGTGTGCCAAAGCCATGCCCAAGCTGTCCCTTGGCCCTGATGAAGGACAGGGCTGTGTACCCCCTTCTCCCACTCCCCTGGGATGCAGGTAGAGAGCAAGGACTAGATGAGGCAAGCAGAGGAGAAAGCATTTGCCTGCTGCCAGGGCACCTGGATCCAGCACTGCTACCATGGGAAATACCCAGGGGTGCACATTTGATCCCTGCTGACGTGGGCAGTGGTTGAGCTGGCAGATATATAAGAGGCTTTGTTCTTTGCTATCAATCCTCTGAGCCACCCAGCCCTGCACCCGGAGCCCAGGGAAGATAATAGCTCCCTGGCTTACGGTGCCCACAAGATCTCGTGCCCTGCAATCCGCAGGGATCAGGCTCCGCGTAGCTCCTTGAACCGCTTAGTTTCTCTCTGCCTGGAAGCTGTCATGAAGTTGGGCCCTTGCACAGGGGGCTTGGGACTGCCAGCAAGAGGAGATCTCTGCTGGCTCAGCTTGGACCAGTGGCCCAGCACCATGTGCAGTGCAGCACCCCTGCCTGGGACTGGGACAGCCAGGCGTCCCCTGCCCAGCCTCCTGCCCTTCCCAGATCCCTGGGGCTGGGGGGGGACCTGGGACAAGGGCAAGCAGGAGGGGGCTGGCTGGGGCTCTTCAGCCTGGTGGCCCATCCCTGGGTGACATCTCCCCAGAGCCATCATGGTTTTTAGGAACAGCGGCCAACTGCCCCAGTCCCCTCCGATAATGAGGCCTCGTGTTGGCTGGTGTCACTCGATTGTGGCTGCTCTTGGTGGCTGGCTGCCCGTGTTGCAGGGTCTCCTGGATCGTCGCTTCCTTGGGCTGGTCCCTGGGGCACAGGGTCGGGTGAGGATGCTGCCTGGCTGGGTCCTGCACCTCTGCCTTGTGCCCAGCCTCGCTGCCGGGGCTGGGAGGTGACGCTGGCACGTGGTGTTGCTGCGAGCCAGGCAGGAGGGCTGGACTGAGACCCCGTCTTGGAGATAAGCTTGAGGGTCAGTGGCACTGAATGTAGAGAGAGAGAGATATATATATCTGGTCACATCAGTGTGCTTGGACTCACGGGGAGGGTTGGCAGCCTCGCAGCTCTGCTGGGGAGTGTTATTTCTGTTATGTGAGTAACCCCCTGAGTCTGCAGGGAGGTGGCACCTCTCTGGCTGGCAGGGTGTGGAGGGACATCCTGCTCCGAGGGAAGCGCTGAGCTCTGGTCCAGCTGCCTCTCTGCTCCCTTGCGTGGGACTTCCCACTTCCAGAGGTGGTCTGGGCAGCCTGGCTCTGCCTGAGGACGATTGGGAAGAGCACAGACCCCGGTGCCTTTTACTGGGGGGAGCTCAACCTTTCTAGGAGTCTTCACTTGGTGCTTGGGGCAGGAGAAACTTGATTTACCAGTACCAGGGAGGTGATGGTGACACCAGACCTCCCAGCTCAGGGAAGAGAGGCCAAGGGGAATGGGCAGGGTGCTGGCTAAGGCTGAGCAAAGAGGCAGCTCCTTTCCATGAGGGTGTGAGGGACACAATGACCTGTGCTTGGTCACCATGAACCCAATGGCACAATGACCTTCTGTGCGTGGTCATCACCAACCTTTAAGACTTTTCTTCTCACCCAGATGCCAGCCAGGATATCATGGAGAGAGATGCCATGGCCTCTCGCTGCCTGTGGAGCACCCCCCCAGCGCATACGACCACACGACAGCACTGGCCGTCGTTGCTGTCGTCCTGTCCTCCCTGTGTCTCGTCATCATTGCAGCCCTACTGATGCTCAGGTGAGTGGGACGGGCCTGAGCCATCGGATCTGCGTCCTTGGGAAGGCCAAATGCAGGGCAGGGTGGCAGGCACTTCTCCATGCTCTGAGCATCTCTTTGCTTGCCTCACAGGTGTCACAAGAGGGGTGTCTACGATGTAGAAAACGAAGAGAAAATCAAGCTGGGCATCACTGTGAATCACTGAGGATGCCGGGTGCTGGCGAGGTGAGCCCCTGGCCGGGCACGGGGCCGTGGTGGGGCTGGTGGGCATCTGGGGACTCTGCTTGTTCACTCTGGCTGGGACTGCTACATGGATCCTGTGCAGAGCCAGGCAGGAGCTGAAGGCAGTTTGAGCCTGGAGAAGCAGCTCACTGGATTTGGCCCGAGAGCCTGGGCTGCCCCGTGGGGCTCCAGCCCTCTTTCCTCCCATTCCCACTCAAGCCCCTGTCCTCTGACACCGCCAGCCACCATCACCTCCTCCTTTCTAACCTGACGTCCCTGCTTTGCCCTGTCACTGCATGCTTTGGGGACGTTTGGCAGTGGGGAAGCTGCTTCTCTTTTTTTTTTTTTCCCCCACTTGTTCTGCTCCCTCTCTGACCCTCTGAGTCACTTCCCCTCCTTAGATATTGCCTCTATTTATATATATATTAAAAAAAACGCTCTTCCTTTTCACTCCCACTCTGCTTATTACTTGCACCAATGTAATGCATTGCAGCTGGGCACAGCGGGATCTTGCTGCCAGCCCCGTGAGATGTGGCTCTGGCTGGGTGGTGGAGTGTGCTCTGCCCCAGGGGGGGGCACGTGGCCGGGTGCTGGAAGGCGTGCAGACTTCCTCTGATCTGGTCCAAACCCTGATGTTAGATGTGCCCTACGTATTACAGCTTCTTCTCTTTTTAAAAAAAGAAATCTTTGTTCTTTGTGAGGATGAAGTAATGCCTTCAAAGAATTTCTGTAATGTTGGTAATCGTGTTGGGGGTGGGATTTTTAGCTGTTCATAGGAGTTGAATTTTGGGGAAGGGGACTCAGCACAAGGTTTTCATCACTGTCCCCTCTGCCCTGGGGATTATTGGGGTGGATGTGTCCGGGGGGAAAAGTGCTGTGGTCCCTGGAAGGGAAGCATGGTGGAGATGGGGTGGGATGCTTAGCCACTGCTCCCCCGGCATCCTGGCTCCCATCCTCCCAGGTCCAGCCCCGCGAGGCGCGAGTGGCTGCTGCTGCTGGGGCTTCGGTTGCCGCGAGGTCTCTCCCGCTAGGCTGGGTGGGATGGGCACCTTGGCCCCACCACGCAGGAGCCACTCCATGGGCAGAGCGGCCCAGGGCCATGTTGTGAGCTCTCCTGCCGCTGTCTTGCAGGGGTCGGCACTAACGCACTTCTACCTCCTGGAAGAGGCGAGAGCCATGGAGCCAGCACCATCCCTGGGAGCCCGCAGCATGGCAGAAGCTCGCTGGAGCAGCAGGATGCCACCCACTTTGGGGCTGGTCAGGCAGCGGCGTCACTGCAGGGAGCTTCGTGGCCGTCTCCAGGACGGAGGGGGCTCGGGAGAGGCGCTCGCTGGCCGGGCGGCTGTGCGGAGGCCGGAGGGACCGGCCAGCCAGCGGCAGAGGGGCTCTCCAGCAGCTCTCCATCCACTGAGGTGTATGCCGAGGAACAAACTGTGAAAGGCAAGGAGACCGGGCTCGGGGCTTTCTTAGGTGCAGGAGGGGTGGGAGGGTAACAGCTATTTAACAAGATATTTTTCATTTTAAATTATATATTTATTTTAGACGAACTGTACATAGTATTTATATTTATTGTAGGTCTGGCCCTGCATCCTTCATGTAGGTCAAGATGACAGGGTCAGACCTCCCTTATTTTTTAAGTGCAATGTAATATTCTAATAAATAACACTTTGTTACAAACACTTGGGTTGTTAATTTAATGATGGAGGTGGAAAGGAGTCAGACCTCTGAAGACTGCATGCCCTTGCGAGTGGGGTATTGCAAAGAGTGGCAGAGATCCTGAGTGTGCGGCAGGGGTTGCTGGATTGGCTTGTGCCATCCTTGGGGCGCAGCAGAGCAGCAGGGTGCAAGGGGCCGTGGTAGGATCTGTCCTGCAGGAGCCTGCAGCCAGGTCAGCCCCATCTGTGCTTCTTTAGAGATTTGAATCTTTGCCAGCTGATGCCCTGGGAGGGATGTGATGGTTGGGTGTCTGCTCATCAGGCAAAGCTGCCTCCAGTATGAGTGAAGCCACTCTGGCCACTGATGGATCCAAATGGGACTGATTCCCAGTTTTAAGCCAGCATTTGGCTAAAAAATCAAGAGGTGGACTCTCACACCTCCCTTGCAGGGGATCCCAGCAGTTCCTGGGGTAGCTGCAGGCTCCTGGGGCTGGGGTCATTCCAGCAAGCATCCTTTTAGATGGTGGTTCAGGACTGATTCCCGACTTTGCAGTAAAAATAACCCCCAAACCACTTCTTTCCTCTTCCCCGATCTTCTCCAGGGGGAGCTGGGATCAGGGTGAGGTGCTGGCTCTAGTAGAGAGCCTTGAAGCAGAGAGAAAGGTCCTTCCTCCCGCAGGAAACCCGCTTCCCTCCAGCCCCTTTCACTTCAGCAGATGTCAAACTTCAGTTTTCAAAGGGGAGTGCTAAGCTACTGCTTTCCACTCCTGCTCCTACAGTGTGTGCTAAATCTGAGCAGTGAGTAGTCTGCAGAGCTTTTTGGCCTAATTTAGCCAAAATTTAGCTCTGGTAAAGTATGAAATAAATAAGCTTTATGCTTACTGGGGGAGGGGTTGCTTAGGAAGTGAGTGCATAGGTTCATTCCTCTTGCACAGCTGGTAAGTTTTGTGGTACAAAACCTGGGGTGTGGGAAGGGGGAACGCAGCAATACTTCGGCTTTCCAGTGCTTCCCGAGATAGAAGGGCTAAAGTACACGGCTACGGCAGATGGGAAGCAGGTGGGTGACAAGGGGCACCCTCATATCAGGTAGTGTTCTCCTCTATCCCTCCAGTTCTGGGGAAGGATGAGGGAAGAAACTGGAGGAGCCAGCAGATCAACAACTGGCTCCGAGCCTGGTGTCACCGGCAGGACTTTGGGTTCTTCGACCATGGGTTGGTTTACATGGCACCAGGCCTGCTGGCGGCAGACGGGGCGCACCTGTCCCAAAGGGGGAAAAGGATCCTAGCGCAGGAGTTAGCAGGGCTCATTGAGAGGGCTTTAAACTAGATTTGAAGGGGGAAGGGGATAAAACTAGGCTTGCTAGAGAGAAGCCTAGGGGAGGCACGCCGATGAATGAGGGATGGCGTGCCAGCGAGGCCCTTCGGTCAGCTGTCTCAGATGAGGTAGGACAGAGAGACCCGTGCAGCAGCAGGGATGCAGGGGTCATCAACCAGCTAGGAACCACGGAAATACCTGAGATGGGACATGTAGGGAGTAGGGCTTCTCCCACCACAAAGGCAACAGGATCACTAGCCCAGCTGAGGTGCATCTACACGAATGCACGGAGCATGGGCAACAAACAGGAGGAGCTTGAGGCTGTTGTGAAAGGGGAAAACTACGATATAGTTGCCATCACGGAAACATGGTGGGATGACACACATAGCTGGAGTGCCACGATGGACGGCTATAAACTCTTTAGAAGGGATAGGCAAGGAAGGAGAGGCGGTGGGGTAGCCCTCTATGTTAAGGAGAGTCTGGACTGCCTTGAGCTCGAGGATGGTGACGAGAGGGTTGAGTGCCTGTGGGTTAGAATCAGGGGGAAGGCCACCAAGGCAGACATTGTGGTGGGAGTCTGTTATAGACCACCCAATCAGGATGAGGAGGCAGATGAAGTATTCTACAGGCAGCTGGGAGAAGCCTCACGATCGCTGGCCCTTGTTCTCGTGGGGGACTTCAACTTGCCGGATGTCTGCTGGAAATACAATGCAGCAGAGAGGAAACAGTCCAGGAGGTTCCTGGAGTGTGTGGAAGATAACTTCCTCACGCAGCTGGTGAGGGAGCCCACGAGAGAAGGCGCCCCGCTGGACCTGTTGTTTGTGAACAGAGAAGGTCTTGTGGGTGATGTGACGGTCGGAGGCCGTCTTGGGCTCAGTGACCACGAAATGATAGAATTCTCGATTCTCAGAGAAGTAAAGAGGAGGGTCACCAGAACTGCCACCTTGGACTTCCGGAGGGCAGACTTTGGCCTGTTTAGGAGTCTGGTTGGCAGAGTCCCTTGGGAGGCAGTCCTGGAGGGCAAAGGCGTCCAGGAAGGCTGGACATTCTTCAAGAGGGAAATCTTAAAGGCGCAGGAGCAGGCCGTCCCCGTGAGCCGAAAGATGAGCCGGCGGGGAAGAAGACCGGCCTGGCTGAGCAGAGAGTTCCGGCTGGAACTTAGGAAAAAAAAGAGAGTCTACCACCTTTGGAGGAAGGGGCAGGCAAGTCAGGAGGACTACAAGGATGTTGTGAGGTCATGCAGGGAGAAAATTAGAAGGGCCAAAGCCCAATTAGAACTTAGTCTGGCTACTGCCGTAAAAGACAACAAAAAGTCTTTCTACAAATACATTAACAATAAAAAGGGGGCTAAGGAGAATCTCCCTCCTCTATTGGATGCGGAGGGAAACTTAGTGTCAAGGGATGAGGAAAAGGCTGAGGTGCTAAATGCCTTCTTTGCCTCAGTCTTCAACAGCAAGGGAAGTTGCTCTCTGGGCACCCAGCCCCCTGAGCAGGAAGACAGGGATGGGGAGCAGAATGTAAACCCCGAAGTCCAAGGGGAAATGGTCAGTGACCTGCTACGCCACCTAGACACGCACAAGTCTATGGGGCCGGATGGGATCCACCCAAGGGTGCTGAAAGAGCTGGCAGAAGTGCTCATCAAGCCACTCTCCATCATTTACCAGCAGTCCTGGCTAACTGGGGAGGTCCCAGTTGACTGGAAGCTGGCAAATGTGACGCCCATCTACAAGAAGGGCCGGAAGGAGGATCCGGGCAACTACAGGCCTGTCAGCCTGACCTCGGTGCCTGGGAAGGTTATGGAGCAGATCATCTTGAGTGCCATCATGCGGCACATACGGGACAACCGGGTGATCGGGCCCAGTCAGCACGGGTTTATGAAAGGCAGGTCCTGTCTGACCAACCTGATCTCCTTCTACGACATGGTGACCCGCTTAGTGGATGAGGGAAAGGCTGTGGACGTTGTGTACCTGGACTTTAGTAAAGCCTTTGACACCGTCTCCCACAGCATTCTCTTGGAGAAGCTGGCTACCCATGGCTTGGATGGGCATACTCTGCGCTGGGTAGGAAACTGGCTGGATGGCCGGGCCCAAAGAGTTGTGGTGAATGGAGTTAAATCCGGTTGGAGGCCGGTCACAAGTGGTGTTCCCCAGGGCTCAGTACTGGGGCCAGTTCTGTTCAATATCTTTATCAATGATCTGGATGAGGGGATCGAGTGCACCCTCAGTAAGTTTGCAGATGACACCAAGTTGGGAGGGAGTGTTGATCTGCTGGAGGGCAGGCAGGCACTACAGCGGGATCTGGACAGGCTGGATCGATGGGCCGAGGCCAATTGTATGAGGTTCAACAAGGCCAAGTGCCGGGTCCTGCACTTGGGTCACAACAACCCCAGGCAACGCTACAGGCTTGGGGGGGAGTGGCTGGAAAGCTGCCTGTCGGAAAAGGACCTGGGGGTGTTGGTTGACGGCCGGCTGAATATGAGCCAGCAGTGTGCCCAGGTGGCCAAGAAGGCCAACGGCATCCTGGCCTGTATCAGAAATAGTGTGGCCAGCAGGAGTAGGGAGGTGATTGTCCCCCTGTACTCGGCCCTGGTGAGGCCGCACCTCGAGTACTGTGTTCAGTTTTGGGCCCCTCACTACAAGAAAGACATTGAGGTGCTGGAGCGTGTCCAGAGACGGGCAACGAGGCTGGTGAAGGGTCTGGAACACAAATCCTATGAGGAGCGGCTGAGGGAACTGGGGATGTTTAGCCTGGAGAAAAGGAGGCTGAGGGGAGACCTTATTGCTCTCTACAACTACCTGAAAGGAGGTTGTAGAGAGATGGGGGTTGGTCTCTTCTCCCTAGTAACAGACAACAAAACAAGAGGAAATGGCCTCAAGTTGCGCCAGGGGAGGTTTAGATTGGACATTCGTAAAAACTTCTTTACCGAAAGGGTTGTCAGGCATTGGAACAGGCTGCCCAGGGAGGTGGTGGAGTCCCCATCTCTGGGGGTATTCAAAAGGCGTTTAGATGAGGCCCTAAGGGATATGATTTAGTGGGGGACTTGGTAGTGATAGGTTAATGGTTGGACCCGATGATCTTGGAGGTCTCTTCCAACCAGAACAATTCTATGATTCTATGATTCTATATGCGATCACCCGGAGAGTAAAAGCCCCAGCAGCTGCAGTGCCCTGAGTCCCAGAGCCAGGGAAACAAGTTACTGGCTCTGCTTTGTGCAAACCTGAACCTTAACTCTGTGGGAGTGCCAGTTTAATCAGAGACTCCAAACTTCGGCCTTTTCCAATGTCTATTAAGCAAATAATGCCTCCAGCTGCTGTGCAGGAGGCCCTTCTGCTCCGGGTCGCCTGGCTGTGTCCCTGCCTTGCTGGTCTGCTGCTGCTCCCCCTCCTGGAGCCACTCCTGCTCCAGCCCTGCCGCCTTTCTGCCTTCACGGTGGGCAGCTCTGCACGCCCGGGGCTCCACGCCACCCTGGCGGCACTGGGAACAGCTCCACTGGAAGGCTTTTCTGCAGACAGCTGGAACTTCTGCCCAGAGCCCAGCTGCCCTCTTCCTTCCCTGCAAGGACATGTTCTGGTCCACTTTGCTCCTCTGCAGGCTGGCAGGGCAAGCTGGACTGCCCACAGGTGGTAATTTAACAGGCCAAGAGATGGGAAACACGTTTTGGAGATGTAGGGAGTGGGAAGTTGGCTGGATCCTATGGGCTGGCTCTGCCTGCCCCACTGGGCTGGGAAAGGCTGACAGTCCTACAGATGCTCTCTTCCCGGCTAAGGCGGGGATGAAGGCCCTGGGGCAGCTCCCCGGTCCGGCTGTGCTTGTGGCCACGAAAGAGGAGGTGCCCCAGAGCCTCGCTGGGGCGCGCAGGGCTCTGCCCTGCCCAGGATGCCTGCGCACTGCGGGGGAGGCCGGGCTGCTCACCCAACTGTGCCTGCAGGAATGGCGTGCCAGGAAAGCAGTCTCCACCACCCCGCCATCCCCCCTGGACAGGAGTGGGCTGCTGCGGCAGCTGGCCGAGCTGAGCACTGCCGGGGGTCCTGGTGAAGGGAGTTGGTGGCCTCCAGCAGCCCCAGCTCAGCAGCCTGGCCTTTCACCCCACTCTGGGCATGGACCCAGGAGGACAAACACGTCACCAGCCACAGCATTTCCTGACTGCCACCGTGTCAAGCCCACTTGCTGCCTCTGACACTGACTCCACACTGTGACCTCTGGCATCTCCCTTCAGATCCCTTTGATGCGTGTGCCTGGCTTGTCTGCGGGTGACAAAATGTGCCCAGCCACTAAATGCCATCAGCCGGTGTGTCACCCAGCTCCCTGCCTGGGCTCACTCGGTCCCACTGCAGGCAGAGACCACGCACCTGGAGGAGAGCCCTGCAGGTTCTTCTCAGTCCCTTCTCCAGAGCGAGGGCCAAAGCTAGGAGACCTCCAAAATCCCAGATGTGGATTTAATAAAAAATTGCATTGTATTGCATTAGTTAATTTAATAACCAGTTCTCCCCTGCCTACCCCAGCACCTTGGCAGCCATGCTTCAGCGCCTTTGGCCATCACAGTGCGGCAGGGTTTGGATGGAGGCGGCAGCAGTGCACTGGAGCAGGGACAAGGCAGCCAAAGAGAAACCCCAAAAGTGGCTGAACCACCCCTGCTGCCTCTCTTCGGAAGCAGGTGGTGGGAGCTCTGCGCGCAGCTCCATTTGGCTGATTTTCCTCCTGACTGGGGTTGTTGGCTTTGCCCAACTCCTCGCCCAGCCGCTAAGCCCTGAGCCTGGAACAGGCTTTGCCACAGTGAGGCATCTCCCATGGGTTTGTTGCCACCATAGAGAGGGCGACACAAATCCACCCCAGGCGCCTGCGGAGTTGGGGGCACAGTGGAAGGACTCACAACAGCATGCAGCTGCCCACGCAGGCAGGGGGTGCAGGCAGTGGGGACTGACCCCAGCTCTGCACTGGGTAGCAATGGCAGGAGGCCGGCGGGTGGGCGGCTGCGGTGGCTGGAAAGAGCTGGGGAGGGCACCGAAAAGGGCGGCTGCGCTTTGGGAGCAGGTGGCAACAAGAGCCAACCTTCGCCCAAAAGGCATCGGATGGCCTCATCATGATCTCATCCCTTACTGGAGTCTGGGCAAGCTCCAAGGAAAGCTGTGGGGCTGGAGGGAGTGAAGGTGACTCATTTGTGGGCAGAGGCAGGCCGCGGGTGCCGGGGGCAGCAGGCAGCCAAAAGCTGCCGCTGCAGGAGATGCAGCACTGCCATCTCCTCCATGGGGAGCCCGCGGCCCCCCGGGCCTCCCACCGCCCAGCTCGGTACCTCTGCCCGGCAAGCACGCCACTATTTCAACCTCCCCTCGGCGTTTCGCTGGATCCGAGATGTCCGTCACCCCCAGACCCAGCACCTCCATGGATCTGGAGGATGAGGCTGCCTTTGGCACTAGGTGTTATTAATGAAGCACCGCTCTAGCTCTGGTTTTAGCGCCCGTTACCACTTTTTGGTCTGTCCCTGGCGCTCCCCCTCTGGGGGCTCTGGGACCCTCTCCTGCGGCCGGCCGGGGGCCCTGTGTCAGCGCTGGCAGGCATAGGGAGGTGGCAGGGGCGGCTGCCGGGCTCCCGAGCCCTGGCAGAGCTCTGCCAGCTCAGGCAAGGGCGGGTGGGCTGTGGCAGCCATCGGGGGGCGCGGGCAGCAGAGCGGGGCGAGCGCGGCCCCCCACGGCTGGGTACTGCCGGGCTCGGGGGGCTCCAGGGGCACCTCAGGGCTGCCCAGGGGACTAAGCTGCACCCGGGCCCGCAGGGCATGGCCAGGCCCGCTGGGCTCTCCCCTGGCTTCGCCCTCGGCGCGTCCCCCTCACAGGGGCCACGCCTCGCCCCCCAGCGCGGCCCCCGCCTCGCGCTGAGGTGGCTGGGCCAGGGACACCCACGCGGGACCGGCCGGACGGGGAGGCCTCGTCCCCCACATCCCAACCAGGTGTCCCTGCCCCGTGAGGGGACCCCACAGCAGCCTGGGATCCCCATCCTGATGAGGAGACCCCACGGCACATCCCCACGCCCGTAACGAACCGCACGGCCCACGGCGCGCCCGGCCCCGCTGATGGGACCCCGCGCCCCTCCCCCCGCGCATGCGCAGCAGGACGCAGTAGCAGCGCCCCCCCTCCCCCCGCGCAGGCGCCGTGCGGAGACAAGATGGCGGCGCCCGTGGACCTGGAGTTGAAGAAGGTACGAGTCTCTCCGCGGTGGGCAGCGTGTTTTCCCCGCGTCCCGGAAGGCGTCTGCCTGCTCCCGTCCTCCCCTGCAGCCCGGGGCCGGTTCGGCACCCGCCGCCCGGCCTCAGCAGCGCGGGGCTGGGGCCGGGGGCGCGGCCTGTCAGGGCCGCCCCTCATCGCCGCTGCTCTCCCCCCCAGGCCTTCACCGAGCTGCAGGCCAAGGTGATAGACACGCAGCAGAAGGTGAAGCTGGCCGACATCCAGATCGAGCAGCTGAGCAAGACGAAGAAGCATGCCCACCTCACCGACACGGAGGTCATGATGCTGGTGGATGAGACCCGCATGTACGAGGGTGTGGGGAGGATGTGAGTACCTGCCCGGCCTGCGGTGGATGGCCGGGGCTTCCTTGCTGTGCCGAGAGCGGCTGGCTGGCTCCCAGCCTGGGTGTACCTGGCTTCTGTAGCGGAGTAGGGTAGTGATTGCAGCCCTGTGCACAGGGAGACTCCCCAGCCTCCGTGTGTAAGAGGCCTCTAGGCTGCTGCCCCGTGCAGGACGCTCTTCCCTTTACAAAGAATGTGTTGGCTTTCTCATGTTCATTTGTTTCATTTTTCTCATTGTCTTTCATTTTTAATTCCAGCAATCTGCCTGGGAATGCAGTGAGACTTACTGGGTTTTATCTCTTGGGGTTAGCTACTGGCTGCCTTGAAGAAGGACTGTTATAAAAGTTACTGGCTTTGTGTGGTTTTGCTTACTGGCTCCGTACCTGGCCATGATGGTCTTGTCTGGCACCTCTGGGAAGTTTGTAATCTAGACTAGCAGAGCAGCATTCTAATGACAATCAGCATTTGTGAGAAGGCTCTCACAAATCTGCCCAGCTTCAGTCGTTTCCAATGTAGTTTACATCAGACTCCTTGAAAAACCCCCGTGCACAGTTCACATGCTCAGGGCTTTGCTTGCACGAGTGTTCTGCAGAAATGGTCTTTGCAGTATCATGCCAGGGAATGGATCTAATGGGTGTTGCCTGGATTTTTTAAACCCTTGGAAGCTCATATGGGTAGTCCCAGTGCACTCGTAAAGATGTGCTTCTGTGTGTTGGATGGCTGTCGAAAGAAACACCTTAAACCAGAATTAACGTGTTTTGATTAACTTGCACAACGTACTTCTGTTTGACATCAGCAGCCTCTGATAGAAGACTATGCAAAGTGGTTTCACATCTGAAACTTGTGCTTACTTGATAAATATCACACTAGATTTCTGTGTTTCTGATTTGAGAGTACTATGATTTTTCTCATGTCTCTTCTGAGTTGGGTAACAGTGATGACTCTGCTCAGCTTGGGATGTGGTTTTGCGAAACACTGAATCTGCTCTGACTGCTGCCAAAACGAGTGATTGTATCGACCTCTTCCCCACCCTATGTTTACCCCACCTTCTTCGTGTTGAAGTGGATGATCACAGGGCCGAGCAGTGAGCCAGGTCAGACTAAAGTGCCCTGATCCATCAGACCACGCAATCTCTAGATCGAGTTGTAGGGAGGTGGCAGGACTGGGAAGCCAGGAATGGTGTATAGTTTGCCCTTTGCTGCGAGTTTTCAGGTGAAGTTGTACCCAGGCTAATGGAGGTGTTCAGCGTGACAGAGCCCCCTTCTTGGCTCCTGGTAAATAAACTTTTCTATGTAGGTGAATTAGATGTTGGGTTTGTGTGGGCATGCTAGTGACTGGTACCTCAAAAGGAGATAGATTTTGGTCCCTTGCAAGAGGGGACTGATTTGACCCGGGCAGGCTGTAGGCGTGGCAAACACTAGTGTTTGGAGTAGTCATGAGACGACTCGTAAGGGTTTTTTCTGTTTGGTTTTGTCACAGAGCAGACAGGTGAAGAGAAGATAATTCTGGAGTCAACAATTTTTTCAAAGCTTTTTTAAAATCCAGAAGTACAGAATACTTCTCCTATATGGAGAATTCCCTCAAGATACCTTAAAAATGTGAGTGTATTGGTCTTTATCATAAAGTAATCCTGCTTGTGAATCCAATGTGGGTAGCAGATTCTCTTTCAGTGGTGGCTGAAATGCATTGTCCTGCTTTCTGCTTCTGCCTCCCACTTAGGAGTAAGAGACGCTTACCTTCTTTGTGTCCTCAACCATTTACACTTTCTCTGTGTGCAGCAGCTGCAGGAGTGGCAGTCTTCTGGGGAATCTTCTTTTGCTTACCTTTCCGTGACCAGACAGGCATGGCAGGCAGCTCTCGCTCCTCAGGGATGGCAGAGGCGCTGTCAGAAAAATATTTGCATTATGCTAGTATTTAAAAGCTGAACTCTTCATGGGCTGTGTTGTACTGGTCGCTATGCAAATACAGATTAAGCGAGTGCTCTTCTTCTGAATACTACTCATTCACTCATTTATTTATTTATTTATTTATTTTGTCCTGCCTTAGCTTGGTGTGGTATTTCTGTGAGCTCTGCCTGTTCTGGCCGTAGGGCTGAAGGCTGCCTTGCCAATTGGCAGTAATGCTCTGGTATGATCTGTGTCACTCCCTAGTGTGGAGGACACGCACCAAGGACACAAGGTTCTTCCTGGAGCCCACTCCAACCCCTAGTAGAGAATTTATTGCTGAAATCTGGGCTTTTAGTAAAGCAGGCTAAAGCAGCCCTTGAGCAGGAGTTAAAATCCAAGGGCAGTCTGGCATCTTGTGTTCCCCTGGAGACCAAAGGAGGTGGTCATTATGGTTCTTCTGGACATATAAGCCATGTTCTGTGAAGTGGAATTGCAGATTTTTTTTAATTGGTTGGCTTCATTGGCTTGCACAGAAGTGGGAGTTCAGCCACCAAACGGATATTTATGATGCCTCCATTTCTTTTGCGTAGTCCAGCATGCAAATGTTAGAGCTCTAGCGGGTTTCAGTTATCCAGAAAGGGTGGAGGTCTGCATCATTGTTAACTCTGATTATCAGTGCTCTTCTGACAGCTTGCTTGAATAGCTAAATTATTTTAAATAAGTTTTGTGCTTCTATTCCTGTGCTCAACTTTTTTTTTTTTTCCCTTTTGTTTTCTTTAACCCATTTAAGCTGCTACTTAGAATCTGGCTTCTGATAGAGTTTCTCTGTTTTTTTTCTTCAGCTTTGGTGGTTTGGGGTGTGTGCAGGGGGCTAGAATGTACACTTCTGTAGGATAAGATACTCCAGATCTTCGTGGAATTTGAAGGCTTGAGGAACTGTGGTGATGTGCTGCATCCTGGGAGGAAGTCTGCCTACGTTGGTACTCGCTTCCGCACTACTTGGAAAACAGTTGTGTGGTTTTTGTCCTCTGAACCCCTGTCTTGAGCCTCCTTCCTTTCCGAGAGACTTTCTCTGCACTGCTGTCAAATGTGAAAGTCCATTTGTTGTTCCTCAACTTGGTGTTTTTTTTTTTTTTTAATATTGTAGTGTGTGTAACAGGCAGAGGCCTTACTGGCCTCCACATGTGGGGCTCAATTTACTTTTGCTGTAGCTATTTTTGGTTTGACACAAGAAATGTCAGTGCCACATAGTATGAGATGATGAATTGCTGTGTACTGTACATATCCGTGAGGCTGGGATATCATCTGAGTGGTGGCATCTTGCCAAATACATTTCAATTCTGTTACTTCATACTCTTTTGAAAGGCCTGTTACGTAGCCTGAGACAACTACCACTATGCTGGACTTCTGCTTAAGCTATTTGTGAACTGATATCATCATATTGCTTTGAGAACTATGCTGAAAGTTTAAGCTTCAGAATTCTGTCTGAATATTTCAGACCTTTCCCTTTACATTCTTTTAACCTATAACCTGGACAAGATCCTTAATTTACAGAAGAAAAATGTCCGGCACTTGTGCTAGGCGCAGTGAGGAAAGCACTCCAGTTTTTCATGCCATGCCAAAATAGATAGTCAGTTTTGGTTTGATATTGCTTTATCATCAGTTTACTTCTACAACAAATGGGAGAACACTGACTAAAATACAAGAAAGTAAAAATCAAGCAAATACTGTAGCACAACTTTATGTTCAAGGTTTTCTGAGAGTATAGTATATTATTACAGCTGTCCCTATAAAATGACTTTATGCGAGTATAGTATTTTATGGAGACAGCTGTAATAATATGATTTTGACTTTTTTTTTTAAGAGCGGTTCAGATTTTTGGTGGCTGAGCCATACACAAGTGAAGAGAGGATTAAATGTTCTTGATCATTCCTGAGATTTAAATGCATTTCTGCTTTTACTGTGATTCTTGGTTTTGTTTGAAAATGAGACATCATAAGTCATTGTAAGCTCTTTCCTGGACCCCTGAAGACAGTAATCGCTACTGCACATATCTCAATACAGCTGCAGTAGCTGCGTTTTTACTTTTTGTGTGTGTATGAGATTTGGTGTTCGATTCTACCAGCACAGATCACTGCAGAATATGGTAGCTGTACTGTGCTTCCCGCTCACATTTCAAAAAACTCACAAAGAACTGAAGGACACGCAAGGCTTAATCTTTATGGTTCAGTTACTAACTATAGGCTGGTCTGTGAAATCCGAGTGGTTTCTCTATCGCCCATCTCCTTGGGTAAGGCTTTGTGCAGAGTTCAGCGCTGAAGCCCAGCTGTTGAGAAGCTGACAGGTGCTGCAATACTTAAATGAATCCCAGAGACAAGCATGTTGCTATCAGCCTGTGCTCGATATGTAGTTTATAAACGTGAAGCTCCTCTATCTAGCTGATGAAAAAGGGAAGATTTTATTTTCCACGATAAGTCTGGTGTGTCTAGTAAGTACAATCAGGCACTGAACTGCGAAGAAAACAAAATTGTGTCCAGCTGCTTGACCACTGTTTGTGCTGTATGTTGAACAAGATGGGTGTTGGGAGATGGTGCATGAGGAATCACGGCTACGTGGTGTGACACGTGTGCATAAGCCGTAAGGTTTTCCATCACCCAGTTGGTCTTTATTTCAGGTTTTTCTCGATTTTGAACTACTCACTTTTGTTGCGGCCTGAATAATGTTCTTCACAGTGTTATGTGTGAGTGGGGCTGTAAAAGTTTGCAAGATCTTTTTAGAGAGCTGTCACAGGAAGCGTAAATCAAAACAGTGCACGCAGGGGTAATGCAGTAGTAGGCTGTACTGGTGCTGTGACTTGAGCAGTGAATTAAGGGGCCGCAGTTGGTTGTCGTCCTCTTCCTGGCTGATCAGGTGTGTGAGAGGAGCTGGTCAGTGGGCTCCATGGTTACAACAGTGGGATACTGGGAGTCTGGACTCCTGGATTCTGTTCCTGATCGGAAAGGGAGCTGTTCTCTTGGGCACAGGCTCCTTTTCCAACTTGACATCTTCAGATTTCTGAAACACGCTCCCCCCTGCCCTTCCCCCACTTAGTTCTTGATCTTATTCCTGCTGCCCTGGGCTGCTCACTTCTAATCTCCTGGATATCTTGGTCCAGTTATAGCTCTCCTGCCCTGCTGCTCTACATAATTTCTCCATGCAATACTGAAACTTCAGAGAAGAAAAGATTTCCATGACTTGCATGCAAGGTGTATATCTGCCCAGTTCTAGGAAACAGCTGCATTTCTTTAAAAGATCAGTTTTAGACAGAGAACTGGCGTAGAATGGACACATCTGATAAGTCAATGTTTGTCAAATGTATAAGCAGCAGAAAAAAGGTTCTTACAATAAAAATAATAGCTAATTAAAAAAAAAAAAAGGTGTTTTACTTAGTCCTCCATGAAATAAACGTGTTGGTTATAGTCCCCCCCACCTACTCCATGCACATTGTGATAGAAGATTAGCGATACAGCTTTTACTTGATGCTTGTCTCCCCTGCCTGGAGACATTTAACTCTTCAGGAACATTTTTCTGTTGGAACTAGGAGTATGACATTCAAACAAATCTGTTCCATTCGTCTTTTCTTTATTCCTAACTTTTTCCCTGCCTGTTATCTAGGCAACACAGAGGAAGGAGCTACCTGAGTAAACGTAAAGGAGATGAAATCTAAACGGAGAAGAAAAGGGTCAGAACAGAGACAAACTACTGATGTAGACTGCCATTGTTGCTAGAAGAGACAGTTTGATCTGCTGTGATCCAGAGGCAACGCGCTGTCGTAGAAATACCAGAGCCTTCAACGAGTCTTGCACATGCAGGGCAGCAGTTTGGAGGTCAGACTGTTGTGGGGAGCGAGGGCCATAGTAAGGTACCTTCGTTTCGTCCCTACCCCCAGAAAGTGGAGGTTTGGGGTCTCTTGCAAATGCTTCTTTTGCTTCAGTGGTAGAATTCTCTTTGGATACATGCTAGACAGGTATTAACTGTTTTGGGGAGCTTGAACTGCTCCTGCGGCTTGCTGTGCCAAATGACTTTGCAAAAAACTATGGAACATGACTGTCTTATTTCTGAAGTTCTCCAGGCACTTAAAATGTCACTGATATTCTGAAACAGCAAGGAACTTCCATTTGTTTTAATATTTAGTGGATTTAAAGTACTGTATTTTGAGTCTTTTCCCCCATTTCCTAAAGGAAATGGAATCAAGAGTTAGAGTCCCTGTGGAAATACTGAGTGCTAGAGCACTTCTTTCAGAATATAGGGCTGTTTCTCTGGTTTAGCACCGACACTTAAATTTGGCTTTCCTGTGGCAGAAGAGAATGGCCGAATCACTGGACCACAGAAGTACTGGGAGAGTCCCTGTCGTATCCCTGTCTTGCTTGGGGATGCCCTTCCAGGTGTGGTGTCAATGGATTTTCGGGCCAGCAGGGCAGGGTATGACAAGGTACCCAATGCGCAGGGCCCACAGCCATCGGGTGGAGATGCCCAGAGTCCGTCTCTGGTCTGATAGGTGTATGTCAACATAATACATCAATTTTATGTGGAACAGCCTTAATACAAACGAGAAATCTAGGTCTGAGCATCCTCTGACCTAGCTGCCTGTTCAAAGCCTGAAAGAAGGAGGGTTTAATTCATGACCCCTACATTAAAAGACTGAAGTAAAATATGAGGAAACCAATCCTGTGGGATGAGATCGCTATTTTACACAAGTTTAATACAGAGACGCAAGAACCAAAGTGCTGAACTCAGGAATGCTACGACTGCTGTCTTGAATTTTTATTTTTGTTTTCTCTGTAACTATTTGCTGAATTAACAGAATGTTTCAGCCAGTTTAAAAAAAAATAATAATTAAAAAAAAAATCAGTCTTTCTCAGAAGAAACGATTTTCCAAAACAACATCCAGCACTTTTGGTCCACAAATGCTGATTCTAAAAAGTTTGTTCTTACTGATTAGGAAACAACAGTGTGATTGTTTTAGTGCTAGCTAATTTAACTCTAGCATCCAGAAATATCTCTGTATTAGTGTTACTCTTGAATTCTTTTGACTCGGTTATCTTTACATCCACTTCTGTGATGTTTGCTGTATTGCTTTCTTTGATGCTTTGTTGTAGCAGGATTTGGGATGTGCAGAAGCCAAGGCTGTGCTATTTAACAACCACCAGCTGACAGTTGGGTCTTCCTCCTCACTTAGCATTTCAAAGGTTTCTTCCTAGGCAAGGCACAAAGATTTTTTTCCTTTTTTTTTTTTTTTTTTTCCTTGCAACTGTGCATGAATTTGCTTTTCAAAAGAGGTGTATCTTGATTTTGCTAGTTTTCCTGTATAGGTTCTTAGTGAAGGGCTCCTGCTGAGAAGGGTAAACATAAGTTTGCCTGTCAGAGTATAGAAGTATCTCCACGTCACTTCATTTACTGCTCCAAAGTTCACCTTTCTGATCGCAGAAGATTTACCAATAGAAAAAAACTTTTTAAAAATAGAAATTTCTTTAGGATTGGATGAGCAGGGTGTACACACCAACGTTTCTTGTTTGTGTTTTCCTAGATGTGTGTTCATTTGATGTTGTGGTGTTTTGTTGTTTTGTTTCGTTTTTTTAAATGTTATTCCTTACGAATTTGTAGGGAATTCTTAAAAATACAGGAAACTCTAGAAATGGATCTTCACTTCCCATTATCAGAAAAATTGTTTCTGTTTTCTGCTGCTTGCAACTTTCAAATATGGTACAACCTAGACTGCAAAAAATTTATTTGAAGTGCATCTGCTAGTAGGCGTGCTGTAGTCGTTTGAGTTTCCTTTGCTTAGACAAGCTACAAGTCATCACTGCTACATACTAAAAAATGACATTAAAGCAAAATTAGAAGATAAAACCACTAAACCAGGGATATAGTGAGGAAAAACTACTCGTGGAGATTTCACCTCTGTGAACTGCAGTCATGTTTGCACTGTTTTCCCCACATGGTTTGAATCTCAAATGTTATTAATTCCATTTATGTCTATTGAGCCTTCAAAAAGAATTAATGATGTTCTTTAAAAGCAGACCACAGTACTATTTTATTATTTTGGGTTGTACTATATTTAATACACACTTAGAGGTATATCACTGCTTTCTTTTTTTAAAGAACCAAGCATGAACAATGGTATAAATCTACCATCTAGTTAAGTGTCTGGCAATGCAGAAACTGCTGTTTGCAAGCTGTGTTACTATCTTGGCTTGAAGTAACATAATATGCTGTAACTATTGACAGATCCAAAAAAAAAGGAAAACTCAATGTAAACATGGCCTGAAGTGCAGAACAAACCCCATTGCCCCTCAGCAGGGTGTGAGGGACGTGTTGGGCCGGTCCGTGGAGAGGTTTGAGGAAGCAAACAGCGTGGCACTTTTTGTTCTCTTCCTTTAGCTCCTTAAAGTAAATAGGTTTATGGCTTACAAATGTTCATCTGAGTAAAAGTTACCCTTGTTGTGGCCTACATAAGGCTCAGTTTGGACTGCTTCCAGCGCCGCTAATCCTGGTCTCTGCGTGCTCCAGTGCTGCCAGGCTGAGGTTGCACCGGTTTTGCTACCCACTGGAGATGCTGCCAGCATGCTTCAGCCCGTGTCTCCTTCCCAAACAGCTCCTGGTGCATATCCACCTCTCTGAGTGCAGTAGTAAAATGACACGTGAACTATAAACTGCTACTCCTAGAATGTATTCATATATAATCCTCCCGATATAAGCTGCAGGATTTGTTTTGCTTTAAGGTATGTGCTGCTTTGGCGGGGGGGAGGGGGGAATAGTTAGGTTTAGCTATATTGAGAGTGACCCAATGAGACGACTGACCACGAAAATAAAAGCAAACATAGAAAAAGCTTCAACTCATCTGTTCCAACTCCATCTGTTTCTGCACAAGCTCTAGTTAAGGCATATGACCTGTTGAATGGGAAATTCAAAATCAGACTGAAAAATGTGAAACCATTAGACATGAAGGGTGGCAGCACAAACTATAATTAGTCAAAATTTTCCTTTTCTTTTAATATTGCTTCCTTGTCTTGTTTGGAACTGGATAATTCATCTAGGATGACTAAAACTGGAGTATGCTGGCGTATAAGCAGTGCCTGTTTTGAACTGCATAGGGAATCATTTATAGAAGCATGAGCAGACCCTGGGAGAGTGGAAGGAGACTACTGGGTGCTTGCGATTGTGCACAGCTGGCTCCTGTTCAGTCAAGCTAGATTGCTTGGGATCAGCTCGTTGGAAGCCTCTCTTCCATTGGCTTTGAACAGTACTTAAAATGCAGTAATCCCCTACTGAGTATGCTCAAAGCTTGAACAGCAGTGCAAATTCAGAATTAAAAAGGTCTTTAAATAGATAAGGGCATGACTGGGCTTAGCCCAACTTTTCTCATGGACTGGTCTAACAAAAACGCTTGGTTTCAAGGAGCAGGATATTCCATGTAAATGACTGTGCTGTGTTATAGCACAGCATCTTATTTTTTTTAGAAATACAATAAACATGTTAAAATAATGTTATGGCTTTGTACAAAGTTGTTAGTGTTCTTTTCAGTATCTTAAGTTTTTGTAGAGAGTTTCCCAAATTCAATGGGAACTGTAATGCTGAAGTTATAATGGCCCTTTGTGTGAGCTGGGAGCCAGGCTGAATGGACTTTTAGATCTGTCATTCATCATTATTCTGGCAAAATAGCACTGGAGCATTCCTACCTGTAAAATTGTCTTTCTCTGAAATTAGGCAGAGGGCTGTGCATCGGTATCGGGCAGGGGAAAAGCTGAGGCTTCCCTTGGTACCCTACGCAGGTTCTTGCAGTGATCTATGTGGACCCAAGTTGCTTTGCAGACTGGCAGGAGGGAGCCCTGTTGCCTGCTGTGCGGCTCCTTCCCTGCTGGTTTTAATACTTTAATACAAACAGCTTCTTGCACCGCCAAGCCGTGCAGGAGAAATGCCTGAACCATGTTCCCTACTCAGAACGGGAAGAGGAGAGTGCTCGCATCTGGGACGGATGCCTGCCACGGAAAGCTTCAGACGTAAAGGTTGAAGTTGGTTGCAGTTGCAAGTAATTGAAAATAGGGGTTCTTCATGGAAAACCTTAACTATGAGCATCACTGGTACTCCACCTTTAATGACTTGTATGTCATAATGAAGAGTGGCGTGTGCTGAACAAACATCTCCATAACCTCACTCATTAAGAGACGAATCTTTCAGTATCTAATATTAATGTCTCAAAGTCAAGTAAACAGTACATTTTGGTGCAAACAGACTGAGTTATGGAATTACTTACACTGTATGAACATCACTTTGTGGGTGTGTACGTGTGACACAAAGGAGCAGACAGATGATGACGCTGACAGCATTGCTGAGCAGCCTTACTAGAGCCTGAAGACCATTTTGACCAGGGCATAAGGGAGTGCTGTGTAAACACTGAACAAATGGGCACCGTATCTAGAAATTTATAATTGGGAAGGGGTAAGAGATCCCTTCAGAAGGAAACGAGCAATAAACTCCTTTCTCTACCTTAGGGAAACAAAAATCCCCATGTGGAGCTAGCAGAGGGAGGAAAATAGAAACAAGTGGGAATATTTAGAGTGAGGTTTCTCTTTCAGTTCCCTTGTGCTCTATTTTTGTTCCTTGTATTGCACTTGAGAACCAGCAGTCACCGGGAGACCGGAGCACGTCGGTACAGCCAATTTGCACACACTTCACTCTATTATAGAGCTGCTCTTGTTGGCAGCCCAGGTTTGGCTGAACATTGCTGTCCTTGAGGACTCCACTCCTCCGTAGCTGTCTTCTCTAATTTTCTTTGGTTTGTTTTGAGTTTTTGTCTATGGACACTGGAAAAATTGCTAAGTGTCTGGAATAGGACAAATCCTGCTCTGTTTTTACTAGCCATTCCCTTTGAAATGGGTGGCCAACTGAGACGTGGTGAACTTGTCCATTCTGACCCAGATATTTCTGGTGTTATTTAAGAACAGTGAAAAAGTTTCCTGTGTGAAGAGGTGATTGTTACTAAGCTTTGTAATTGCCACTGTGGTGCTGAACGTTTTTCTGAGTCAGTTTCATGTTTGATAGTGTAGGTGTTGCGTTTGACAGATCTATTAGTGTATGCTGTGACACTTCACTGTGAGAAGGCAGACATGAGTGAACTTGCTTCTCTGGAAGAGGATTTGGTTTGCTGCTTGTCTTCTGTGGGCTATCAATACTTAAAAGCCTTCCCAGTTCAATGTGCAAACTCTCGGAGCTTGGAGCCTCCTATGGTGGACTCTGGCAGAGTGGTCTGTGCAGGTAGCTCTTCGGTGCTGGTCTGCGCCGAGGGGTTGGTGTTAGTCGTGTCATCTGCCAAGCTCAGCGTCGCAGAGCAGGCAGTGGCTCCTCAGCTTTGTGATGTGGTGACTAATGTGGGGCCAGTTCTCAGCTGGTGGTGTACCTCCAGGCGGTGATGAAGTCCGTGTGTTTGAAAGGCTTGTTCACAAACTCACTCAGGGGAGAACTGAGTCCTCAGAACCTCCCATGGTTCTTCCATGAGCTTAAAAATTCATAAATAAAATAACCACATTTAACTAAAAACAGGCAGCAGAATGACACTGTCCTATTTCTCTAGCTTGGTGAGGAAAAAAAACCCGAACCATCAAGTTGGTGTTTTACTTAGGGTAATTGGAAGAATGAAATCCAGATTGAATTTAAACTCTGGTTTATTACAAGTGCCCTGCAGCATCTCTTACCTAATGAGCAGAACAAGCTTCTGCTTTTTCCAAGTGCTGCCATAAACCACATTATTTCCTTAGGTAAAATCTTTGGCCAAGATCTCCATAGTGTGTGTATCCCAAGCTAGACACTAAAACAGTGATTTGTTTGAGTCCTCCTTATGTTGGAAAGTGAAGCCACAGATTTAAAAAGTTAACTGTGGATGTGGATTTATAGCTTCAACTTTCAAAAAACCAGCCTTTGACAGCTTACATGCCAGCACCTGTGCACTTTAGGCTGAGGGCTCGATGGTCTTGCAGCAGAAAATTAAAATAGGTAGCTTGAAGCTGGTACTGGTGAAGACCTTCTGAAGGATGCTGCTGGCCAAGTCAGAGACGTTTAATCTGCTTCTGAGCCAGCGTGTGAACGGACACAGGTTCCAGCCCACTGAGGTGGTTGTATTTGTGCCCAGCTGCCCGCATAAGTCTCGTCAGTGCTAACTTCGGCCATCCAATTTTAATTTGCTGTCGCATGTCTGCCAGAGCATTGCAGAAGGGTGGGAGGGAGGATATTTTCCCCGATGACTGCTGTTGACATTTGCAGAATAGAAGTGAAGTCAGCCACTTGTTTGTTCAATGGTTTTAGTGCCTGTAGCGGTTCTCAGCCAGCCGGGATTGCTCAGCGCCAGTAGCCCAGCAGGGACCTTCCCAGCTGCAGCGTGGGGAAAATTGATCAAGCTGTGTTGGTGTTTAACTTTGTTTCTTAGAGTAGGGGCATCAGTGAAACCAAAATGATCGATCTTGCTATACAGTTTGGGGAAGCAAATGAGAGGTATTCTGTTCTTCTTTGCTGCCCCCGCAAAAAATGGAAATAATATAGGAAATGTTCATATACACACACAGGCTCAGGGAAGCTGTGTCATGGGAAAGGACTGATGGCTTTGTTTACTGAGGGCATGTTGCAGCTTTGATTTTTCACTAATGGCAGCTACTGCAGAAGCAAGGCAAAATTTTAGTCTTCACCCCAAAATCTACAGGGGGGGTGTGTGTGAAGGCTAATGTTTTGTTTCTTCTGGTATTGCAGGCTCAAGGTAAGAGCATCAGAATGATGTGGTTGCTGGTGGTCCTGAAAAATAGCTCCCCTCTGGCTGGATCCAGGCTCTTCATCTAATAGCAATGTAAATAACTTCTCTTTCCTAGAAGGCTGGTCATGGACTTGATTTTCACAAGACTGGGCAAAACGCGCATTTTATTTTGGCAGACTGGTGTGTGCTGGGACCTGAAAACATTACCACTGTGTGAAAGTGGATTGCGGGGGCACCTAACGGAAAGGGGGGGGATTGAGGGGACAAAGAGAGTCTGAGTGAGCTGTGTTATAAAGAACAGGAGCAGATATAGGACAAAGATGACACCAGTAATAAGCATGAGCTGAGACTGGGAAGAAACGAGGAGAGATTTAAGAAAATCGCAATGTAAAAGATATAGCGGAAGTTACTGTAGAAAAGAGGAGGTGAAGCAGAACAGGGGAGAGAAGTGGGAGAAGGAGGAGGAAGCGATTGCTAACTGCAGTTAATAGCAGCATTGAAGAGAGTTTTAATTGGAAACCTACTATAATTAACCGCTGTTCTGCTCCCATGCATTTCAGGAATGCATGTGGCAGGTAGTTTTCCTTTTGGCTGTTGCGTTGCTGATGCAGAGTATGCTGGGTTTTAAGCCAAGCGGCAGATCCACATTTGTGTTTACCAGGCCCTGAGCAAACACGTTAATAATGTCATTTGTCATGGGAGATGGCACTACAAACTGATTTCAGATTTTGCTGTAGCAGACGGGGAATGCACTCTGATGCTGCCCTGTCTAAAGCTGCTCATTTTAACTGTTCAAGCATGACCTCTTGTCACCTGGCAGGAAGACATTGACCTTAGTTGGTGCTGGAGGGAGACCTTGACCTCGTTGGTATGACCCGTGGAGGCTCCTTCTAAATCCCCTGGGGGACTTTCTAAGTAGGGAAGGGGCGAATCTGCGGCTTGTACATTCTTTATGTCTGGAAGGATGAAAAACAACCATGGAAGGTTCCTAAAATTCATTTGAACTTAGTTGTCCTTTACCTCCCTGTGGGATGCCAGTGCCACGTGCTGGAGAGCTGCTTTGGATGGTGGTGCTCCTTCAGAGGCTCTTCTGAGCAAGTCAGGCAGCTTTTTGCATGCTGGTGAGCAGGATTGCTGTGACTGAGATGTTATAGATGCATCTTTCAAATCCCTTTGTCAATTAAAACACAGAATAAGTGGAAAATAAGTAGCTGCAATTTCAGTTAAAAACGGCCACTTCCCACCCCACAGAAAAACCCTCTGAATGTAGAAAGTGCGGGAATTCGGAGGTCAGTGAGGGTGTGTGTTTAAAGCCAAGCCGTGAGCAGTGGGAGCTGTGAAAGCTCAAGTAAAGGCAGGTGTACCATGGCTCTGTTTCTGGTGGAAGCACCTGGCTCTGTCTCATCAAATCACAGAAGGGTTTGGGTTGGAAGGGACCTTCACAGACCACCCAGTCCAACCCCCTGCCATGGGCAGGGACATCTTCACTAGGTCAGGTTGCTCAGAGCCCTGTCCAACCTGGCCTTGAACACTTCCAGGGATGGGGCATCCACAGCTCCTCTGGGCAACCTGTTCCGCTGCCTCACCACCCTCATGGTAAAACATTTCTTCCTTATGTCCCATCTAACCCTGTCCTCTTTCAGTTTAAAACCGTTGCCCCTTGTCCTGTCACAACAGGCCCTGCTAAAAAGGCTCTCTCCATCTTTTGTAAGGCCCTTTTATATATTGACAGGCCACAGTAAGGTCTCCCTGGAGCCTTCTCTTCTCCAGGCTGAACAACCCCAACTCTCAGCCTTTCTCTGTAGAAAGCTTTGTTTTTATTGTGCAGCTTTGTTTAGCCTGTGAGCGCTAAAACAGTAATGAATGGCTTTTACACATTGAAAGAGAGTTCCTTGACTATATGCCATCAACTGATTTAGATCCCCTTGAAGGGAACGTGATGACAGACTTCCCTTGCTAGCTGTGTGCAAGAATTGCTTTCAAATCATTCAAGGACACTAAATGATAGAGGGAGATCTGTGTGCATCCATTTTCTTCCTCCCAAATCAGGGTGAGATTAGTGAGCAAGCCTTTGAGGCCAGCACGGTGGTTTGTGTGAACTATCGTAGCAATTTCTTCTTCCTCTGTCCAGAACGCGTGGGTTGAGGATGAATACTTTGCAGAGGTCACTGTAGTTTAACTTGTTCTGCAGCTAGGTGTATGACAGATGTAAAAATATCCAACAGTTGTCTGTCTCTTCTTTTTCACTTGTAGGTTTATTCTTCAGTCTAAAGGAGTGATTCATAATCAGCTCTTAGAAAAACAGAGAATAGCTGAAGAGAAAATTAAGGAATTAGAGGTAAGTTTTTGGCAGGTAATGATGATGAAAGTAGAACATTGAAGGTCAACAAGATGCTGTTTGCTATATCCCTTGTTTTTATCTGGTACTTTTCATTCTGAAGGATTGTAACGAGGTGAAACATAGCTCCTGTTACAAGTAACCTACAAGTAATTCATGTCACTTGGTTTCTTGCTAGATCTACAACCCCAGTAGGGATGGATTGATCTCTCTGTGTCCTGATATAAAAACTGGAGGTGAGGGATTCAAATGAGATTAGTAGGAGCAAGGTTTAAAACTAGCAAAACGATGTTTGTGTGGTTATTTGCAGCAGATAGATGATGTGAAACTTTGCCAGTGCTGTGGATATTAAAAGTTTACACTGGCTCAGGACAATTGCACAAATTCATGGAAGAGAAATCCATTGAGAATTACCAAATATGTAGAAATGGCATCCTGCTCAGGAAGTCCCTGAGCTAAAAATGTCTGGAGGCTGGGAAAGTATGAGGAGGAAGTACCATATATGCCTGCCCTGTCCTTACACTCTGCCCTGGGCATCCACTTGTGGCTGCAGTTGAAGACCGGATCTAGGGGGAGATGGGACTTTGTTTTGACGATGTGGTGAGAGCACTTCTGTGTTCTTATGTTTATCTAGTTGGAATATTCAAGGCAAAGAAGAGTATCTAGGAAATATAAAGTAGTGTCTGCGCAAGTTCCAGTGTTCAAACAAGTTATCTAGTGAATCTTGACTATCTTCTAGTGGCTACATGTACAGCTTACAGTTCTTTGGAGATGATGTTCAAAATGTACTTTTCCAAGGCCGTTAGTGTATTTTTTTCTTAATGCCTCTAAAATATAATTAATACAAAACCCCGTTCCTTGGTTTTTGGGGAATGACAGAGAAAGCAAAGACTGAGTTGTGTCAAGCTGCTTATCTCATCTGTTAGTACTTTGGAGAAAGTGAGTGCAGAGACAAGCAGGAATAGGAAGTCAGTGCTCAAACCTACTCAGACTTGTGCAGTTTTTGTCTCCGTTGTCTCCTACTTACACTAATGCAGAAGTAGAGTTTGTATTTTTTTAAATTCTTTCTTAAAACTGAGCTTGCCTGGGGGGCTGTAGGGCAAGCACATCACCATGTGTTGTGTTGCCTGGAGTGTTTTCTGTGCCTGATACTAAGGGGTTTTGTGTTTCTGGCCATGAGAACTCTTTCTGCACAGGGAAAACAAGTACTCCATGGATAGGCTATATATTTAAGGTAGTGTTAATGCAGAGAAGGCACAGTCATTTTTATGGTTATGTGATAAAAGTGATTGTATCCTGGCTACTCTGGAGCCATCCCAGATGCCAGTGGCTTTGCGCAAAGACATCCCTGCGACTGGGCTTAGGGAACTTCATAGCAGCATGTCTGGATTTGGAAGTGATTGGAGTGTGGTTGACAGCCTCTGTGTACAAACTGCCCATCGGGTCCCTTTCTGCCAGGTCCATCAGGCTGTGGTCAGCTTTTTGGCTACTGTGCCCTTCAGCTGTGCATCTCGGTTTCTTCCTGTTCTTGGTGGGGAATGATCTTACCTCCTGAACTTTCCGGTTGCTGAGTTCAGCAGAATGGATGGAATTCCCCCCAAATTATAACCTTTGCCATTCTTACACAAAGCCCCAGAGCTGGCTGGTTTGCAAATGTGTTTTTCTGCTTCATAGCTCCCTGTTGCTTGAGCCTCTGGTTAAGGCCACTGAATTGAAGTTCCCAGCAATAGTGACTGTCTCAAAAGGTGGTAAAAGTGGAAAGGTGGTTGCCACGTGGGTTGATTTTTCTTTTTAACCATGGATAGTAGGGCTCAGATTACCAAAACTTTCAACAATTTAAGTGAACGTTCAAGTCTATCTTTTGACTGCTCTGCTTCCAGCTGGCTGGCAGTTTTGTGAAAAGGATTTTCCTTAGGCTTGGGATTCCCCATGGAAGAGGACAAGCTCTTCAACTGACAACTGCTTGAAACTGAGATTTCAGGGGAAATACCTGAGTCCAAGTCAGAGAGCACTTATCACAGGAGTAGGGGATTTTGCTGTCCTGAAAACAAGTTGTGACAGAAGCAGGAAAGAATGTGAAACTTTGTGACCTTGTGCTTCCACTGCATCATTGTAAAATAAATATCCAGCCATGATAGGTTAAAACTTCCCTCCATCTGTTATTAAAACCGGAAGGATTTTAAAGCTTAGGTTTATATTTTACATTGTTAACTAGCTTATTTCTTACTCACATTTCTCACTTTGCATAGTTGAATCAAGCTGGTTAGAGTAATCCTCCGGTATCCATACGGTGTGGCTGATTTGGTTACTCATGTAGCATGAGCTTGAGACAATTATGCCTTGCTATTACGACACTATTGCCAAGGTATTGTGAAATGTGTGTTTTTGATACAAGCCTGAATTTGAGAAATGCTCTCATCGCTAGCTTGGTGCTGTTGCAGAGGAGCACAGCACAGAGGACTGAGTTCACTGCTGAGCTCTTCTGTAAAATCCATCCAGCTGTGTAGCAAGGAGAGCTCCTGAGTGCTGACTGTTTGTGAAAATGTGGGCTTTAACTTGCTTCAGAGATATGAGCTGGATTCCCTGACATTCACAGCTGTCAGAGTGAACTTTGAAAACAGTGAGGGGTTTTGCGTCTGGTTTGAAAGCTGCTTTTCTCCCTCCTCTGATAGTCTCCACTGCAATGTGTGATTGCAGTTATTCCCTTTCCCTCACTCCCCTCTCTTGGGTTCTTCCGCTGTTGAAGTGGTGCATTGCCTTTTTCAAGGCAGCATCACAAAATTGATGTGATACTGCTAGTTTGGTCATCCCTGCCCCTCATCACGTGGCAAAGCAGCAAGGAGAACGAGACCTGTCTTTGTACAGGGCTGTGAAAATAAGGCTTGGCTGGAATATGCATTGGATGTACTTAGTGAGAGGCTGAAAACACCAAAGGGGTATGGATGTGTCCAAGGGGGCAAATGTATAGCTTGTCAGTTACTCTGCAGAAAAAGCAAATTAGCTTTACCCTTCTTGTATGAACGTGAATATATATATGTACATATGCAGCATTCTTAACTTCACAACTTGTATATAATCCTTTGGAATCCAAAGAGATTGCCCAGGCTTGCTGGCAAAATACACATGCCTGCTTAAAGGCTGTGCCAGTGAGGCTTACAAAAACCTGCTTGAGTCTTGCAGAGACTGATGGCATAGGCTCACTTGCGTACTGGCATGGGAAGCGTCCTGCTTAGCAGTAGCGATTGGATTTTTCCAGTCCTGATACTATCAAATTCTTGTTGTGTTTCACAGTACGAGGGGTATGTGTTCAATCTATTTTGAAAGCATTCTAAAGGGATGAACACAGACTCTTTTTAGCTCAGCAATGTTTGTGCAGTATTAGAAGAAAAACCAAGTAATGTTTTTCTTCCCTTGTTTTTAAGGAAACATGATATGTGAGGGGTGGAACAATGCTTTGTTTCAGGAAACGTTATCCGTTTCCATTGTAGGGCTAGATGGATTCTGTTTTTAAATGTGGCATTTTAAAAAGAACAAACTCTATGATGTTGTAAAGACATGGAAAATTGATTCTTCGTTAGGGGTGGAGAAAGTGATTATCACTGTGTGTTTTCTCTGATAATATCTGATAGTCCCCTTCTCTCCTGCTATATTCAGCATGTTTAGTTGTCAGGCGTTGTCAGACTAAATTGCTAAAAATAACAAATAAGGGGGAGGCTCTGCTGGGCAGCTCTGTCTACTGTGTGCCACTGAATTTAGCTCCTTCATGAAAAGGGCAAAAGCAACCTGCAGCTTTCTGGTTGAATTAGATTTTGGTTTCAGACTCTGACCACAACATTGTTGTGTGCTTGTTTCCTGGCCAATTCTTTCACACGTGTATGGGAGACTGAAGGTTTATTGCTACGGAGAGAAAGAGTTGGTTGTTTTCTTCTCTGTCTGCCTGGAGTAGAAAATATGATTGGGAAAGCTATACCTAAGTGCTTGATTTCTAATTCAGAAATTCTTCACGTGATACCTAAAATGCCACGTCCGATTGCCCTATCCCACACAGAAAACTGCTTTGCTCTCATTCATGGTGGGAAATGAACGCTCTGCTCTCAAACACTGCTGTGCTCCATATTTAAAGGCTTAGATGGTGTTGCAGGGCTCCTTCTTGGTAAAGTTAAAAAGTGGCTGCATTGCAGTGCCTTATGGTGACCAGACGTCAGAGGCAACAACAGACTTCTTCCCTGGTGCTGCCTGGATGCAAACTTGCTCATGCTGCGTCTTCCGTTTCTGTAATCTTCTTTCTCTAGGAGCTTTAAAATGGCTTTGCTGCAGCCCTGAGGCATGATGGTGGTGCCCCCCTTCTCGATGAATCGACCAGGGCGTCTCTGGTTGCCACAACTGTGTTTTCGTGCCCTGTGGGAACAAAGATTTAAGCAGGCGAGGTGTGGCTTGGGAGAAGTGCTGGAGCCTGGGAGTTCATGTTCTCTGAGCAGGTATGGCTCGGATGGACCTGCTCAGTGTGGCCACGTACCTCTGACGTGTTCGTGTGGCAGCTCTCTGGACGGCCCTTTGGTTTTGACACTGAAACCGTCAGCGTGGAGGCCAATTCTGAGGGTGGCTTTAACGATGTGAAAACAAGTGTCTTGAGATTTGTGGTGCACTTTGCAGACCACTAAGCGACCATCAGAAGGTAGCAATTGTTAGGCCGTTCCCAAGTTAGACCAGTTTCTTCCTGGGATTTACAGCATAGCAGCTCTCATCCCATGGTTGGCTTGGGATAGGCCAGTGCCCAGGAATGTGCGGTGGGCTTTTTAAATAAACAAGGGAAAATAAGGAATGCTCCTGTTTGCTTTGGAGAGGGGAAGCCTCAAGAATAGCCCTCTGTGCTTTAGCCTGGAGCAGATTTTACTTTGGATGAGTGTGCTGTTCTCATTCCATTGCTGGCATACATGCACGTACCGAGGACATGATTTTAAACACACGTTGTCACAGAAGCTGCCCCTTGTTTCTAAGTGTGTGCATAGGCGAGGTCATTCCCTGGCCTGGTTTCAGCCCTGTTGGTTTTATGGCCTGGTCTGCTCTAAGGAAGGCTGACGTGCTTCTGTTGCTGTTGTTCGTACAGTAGCCAAGCCAGAACCGTCCGTGCAACCTGGGGGCTCAGTTGCAATCGTGGTTTGCAAACGTGTACCAAACTCCTCTGGCACGTATTGGTTGCAGGTTTGGGGTGTTGCTGGGGATTGATTTTTATTTGCTTGTCCTGGAAGGTGGTGTGTTGTGGGGTTGGTTTTTTTGGGGGGGTGAAGGGGGGCAGAGTAGGAGGGTTTTGGGGGTTTTTTTTTGCTATTTGTTTTCCCTTCTCCCCCCTCAACTTTACAGTATCGGATGTTTGGGAATTCAGAGTGCTGATACCTCCTTCCCCACTTGCCCCTGAATCACACCTTGGAGTTTCATTAAGTCTCCCTGGCCATCTATGAGTCAGGAGTCCAGATGTTCTCTGCAGTCAAGAGAAAGACAGTAAATGCTTCCAGAGGGTTATGTGTTCATAGAGGTGATCTTCTCCTTATGCTTGCTGTAGAGGGAGGCTGGACACCTCATATGGGGACAGGTGGAGTACGAAAGTGAACTTAACGTGTAGGATTAACATTTGGGCTTGCATGGACCTTTTAGGAGGAACCTGTGGGAGCTCCACAAATTACAGAGATTGGTGTGGAAGTGAGCTGCAGATCCTCATCAGGCCCCCTGTGAGGACCAGGCCAGGCGATAGCCTTCATCTTGCATAACTTTGGGTGTCTGAGGCAGCTGCAGGTGTCTGGGCAGGTCCTTCTGGGCACGGACTCTTGGACTTGGTGATGTTCCTGGGAAATGTGTTTCGTCTTGACTCTGTTGGCTTCTGTCACCCAGGCCTGAGTCTGCCTTCACTGAGGGCTTGCTCCTGCTTTTCAGGCTGCAAAGCTGGAGGCTTAGCTTGCTTCTTGAGGACATGGGTGGTCCAGCTGCCCGCCTAAGCTTGCTGTCAGCTGGGGAGCATCCAGCAGAGCACAGCCTGCATTGGCAGAGCTGTCGGCACTGGTCTGCTCTCCACAGAGATGCTTGTTTTGCTTGTTTTTTGAAGAAGGGAGTAGCTGAAGCTCTTTTTTCTTTTTTTTCCCTTTTTTTTATCTTTCTTCCCCTTCCCCGCTAGGTCTGGCTGTCTTACAGGGAGGAGAATCTGCATTCTCATTCCTGATTTTTTGAAATGAAAAATACTCTGAGCAATGAGAAAAATAGGCTTTAAAATGATAAAATGGTGAGAAGGTTGAGAGTGTAATGGACACAGAGCTAACACTATCAGGACAAAATAATTCTTTATGGAGAAGCCCTCTGACATTGGACTGGGGCCATACAAATTTAAGGTAAATACTAGAGGAACTGGGGCATAGCTAATGCTGGTCTAATTCTTTCTGTCCCCTAAACTGAGTCTGCTGATGGTAACATGAATAACAGGCCTTATTCCTTGCTTTCTAGGCTGTGATGAATCACTGACTTAACTTCTTTATGTTTAAAGCCTCACAGTCTGTCTTGCTGTCGTTTGTCAAAAGTGAGGATAGCAAAAGGATTGTGTTCTTACAGCCTGACTTAACGTTTATTTTATACTGTTTCTCTTTTATCCGAATCACGTCATCTGTCATCCCAGATAAATGAAAGTTGATTGTGTGTGGCTCGCACCTTGCAGCTTTAAAGGGAACAAATGCTCTTCAGTAATCACAAGAAAGGAGGTGTGTATTTTTTTAAATACTGTTTCTGATTCCTATGGTAGACTTATTAGATAAAGATCAAATAAGAATATGTTCCGCTTTGAAAATTGCGGAAGAAGCTTGTCCTGTGTTAAATAGTGCACAAGTCACTGGTTGCAAAACATTACGTTGTAATCTTAGAGGCATAGAAGGAAGAAATCATCACATTTAAGAGGGGATTCCCAGCTCTCCGAAAGGGTCTTCCACTGGTTTAGACCTGGGATGCCTTATCTTTAACATCTCACCACATTTTTGTGAAGAGTGGTTGTGGGTGGTACTGATTTTGGTGGAATGACGTGTATTTATAACATCATGTGTATGGGTATGCCTTTGCAAGGCTGGATCTTTCATTTGGAGCAATCATTCACTGCATCAAGTTTTCAAACTCCCAGATTTTTGCAAGCAACTGCTTAATTAGTAATTCTTTGTTAGTCTTCCCTGCGTTGCAGACTGCAAAGTAAGCACACAAACTAGCTGAGAGGGCAAAGGCTTCATGAAGGGAGAACTGGAATTTGATGACTCTTTATTTTCACTGTTCCTACCTTTTATTTTTAGGTGAATAATTGTAGATTTTAAAAGCAGGAAAATAATTAACATGGGTGTTGATTGCTTCCCTTTAAATCCTTTAGAAGCTAGTTATAGAGATGCTTTCAAAATATATGTATCCCAGAACTCGTTTTAGGATTCTTTTGGGGGGGGGAAGGCTGCTCTCATTGAAGAAAAAAAAAAAAAAAAAAATCTAATGGAAAAAGCTTTTCAAGCAAACTTTGCCAGTATGCTCGCATTCCTTTGTAATTCAGGGGAAAGTGAAATACATTATGCATTAATAAAAAACCACTTCTGCTGCTGCATCTAAATGGTTTTGTCCATCCAGGAGCCTACATTTAGTCATCTGGGTCTGAAAACGTTGCTTGTTTCCTCTGATTAGCATTAAGCTGCTTTTATGATTACACTGAAATCATTTTAACACAAAGTTGGTAGATAAGTCTGTCTTTGTCATTTTAAACCAGGGTCTGATTCATTGTCAAAGCTGTCCTTTGTGCTTATGGCTGCAGAAGTATCCAAAGCAACGAGCCGAGCTGGATATGGGTCCCTCTCCAAATTCCTCCTTGCATGAGTAATAGTTAGTCACAAAACCAGTGCTGCTGTCCTTGCCTTAGTCACCAGGCCCATGCAGTCGCTCCTTGCTGTCCTTTATGCAGAGCAGCTCTGGTGAGGGGGATTATCTGTGCCCGATAAACCTCCATCCTGCCCCCATCTCCTCCATCTCGCCTGGGGAGAACAGGAAATGATTATTTGGAAAGCGTGCTCTTGCGTGTAGGAGACCTGACCTGGCCCTGAGTCAGCTCTATAAAGCCGCACCTTGCTCGCCAGGTATGTGGGAGGCCTTCACGACTTCCTGCTGGCCCCGCTCCTCATCTGCCTGCAAATGCGTTCCTAGCGGGGATGTGGCCGCTCTCTGCCTGCAAGGCAGCCGAGTTCAGGGGCGTCTCAATTAGGGGGAGATGTTGGTTAGCTGGGAGTTTACATCATCTTTTTGTTGCTGATTTGTTGAGTCTTTGAAATTTATGGAAGTAATTTTTCTTTTAAAATGGTCTTGTTTGGCCGAGACTGCAAGAGATGAAAGGTGGGGTATGGTCTTGCAAAAGTCCTATTGCTAGGAGGTATTCTGATGAGCCGTACTGGCTCTGCAGGACCATAGAAACCAAAGCACCAAACTAGGGAACTTACCACATTTTGCAAGAGGCAGTTTGGTGAGGGACATTTCCGCCAAAGCAAAATGTGGGGATTTTCAGAATCTGGTTGAGTTTCCCCTCCCCACGTTCTCTGTGTTTGACCTGACTCTACTGTTGTAAGTCTGGTTGGGGTGCAGTATCTGACCTGAAGCAACATGCCACTGAAAAGTGCTCTAAATGGGTAATTTTGCCAAGAAGGGGTGTCCCTAAAGGAATCCTCTGGGTTGATAATACATTTCTGCTGCCACCTACTGAAAGGTTCCCAGTTGGCTTTCTTTTGTAGTAGTTAACATCAGGCTAGGGTGCAGGAGTTCACGGGAATACTCTGTCACTTCCCAGTCACAGAGAGCAGCTGTCTCCTCCTCTACAGAAAATGCTGTCCAGTGGCTGAGACAACAGGTGTGTGCAGTGTGCTCCCAGCGGGGCTGGGGCTTGGGGACAGAAGGGCTGCTCTGCAGGCAGGTTTTCCTGCCCGTTACATTGCCCCTTCTTCCCACCTTCTTCTCTTGAAGGTAGCCTCCCTTGGTAGCAAGTGTGGAAAGCAGGGAGTGCTTTTCCAAATTAGCTTTTGCAGAGTATGTTCCTCAGGGTTTCAAGGCACTACAAAAACGATGGGGGAAGCCCTGCAGGTTGTGCTGTAGGTAGGATTGATACACGATGAAGGTGGATTTGCACCAGCAGTTCTTCAGGCAGGTGCTTCTAAAGATCCTCCTGAGTTGGCAAGTGCAGTTGTGTACTTGATGTCTTCTCTTCTTCACTCTAATCCAGATGGTTTTGAAATGACCTAGGGTCCCCGTTACCTTCTGGAAAGAACGGCTAAGGGAAAACCCAGGGATCTGAATCATCACTTCTCTTAGGTAAATGGCATCATCGTGCTTCTGTCAGCAGATGTCATCAGAAACCAGCTGGGCTCCCTTCCTATTGCAGTTCATTCACTCTTGAGCAAACTCTGGGCAACTTCCTGAGAGCAATAACTCTGCTTGGGAAGTCTAAATATTTGGCGGTTGCTGTAGCGTGGTAATTCCCAATGTGTACGTGTGCCACAGTGTTGCCACCCAGTGCCTCACTGGGTGAGGACCCGTGCTGAGTGGACCCATCAGGGCGTAGGACTGCCTGCAGACCCACCCCGCCCCATCGCTGGTGCCCACTATTTCAGCTTCTCCCGGAGCAGAAGCAGCCAGGTGCTGTTCAGCAGGTCTGCCTCCTTCCCGTTGGTGGGTTCCAAGTGAAATCCCGTTAAACACAGTGCACGTCATAGGCACATCATCTCCCGTGATCTCGGGCTGACCAAAATGTTTGCCGTGCCCGCGGTGCGTGTGATGACGGCTCAGTGTGCTGTTCTCTGGCAAGGGGGGTTTGGGCGATTCCAGCCACCCTAACAGCAGCGGTGGCCTCAAGAGCGAGGGCAGCTCACGCTGCTGCCGCTGCCTGGCCCCCAGCGTGTGGGCAGCACAGCTTGCCTTCCTCTCAGGGAAGATCCTTCCCCAGACAAGTGTGTGCTCCCAGCTCTATCTCAGGATCTGCTGATCACTTTCCCAAAGAGTGTGCACACAGAGCCCTTGAGGAATGCCAAAAATGACCTGGGTTAACTTTGGGAGATACAGAAACTCTCGGCTAGCAGGTTTATTGAGACGGTGTCACAAGATGAGTTGTATCAGGGCTCCTATTTGAGGCACTGCATCATGCCTGAAGACTCTGCAGCATTCCTCGACAAAAGCCTTCTAAGTGCAAGAGTGGGATGCCAGCATCTGGTGGCTGGTAGCCAAGCGTGCTGTGAGCCATGGGGAGGAAGGTCTTCTCTGGGAAGAAACCTGCCAGCTTGTTTCGTCCTCGCAAGTCGGATGTAAAACAAGTTTGTAGAAAAACAGTTTAAAAAAAAAAAAGGAGACTGACATGAGAAGGCATATTCCAATACCAGATTCTTAAATTTCCATGGAAGCACTTTTGTTTGGGTTGTTTAAGCATATTTGTGTTTGCAGGTCAGGGGTTGGTTGAAGCTTTTCTCTTGCTGAGGTGAAGAGAGAGAGAAGTGGAATTTGAAGAGCAAAAGGAATAGACATTGAATGAGAAACCACTACTTGAAACAGGAAATTCACCTGTGAGCACGAGGTGTAATGCAGCATGAATAAACTGTGGCTGCTGCATATTGGTTTCCTGCTGAGAGCAGAAGTGCTGTTTTGGCTTTTGGAGTTGAGCATGCATGCCGTGAAACGCTGTGCTGAGCTACCAGCTCCAGACAAGGCTCTGCAGACACGTGGGTCTGGCCAGGGGCTGACCAGCTCTCTCTGAAGGCAGAGGCGTCTGAATCACAGTGCTGTGGGAAATATGTTGCTTTGATCATTGAAAGCCTGCCCAAGAGGAGCTGATTAATAGGTTTTTTTCTTGCTGTGGAATCTGTGGATGCTGGCTCTTTAATCTGCCAGGAATGTAAGGTCTGGGTGCGTCACCGTGCTTCTCCAGCGAAGCACCAGCCTTGCTAGCAGCATGATGCAATGGAGGTGGGAGGCTCAAGCAGGAGGTGACTTCCTGACGTGTCAAAAAGCCACGGGCCACCTCTGACCACAACTCCTTTTCTTCTTTGGGATGTGAACTGTAATTGTATTTGCATTAAATCTAGTATTTAGGCAGCTGCTGCCAAAAGCAAATAGCACAGAGCCGGTCAGTGAGCAAGTGTTGCCCGTGACAGGGAGTGAAGTGCAAGGGAGAGCCCTGGTACAGGATAATGGCAAGGGTGAGTATTTATGGTGTTGCTTTTGCCACAACCACCAGGGCACAGGCTTGCCGCTCTGGTGCACGTCGGTAAGAAGTGTACGCAGTGAGGGATGGCTTGTGGGTGCTGCCGTACGTAGCCTCTGGCTGGGGCCAGTCAAGCTGCCGCTTCCAAGAGCTTGCGCTTCATATGCAGGCAAAGCGAAGAGGCAGCCGGGGCTGGCAGCGGCCACCCAGAGCCATTGCCTGCAGCTGCCCAGTGCTGCCTGAGAGCGGAGTGTGTTGGCAGCGGGCACTGCAGCCCACCGTCTTTGCTGGGGTTACGGCGTCCCGTGCGAGGCAGCTGCCCTGGCCTCCTTGCGGGCAGGGCTGGGGTTGGTGGTGCTCTCCCTGCCAGGCCGTGCGGCTCCTTCTGCGGGGCTGTCAGCTGCGCAGCCGCCCTTCTTCCTGGGAAGGGTTCCGGGGAGATGGACGCGCGTTGCCTGTCGGATGGGGCCGCGTGTGCAGCCAGTCCTATTTTTGACTGCATCTCTGATCACATGAGAGACGGCGCTTTTACTCTACATAGCCGTACTGAAACCCCACACAGGTTAGCCCCTTGCCTGCACACCTGGTTTAGGAAGGCTTGGAAGTGGGGAAGGCTCCTGAGAGCTGGGAGGGGAGAGTAAGGGCCAGGCTTGGTGGCACCATCAGGTGCAGGAGAGCCTGAGAGCCCCCAGTAGGTGCTGGGAGGTCCAGCTAGTGGGGTTGGCTCTGCTGCCCAAAGAAGAGTTCTTGGCCATCTCTTCTCGCCCTCCATCTCTGTGCCAGGCAGCCATTACCATGGCAAACCTACTTCCAGAAAGCAGATTTAGGTGAGAACATTTCCTTTTGGTCTAGTTTTCAGACAGATCATCAGGGCTGTGGTTTGTCTTGCTCCCAAGCGCTGCAGCCCTTCCTGGCTAGGGAAGGTGACTGCTGTTGGCAGAGGGATTAGCTTAAAGGAATTACAAAACTACAGGCTGGAAGGCATTGACTGTGCTGGCTTTTTAGGGGCATCTTCTACAGTTTTGTACCCTATCAGTTCTTCTGCATGTGGCGCAGACCTGCTAGCCTGTCACAGTGGCCGTATGTTGGTCTTGTGTCCCAGGGCAGGTGGCAGTGCCCTTCCTGTGCAGGGACAGAGCGGGACAGGAGGGGGATCGAAGGGCTGTCACCACAAATAAGGTGGTGGATGAGAACTGGTGGGTGGCCTGTGGTGGGAACAAGTGAAGGTGCAAGAGCTTGTCCTGTGCTGGAACAGGGCAGTTGGCTTGATTTCAGAATGCGTGCAAAGCATGCTGCCTGCCTGGAAATCTGTAGCTGCAAATCCTACTACCTTCCCAGATGCCGTCAGCCACCTTCAAGGCGGCCTCCAGCTCCCCTTCCTTGCTTCTGGAGTGGAGAGGCTTGTTGTGCGCCAATGGGACCTGCAACCTCAGGTCATTCCTCCCTGTGTGGGAGTTACTGTGCGTGGGTGTATTGGGTTTGTGTGGTAAGGCTTTGGTAGCGGGGAGGCTAGAAGGGTGGCTTCTGTGAGAAGCTGCCAGAAGCTTCCCCCACGTCTGGTAGAGCCAATGCCAGCTAGCTTTGAGATGGACCCGCTGCTGGCCAAGGCCGAGCCCATCAGCGACAGTGGTAACACCCCTGGGGTAACATATTTAAGGAGGAAAAAACTGCTGCGGGAACAGCAGCAGAGAGAGAAGTGAGACTATGTGAGAGCAACAACTCTGCAGACACCAAGGTCAGTGAGGAAGGAGGGGGAGGAGGTGCTCCAGGCGCCGGAGCAGAGATTCCCCGGCAGCCCGTGGTGCAGCCCATGGTGAGGCAGGCTGACCCCCTGCCCCCGTGGAGGCCCACGGGGGAGCAGACACCCACCTGCACCCGTGGAGGACCCCACGCCGGGGCAGGGGGATGCCTGAAGGAGGCTGTGACCCCGTGGGAAGCCCGCGCTGGAGCAGGCTCCTGGCAGGACCTGTGGCCCCGTGGAGAGAGGAGCCCAGGCTGGAGCAGGTTTGCTGGCAGGACTTTTGACCCCACGGGGACCCACGCTGGAGCCGTCTGTTCCTGAGGGGCTGCACCCCGTGGAAGGGACCCATGCTGGAGCAGTTCGTGAAGAACTGCAGCCCATGGGAAGGACTCACGTTGGAGAAGTCCATGAACGACTGTCTCCCATGGGAGGGACCCCATGCTGGAGCAGGGGAAGAGTGTGAGGAGTCCTCCCCCTGCAGAGGGAGGAGCAGCAGAGACTACAGGTGATGAACTGACCATAACCCTCATTCCCCATCTCCCTGCACCGCTTGGGGGGAGGTAGAGAAATCAGGAGTGAAGTTGAGCCCAGGAAGAAGGGAGCGGTGGGGGCAAGGTGTTGGAAGATTTGGTTTTATTTCTCATTATCCTACTCTGATTTTGACTGGCAATAAATTAAATTAATTTTTCCCTAAGTGGAGTCTGTTTTGCCCGTGATGGTTATTGCTGAGTGATCTCTCTGTCCTTATCTTGACCCACAACCCTTTTGTTATATTTTCTCTCCCCTGTCCTGCTGAGGAGGGGAGGCAGCTTTGGTGGGCAGCAGGCATCCATCCAGGGTCAACCCACCACAGTGGGTCACGGAAACAAAGCGGTGTTTCTGAAACCTCTGAAAGCCACTGAGCGGCGGAGGCCGGCGGGGGGGGGGGGTGTGCTCACTGCCCTGGCCGAGTGGGCATTCAGAAGCTGTACCTCTTAAATAAGTTTCAGTAACACTCAAGAAGTGTATTTTGCAGTGTGGTAAATAAATCTCTAGTAAGTGGATGTGGCAATTGCGAACCAGGAGAGGAACTGGCCTCTTGCTGCAGCCAGAGCCATCCGCTGACAAACCAGCCTCTTCCTGCCATGCTGTCTCTATTTCCTCCTTTGCCGCCTTGCCCCACTCTTCCTGCAACTGCTGGGGAGACGCCAGCACCTCGTGGCACTGCCGGCCTCGCTGCGGAGCGTGGTCCTGTTTGCAAGCCGTGAGTTCGGGCTTTTCTGGGAGCTGAGCGGCGTGTGTTGCCTTCACCCCGTCGCCTTCCCAAAGCAAGTCTTTCTCAGTGACTCAGGCGGTGGTATCTCTTGCTGTTTTGGGTAACCACCTTGTCTGGCCGGAGGCCCGCAGGAGCTGGTGGGTGGCTGGGTGGGGGCAGTTAGCGGCACTGCTGGTGCGGGGAGCAGGTAGGAGCTCTCAATCTGCAGCTCGTAGGTTGTGCAGCCTCTGAAGTCGGTGGCTTGCCGTGCAGGGCCAGTGTGCTGCCATTGGACTCCTCTGACTGGTGAGCACTGGAGTTACTGGTGTAGAAGTAATATCAGAGGCTGCAGAGAGCAGCAGCCTTTGATTTTGTGAGGGACCAAAACCTGTAGTACAGTTCTGGCATTGCACTGGAAATGTGCTGCTTGCTGCACTTGCCTTGGCACAGGCAACAGAGGATTAACACTTGGAGTGGCGAACACACCTTTGGAGGAAAATATATGCAGCTAATTGGGTGATGAGCTAAAACCTGGCAGTCACGGGCTGGCCCAAAATGAGGGATCAGAGGACATAGGGTTAACTAGGGCTGCAAGTCAATGTCAAGTGCAAATGAAAGCATGTGAGTTCAGGGAGGCTTGGGGGTGGGGTCTGGGAGGCTGCGTTATGTTCCTCCCACAGGGAGCAGACACCACCAGCCTGGCAGATCTGGCTGGACCGGAACAGCCTCCAGGGTGACTGAAGAGTTGCGTTGTCAGAGGCTCTGGGAGAGCTGGTGTGATGAGGCAGCGCGTGTGTCAGCCGGCTTGCTCACAGCGCTGCTCCCTGGGAAGGTGCATCAGGGAGAGACGGAGTTTCCTGTCTAGACCCCAGTAATCGCGGTGAGGAGGGGTTTGCACGCAAGCTCCTGCTCGCTTTTCTGTGATTACTGAAGCAGAAATCAGGCCACAGCTCCTCGGGAAGAAACACCTCACTTCTGCCACGCGTCTCGGAAAATGCGGCGACTGTTTCTCCTTGCTCCCCCTTGATTTGGGCCGTTAGTTGGAGTGGGAGCCAGCTGCCACGCTGGCTCTGGCGCTGCCTGCTGCCGGCCTGCAGGAGAGCTCGGGAAGCTTGCAGCCCCCCAGCTGCGGGTGCAGGGATCCCCCTGACATTCAAGGGATGCTCCTTGAGCCTAGGGATGAGCCTCCCTGGAGCCTGCTTTCGGGAGGAAGGAGTAAAAGCGTCAAGCACCAGCCCAGACCCTTTTGCCCCAGAAACTACATGACTGAGGAGAGTGGTTGAGGGAAATACAAATTCCCTGAATCCTCACCTGCCTGGGACTGCAGGTGATGCTGAAGTAAAGAAGTGGCGTTAAGCCATGTCCCTTTGCCATGCGCTGTGTAGCTCCAGCACCCCTGCTCCCGCGGGGAGGGCAGAGCACACCACTGCGCAGGAGCAGGCAGTGTGGGTCCCCATGGCCTGCGACAGCCATGAATGCTCTGGCACTGTGCCAGGCCACGTTAGCACGCAGGGTCCCGCGTCCTCGGGGAAGTGGGGCCCAAATGGCCGCTAGCACGGCTTCCTAACAGGAACGTTTGAAATCCCACTGTGTCAGGAGAACAGAGCCGTCGTTTGCAGCCTGCCAGCTCCCTGCTGCATGTGGAGGCTTCCCTGTGCGGCGGCAGGGCTGCCTGGCTCTCCTGAGGTTGCTGCTGGGGCCAGCCTGCCCGCGGAGAGCTGCTCTCTGGAAATGTCTCTTGCTGCCTGGTGGGCACGAGGGGGAGTGGAGAGGACGGAAAGCCAGAACCGTTTCATAGACTAATTTAATTGCATTAAAAAAATGTGTTAGTAATAAATGAATGCATAGAAGTCAACTCCGCTGATGCCACTCTCCTCCGGTTAGCAGATCGAGGTGGAGCTTGGACCTACACAGGTTTTCCAGGACTTATCTCCCCTCGCAGCCTTCAGATTCAGTTCCCTAGATGTGAAATCCCTCGACGTCTGTCCGGGCAGCGTGAGAACGGTGCAGTGGTGGCAGAAGTCCTGCTCGTGCGTCAGCGAGTCGTTGGCAGCGGGAACCCACGCTGCGCTGCCTCTCCCAGCAGTTTCCTCAAAAGCAGCTCTTGTAAGCGAGAGGGATCCCACGTGCCTGGGGACCGTGTGAGAGGGACAAGGAGCCCTTTGCCATACCCACGGCCCTAGCTGTCGCTAACAACCTTTACTGTTTAAATAAAAGCCCTTCAGTATTTAGAAATGGGGCTGGAAGAGATGTCCTCATGGCATGGGCATTTCAGCTGAGTGTACAGAAGTGTCACTGCAGGTCTGCTGCGAGGGGATGGATGGGGAGCGACGACAACAGGACTGTCCCCTGTGCTAATGAAAGTTCCTTCAGCATTATGGGTCCCAGCTCCCAGGGGGCTTGCAGGAGTCAGGGTGAGGCTGTCAGAGGTGCATCAGCTTCGCAGTTCTTGCCTGTTGCTAGCTGGCAGGGGCTGTGTCCTCTGCCTCACACACAAGCCCCTTGGCCTACCCCCCGTAGCAGGAGGGAGCTGCTCGGTGGAGGCCAGTGCCTGTTTTTGCTGCAGCCTGCGTCCACGGGTGCTGCTCTGCTCCGGCCAGCTGGCAGCTGGGGGAGCATCCCACAGCAGCAAGTGTTTTTACCCTTTCCTCCAGCCCCCCTGCACGGCTGAGCAGTGCTGCAGACCTCCGCTGCCGCCCTTTAGCTGTCCTTGGGTTTGGTGGGCTTGAGAGGTCATTCATGCCATGCTGGGCTCCTCCGGCTGTGGCTGGGGAGGCAATTAGTGGCCTGCGGCAGGATGCTCTAGGCTGGAGCTCGGGCTCCTGTAATTCAATAATAATCCTGCCAATGCTTATTGGTACCTAGCCTGGCCCAGAGACCGAGCTCTGTTGAGCTCCCCAGGCCCGCGGGAAGGCGCTCAGGGTGTGGCTGTAACCGCTGTGGGGCAGTGGGAGCGTTGTGCTGCAGCGGTCCCCAGCAGGCTTTGCTGAGAAGAGGGCCTTGTGAGGACAGCAAGCCCCGCGCCAGCGTGCAGCGGGTGCCACCCGTGGAGCCCTGTTTCTGCCCCTGAGGGCTCTCCCCATGGTCCTCCGCAAGCCCAGCTCTGGGGAGCCCCTCCCCAAGGGTCCCCCCAGCCCGTAACGAAATGCATTTGGAGCAGTGCTCTCCCTGCTGCTGCCAAAGGAGGAGCAAGCAAGGGCTGCCTGCGCTCCCACAGCAACGCCTTCTGCCGGCCTGGCGTCCACCGGAGACTGTTGTGTCTGTTGTTTGGAAACCCAGAGAAAATAGTCAAAAGAGCTAAGCGCCAATTTTTCCAGTCACCTAGGAGCACCCAGACTAGCAGGAAAAAACGCTGCATGCTGAATTCCTATTTTGGGTTGCACAGCTTCGGGCTGCTTCCCTGCCAAGCCTAGCCTAATTAAAGATTATTAAGGAAACACACGTATTTGGTGATGATGCCAGGGAATTTCTGATAGAAAGGAGGGTCTGCGTTTAGAAAACTGGCCCAGCTGGGAAAAAGAGCCTTTTTTTACCCAAGTGCAAAAGGATTTTGCTGTTGTCTCTGTAGGGAGGCCTCAGCATGTTAATTCCTCTCTAGGCTCCAAATGTTACAGGATTGGATTTCCCTTTCCTTCCTTGCTACGGTTAATGTATTCCACTTTTTGCAGCTCTGCTGTTACAACAGTCCTGACAGCTCCGAGGAGAAGGTTTCAGAGGGAACAAAATTCAAAGTCTGTTTAAACATTGCCCAGGCTAAATATTAACGCTTCCAGGATGCCTCTGGAAATGAATAACCACTGTCCTCACTTTGGGAAACCCGCGGGGTCATGCGTGCCCCTGGCAGGCTGCCTGCAGCTCTGCCCTGGGCAGCTCTTGGCCACAGCACCCTGGCCCGTGCTGTCAGCACTGAGGTGGATCTTAACTCTCCTCCTGGTTTTCTCCCTTGCAGCAGAAGAAGTCGTACCTGGAGCGGAGCGTGAAGGAAGCAGAAGACAACATCCGGGAAATGCTGATGGCCCGAAGGGCACAGTAGCTGTGCAGTTCCCCCTGGCCTCCTGCGACACCCTCTGGGTGGTTTTGGGCAGCTCTGCCTGCGTGCTGCTCACTGCCGCCCGGCTGCACGAGCTCCATTCTCTGGCAGTGTCAATAAAACTCTGCTGCAAAGCCTGAGCGCGTTTCCTCTGCCTGCTGCCTCGGCGCCTCGCAGCGGCTGCTCTCCCTGCAGGGATCTGATGGAGAAAGGAGGCAGTGGTGGGATTTGGGGTGAGGGCCCTTTGGGGAATCCTGCTTCACTTTAAAGCAGCCTTAGCCCTTGCCCTCCAGGAAGACCTCTTGCACCGGGGGAGGCTCGCTGTGTTGTTCTGCTGGAGCGGGGCTGGTGAAACTGCGGCAGGAGAAAAGGGAGGTGGGCAGGGCAGGGCTGGGCCACGCAGGGCCGGGCCGGCCATCACAGGCACCTCCAGGTCCACGATGGGTGGTCATTTATTCTGTCTCAACGGTGACAGGCCCTGGTTCCCTCCGTGTGCCCCAGCGCGGCAGCGAGCTCGTGGAGGACCAGTGCCACCCTGTGCTTCATGCTCACAGTGCACCAGCCTGGCCACCTCCTTCCCCTACTCCTGGCTTTGGTGCTTTTCCGAAATGGAGCTTTCAGGGATGTCTCCTCTCCTGCCAGCAGCTCCTTGGGATCTTGGAGCTGGGCAGGAGTTTCCAGGTGCCATTGCCGACCCCCCATGCTCTCGCCCCATAGACACACAGGCGCTGTCACACTGGGCTGGCCCTTGGCCACTCGCTCCCCCCCCAGGCTCCCAGGCCACGTCACCTGCTCACCAGCTGCTCCGGCTTCATCGTCGCCAGTGGTCACACACCTGCACTGGCTGTGGTCACTGCCCCATGGACATGGGAGCCCATGGGCTGATCCCCCCGGTGCGCCCACACGTGCACACTCAGTGGGGAGCCCTCACCCAGGACACAGTTTAAGAGGAATTAAATAAGGTAGGGCAGACTCTGCTGATCAGGCACTGGACAAGTGTACCGGCCAGCTGGTCATGCACACCCAACTGGTCCTTTCATCCCCAGACCTCACACTATTTTTCCACACTTGTTCCTCCCAAAGTCACCTACACCTCCGCCTTAGGGGCCTCCACTAAACATCCCATAGCAAGTCCTGTGCAAGCCCAAACAGCTTTTCCCTGCATCCAATAATGTGTCCCACCCCCAGGCATCAACCCCTTACTCCGAGCGGCTAGCTGGAGAGCTGCCCTGGGTCACTCGTGGGGCTGGGGCTCTGTGGGGACAGCCCTGGGAAAGGCCCAGACAAGGCATCCGTGCCACGCGTGCCCTTGGGTTGGGTGCCTGCCTGCCATGGTGCCCGTATGCTCCTCCGGGCTGTGGAGGGGCGTGGGAGGGGCCCAGCTGGGTGTTACTTGGGGTCCCCTCCTGGGTCTCTGAGCTCCTGTGTGGGTGTGCAGGGCTGCTTTATCCATAACCGACCACAAGCTTCCAGGGCTGCTGCTTCGCAAACTGGGTTCTGGTGCTTGCTGGCAACTGCAAGCTGCTGTGCTTGGCAAAGGTGCAGGCATGGGCAAGCCAGGTGGGTCCGGGACCAGGTTTCCATCCGTTTTGGTCCTGGGGCAAGGGTGCAGGCCTGGCCTGCGCAGTGGGATCAGCCCATAGCTGATGGCCAGGGACTCTCCTGCTGCAGGAGCTGCCTTGCACTGGGCTGGGTTGAGCCTCACCCCCTTGCCCTGGCCTGGCACCAGCATGGGGAAGGCGGTGTCAGGGCTCTCTGGGGGATTGGTGGAACCCTTTCTCCAGCACCCTGAGCCTGATTCCCCCCCCCCCCCGGCAGCTGGCACCCTGCACAGGTGGCTGGAATCCGGGGCAGCCCTTCTGATAGAGCGTGGGAGATGCGACATCCCTGCCATGTCCCCAAGGACAGGCACTGTGGTGCTGCAGGGGTGTGTGCTGCTGCAGCCACCTGAGTCCAGGAGCGCAGCCACTTTGTTGGTGTTTGTGATGGGTGCCGGAGCAGGAGGCAGAGAGCAGCAAACCTGAGTCCTCACCCCCTTCCCACACTGGGGGCCAGGGCAAATGGCCCCAGACCAGCTCCTGTTCCCACCCGAGGCAGAGCAAGAACCAGCCCGTGGCTGTGAGGTGCCTGCACAGGGCTTGAAGTCCCCTGGGGACAGAGGCCCTCAGCAACCCGAACCAAATTGTCTTGCCCCAGACCAGAGCCCCAAAACTGCATTTCTAAGACCCAAGCGGAGGTGTACAGAGTGCCCGGGCTGTGCCAGAGGTGGCCAGCAGCTGGTCAGGGGGAATCCCCAGGCAAAAAAGCGCAGAGGAATCCAGCGAGGTGCCTTTGTGAGGCCTGAGCAAGCCCTGCGGCATGGCAGCCAAGCCCCATCCCTATGGTGGTGCACTCAGGCCTGGGTGCAGGACCCCAGCGCACGCAGAAGCAGGGGAGCAGAGCTGCTGCCTCAGCTGCGGCACAGGAAGAGCCGTAGGGTCCAGACAAGCACAACCCTCATTTAGCGCAGCTTGGGCCACCCCCCGTCCTGGCACCCGCTGCCAGCTCTCAGGGAGGCTGGACGCAGCATACACAGATCGAGGGGCAGCGAGCACAGTGCCCTTCAAAGCCCTGTACAGAAGGGTGCAAGGGCACTAGGTGATCTTCAGGCAATACAAAGCACAGCCAACTCACATCAGCCCAGCAGAGCGGGCTTTGCTGCCGAGGCAGGGAGAACTGCAGCAAACTGGGGCAGTGGGGTGGGAACCATCCCCCTGGTGACCAGCAGCAGGTTTTCCCCCTTTTCTGCAGACAAAAGCTTTTTGTCCCTCTTCTGGCCAGGTGTGCCATGGAACAGCTTCAGCTATGACTCCTCGGCACTAAATTACTCCATGCCCTTTTTTCTTCTTACCCATCAATTTACCGCCCGCAAGCCTGTACTCTGCAGCAGGGCGATGATGGATCACTGCTCAGAACCTGAGTGGGATCAGCCCTCCCCGAGGGCCGCCGGTGCACACACGCAGCAGCTCAGCAGATGCTGCCCCTGGCTCTCTGCTGTCCCAGGAGCTGCTGGGAGGCCACGGTCACAGAAGGGGACCTGCACGTCCAGCCCTGAGCAAGCAGAGGGATGAAAACCTGACTGAGCTGCCCTGTGTGGGACGAGGCGGTTGGTGGTGTCAGAGACAGCTCCACCCTCCCCACCCCAGCAGGTTTCACGGCGCTCCCACAGCTTACACACCAGGTTGCTGCAGAAAATCCCCCAACGCTGGTAACAGCAGGGCCAGACACCCCCAGCCCAGGCCCCAGCGAGGGGTCGAGGCACAAACTCCTGAAGCAAAGCTGCTTGAAGCCAAGTCCATCATTGCTGCTGCAGAGCCAGCGCATGCGGGAGGCTGAGAACAGACAGTGATGGGGGAAGCACACCCTCTACGGGACAGATTTATTGAAACAGTCGGGACCTAGCAAAGAAAATCAACTGGCTTTAATTATTGCGTACGTCTTCATTTCTAGGACTAGGAAAATTTCAACTGATAAATATACATTTCATCAGAATGCCTTTGGCTGAAATACACCATTAGCACATTCTTCAAAGTTACAACAAAAGTCTTAGAAATGTTAAAAAGGGATTTTTCCTTTACTAAAATAAAGGAGTGCACCCCCCACCCCAACAAGGCGCTAGGACTGACAGACGGGAACTCTTGGTTGTGCAAAGCAGAGCGTTGATTACAGTAACAGAAAGAAGTCAGGACAGGAGTGGGAGCCTGCATAGCACTCGGTGAGAGGCACGGGAGGTGGCCGCAGTGGAGTCAGGTCAGCATGTCCCAGAGGCAGCAGCAGCAGAGCGCGGTCCAGCACGCCGTCAGGCAGGCGCTCTCGCCCGTGTCGTCCCTCCGCCGCTCCTCCACAACGTACACTGTGGGGACAGGAGAGCTCAGTCAGTCAGAGAGCCGCACAGCAATGCCTGCAGTGGCCAGCCACGTCTGCCCCCCCAGCACAGCCGCGGTGCCCCTCTGCACCCCCGTGCTCGCTTTGGGTGGCCCACGCTTTCTGAAGACAAGCTGGCTCACAGGCAAGCACTTGCAGGAGGGGACGTGCCGAGCTCCCATGCCGGGTGCTGCAGGCCCTCGGGCCATGAGTTCATCACCGCAGCAGCACCCCGCAAGGACCCGCTGCCCCTTCCCGTCACAGCAGCACCCCTCGGACAGGAAGGGTCCCCGGGGAAGCACTTCTTTCCGCAGTCAGGCCCGGGCTGCTGGGACTGCGCAACGTTCCGATCTCGACACAAGCAGCCGGTGCAAGTCAGCCAGGACCAGACTTCTGCTACGTCACATGCAGTTATTGAGCAAGTAAACAGCCTCAGGCTGGAAGGCGCCTGCTCCAAGTGAGCTGCCCTCCCGGGAGCACTGGTGCCTAAACCTCCCTGCCTGCCCTGCACTCCCCCTGCCCTCTGGCAACCCCCAGCCTGCCAGAGGTCCCTGGAGCAGGGTGCCCACAGGTGCCCATGGCTGCAGCCAGTGCCCCTCCAGGCGCAGCACAGCTGCCCTTCCCGGGGCGGGAGGCACCCAGCCCAGGCAGCAGGGCTGGAGGGGACCCTGCGCTTCTACTGCATGTGGGGTGCTGGGGAGGGAGCACGTGCAAGGAGGGTGGTAGGTCAGACGTGGCTAAGACTCCCACCCAGCCGCTCACTGGCTGTCCCTCCTCAGCAGGGCAAGATGGGACAAGAGGATGAGAAAGCTCACAGGTCTTATAAAGACAGGGAGATTGCTCACCTATTTCCATCATGGGCAAAACAGGCTCAACTTGGGGAAAATTAAATTAATTTATCACCGATTAAAATAGATTTGGGTAGTGAGGAACAAAGACAAACACTAAAACACCACCTCGCCTCCTGCCTCCTCCCCCTAGCAGCACAGGGGGACGGGGCTGTGGCCCACACACAGCAGCTCCTCTCCTTGCCACTCCTGCCGGGAGGGGCAAGCTGTGCGAGCGCGCATGCCAACAGGGAGGTGACACCTGCGGGCTGGGGCTGCTTCCCTGCAGCCTTGGCAGAGCCCATGCCTCCCCAAAGCAATCTGTGCTCTTGGTACGTTAATCTTTGGAGAGTGCGTCAGGCACCTGCGGATGGAGAAGGCAGCTCAAGGCTCTTGGCAAACAGTGCCGAGACCAGCGGGAGCAGCTGCCCTGGGCCAGACCGGGTGCTGTTGGGGGCTGGCGCAGAGCTCCCAGCTGGCTGGAGCTCCGACATGGCCCAGCCTTTCAGCTCCGACGCAGGGTCCCTGCCAGGAGAACCTACTCCAGCACGGGTCCTCTCCACGGGCTGCAGGTCCTTCTGGAAACATCCACGCGCTCCACGGTCCTCCACACCTTGCAGCAAATACCCAAAACGCCTCCTCCTCCTCCAACCCTCTCTCCCTCTTTTGTTCCCTCCTCGCGCTCTGGCATTTTCTGCCCTTTCTTAAATATGTTCTCACAGAGGCACCACCAGCTTTGCTGATGTACTCAGCAGTGTCCTGCAGTAAGTCTGCTGCGGAGCCTGGCCACCTACAGCAGGAGGAAGAGGTAAGGTCCCAGGGGCAGGAGGTGGTCTCGAGGTGAGATTCAGAGACTGCGTATGAACAGCCACGGGGAGGTGGGTACAGACAAGTCCGGGAAGAGCCGAGGTTGGTGGCAGAGCAGTGTCCCTCCTGGCCCTCAAGGCTGGAGAAAGCTCACTCTGCATTTTGGGCACCGGGCAGAGGGAGCTTTTGCACGAGCCAGCACTTCTCAGTGGTAAGAAGAGCTCGCTCTTCCCAGGCAGCAGGCCCCACAGGAACAGCAGGGATCAGCTCTGGCTGAGCGACCTACCCAATTGTAAAGCCACCTGGTCACTGCGAGGAGAGGGAGCAGGAGGCAGCTGTGGCAGAGCTGGGATGCATCGCCTTCAGAGCCTCCCTCTCTCACAGCCTCCACAGCTGAGGCCAAGGAACAGTGACCATGCCCATGTCCAGAGTGCTCCAGGAGCAGCAGCAGGCTGACTTGGAAAACAAGCAGGTGGGTTCCTTGCCGATGGGTCACTTCCATGCACAATAAAACCCACAGTTTTAGCACAGTGAATCTTGACAAGAACGTGCCTGCTGCCAGGTCTGGCCGGGCCACAGGCAGGAGAGGCTGGACAGGCACCCAGGGCAGAGTTTTCCAGAAGATGCCAGCTTCTGTAGCTACAACTGCATTTGCAGTTTGTTTGCTTGTTGATATTTAGACTGGCACCACTAAGTCAGCTTGCTTTAACAAGCAGCTGTTCCCCGACACTGCTCCAGCCCTGTCACAAACCGAACCGCCTTCTCCCCTAGGAAGTCAGGCCTTGCTCCAGCTCCGCGTCCACCTTGTGTGCTGGGGCGCTTCCAGCTCTGCCTGCTCAGCACCCACGGCACAGCCAGCTCTTACCAGGTGACGAAGCGGCAATCCTTGGACACCTCACCTCCCAAGGGGCAGGTGCCTGGATCACAGCCCCAGATACCCAGGGTATTGCCTTATGACAGAAACCATTTAAGTTCTGCCCCTCAGGGGCTGCCCAGAGGCTCCCAGCAGGCTGTTGGGATTTACTGCACATTGCCAGCTGCCTGAAAGCACAGGAGGGAGCCCCGGGTTCAGATGGAGCTCTCCCAGCAGGGTCTCCTACCCGAGGCCAGCATGCTGCCTGCTCCTTCTGCCAGCCCCTGAAGCCCCCTGGGGACAGATGAGGAGTTTACCTTTGCTTCCTCCTCATGGAGCTTGGGCTATCACACCCAGGACTGCAGCGGTGTGAAGGCAGGCACACGACCTTCCTTCCTTAAAGATTTCTTGGGTCTGTTTGTTATGGCCTGCGTGGGAAACGTGCCCTCACACAGGGAGTCTGACCCAGGCAGGCAGCCAGTGCTTTAAGTCGAGTGGCTGAGCACGTGGTGTTGACAGGCAGAGGCCTGGGCAGGACACAGCTCATGTCATCAGCCTGGCCCTCCCACGGGCTTGCTTTGTGCTCAGAACCCCCCCCGGCCCTTCAGTTCTCTCAAGCGCGATGGGTGGAGAATGATGTGCTCCAGCTTACAGGATACCAAAATCCTGCCACCATCAGGCTGGGGCAGAGAGGAATGGCACAGTACCATCCCCCCCCCGATACCTGCCCTCAGGTACAGTCTGTACCCCAGCCCCAGGCAGCCTCCCTCTTGCCAACCACAGTAACACAGAGAAGAGGCATCTGCTGCGCAGGCACGGCCCAGCTCCAGAGGATCCACTGCAGGGCGCTGGCACAGCACCACTGTCCTTCCTTCCTTCCAGGGCTTTGCAGCTGCCTGTGGGTGTTCAGTCACAGCGGTGGTGTCCTTGCCCCAGGAATGTCAGGGTGGAAGCACATCTCTTCTCCAGACAGCCCCAGAAGGAGGTGGCAGTGCGCTGCAGTGCTGTGACAGGCTGCGCTAGAGCAGGAGAGGTGCCACGTGCTCTCCTCCCCCACGGGCTGCTGGCCCCGTGGAGCCAAAGCAGACACCTCCAGGCAGGAGCAAGCCGGGGCGTGGTGGAAACCTGGCTCCCATGCACAGAGCAGGGCCCTGCGGGCTGCTGGGCAGTGCTGCGGCGGTGGGGGAGGCTGCGCGGTCTCCTCCCTACAGCCTGCAGCCCGGGCAGGGCTGCACCCGGGGCCAGCAGCCCTGCCACACAGGCCTGAAGCACAGAACATGGTCAATGACTTGTGAGCCCAGCACCCTGGCCTCCTTCTGCAATCCAAGAGAGCCCATTTCATTCCTTTGAAAGGGTGGACCACAGACCTGTCCCATCCAAAGGGGGAATCCATCCCAAGGCAGAGAGGACTTTGGTCAGGCCCTTCCCTCCTACCTGCCCGTAGCCCCAAACTTGCACTCAAAACCATGCATGGAAGACTTGCACAGGCTTCACGCTTAAAAGCATGAAGACTTGTTGAGCGTTTGACCTTATACAGCATTATATCAGTAGCTCTCCATTCACTGCCTGTTCTCCCTGCTGAGGTGACCCAAGTCCGTGCGCGCCCATACCCCTCTGTGCAGCGCACACTGTCATCAAGCAGCCGGTCAGGCCCCTGGAGCAGTGGGCTACAGCGGTCACCGACGGCGCAGCACTGGGAAAGAAGGGAGCTGTGCCCTGCTGTCCAGGGGAGAAGCGGGCTTAGCAGAGCTGCCCACACTGTTTTGCTTTCCTTCCCCGACAGGCACTGCTGGGAACAGCTGGACACCCTGACATTTGATCTGTTTACCCTCCTCGGTGGAGCAACATTCTCCCCTGCAGCAGCCAGAGCTGCCCTTTTGTCTGGCTTAACACACCGAGCTGTGAGGAGAAGCGATCCCTGGTGCCAGACGACACCTTTGTGCAAACCCAGTCATATGACCAAGTGTTCAGGAAGGAGAGCAGCAGGGCAGAGCTGCGCAGAACAAGTTCACCTTCAAGGACTGAAGGAGGCACTGGTGTGTTTCAGCCTAGGAAAACCTTCGGGCTTTTCTTCCCTGGTGGATCCAGGAGCTCTGAACAAGCAGCTAACTTTTTGGTGCCTTTGTCTCCTCTGAGAAGATCCTGTTACAATGAGCAAAGGCAAAACACATTCCAAATGCTCCAAGAGTCCTGTATAAGGTGATGACATGCAGTTGTTCGGCAGGGCAGAATGCACACGCAACAGGTAGAGATGGCCAAGAGCTCCTCACCAGAGCGGGGTACCAGCCATGCTCTCCTGCCTATGTTCAGGTGGCAGAGGATCCTTGCTGGCTCCTGCCATCCCTCAGAGTGAACAGCTGAGAGGGCTTTTCCCATGGCTGCTCAGGAAGCTTCCAAACCAGCTCCCTGCGTTGGAGCCCTGAAGCAGCTCTGGTTTCTAACCCGCTGCCAGGTGCTGTTCAAGCTGTCCTGCTTCAGAGCTGTGGAGAGCTGGATTGCCGCTGCCAGAGCACTGCCATACCCAAAACTGAGGGCCACAGAGGATGCTTAGGGAAGCACTGCTTCCTGGTGGTTTGGAGGCAGCAGGGCAACTGACCTCTGGAAAACACCAGCAAGAACAGATACCACAGAACTTGCTCCAGAGCAAAGTCCTTGCAGCTTCAGACTGAGTGAAACCCAGGGGAACCTGACACCCTTCCCTGCCCCAGAAAAAGCTCTGCAGCATGTGACACTCCCAAATCTGGTGGACAGCATAAGGTTACACTGCTTCGAGGGTGCCTCATGTACCCTCAACTCCCTTGCTGGCGCAGCTGAGATGGACTGAGCTCTCAGGCTGACAACCCCCGGCCTGAGGGTGGGTACCCTCTCCTCCGAGCACGAAGGTATGGCCCGTCACACCGAGCGCAGGCAGACCTAGCTGCCCAGCCTGCTCCGGCAGGCACCTGCTGATGGAGGAGGCTGTGCCACTGCAATGCAAACCATGGGCTGGAGGGCAGTTACTAGTTTCGGCCACCCCAGTCAAGCCCATCTTCACCCTGGTTGAAGGTGGCCGTATCTGTAGCCACAGCCAAGGCGCCATCCAGGGAAGAGCTCTAACACTGCTGCCTTTTACTGCTAGAGTTAAAGCAACATTACTTTCTGGTAGCTGAGCGCTAAGCTACCAAGGAGCAATGCTTGAGCATGCAGAAGGCACGAGCTGTCAAATGATACACTATCATTGACAAGTCCTCCATCGTAGCACACAAACCATAGAAGGATTTTTCTGGTTAGCCGGCAACTTGCAAAGAAGTCAGTGAAATCGAGTCTGACAGTGTACTCTGCTGGAGGATGGGTCTGTATAAGCCTCCCCACCGCAAAGCAGAGTTGAAATGGATGCTGCCCTGTGCAATTCATAGTAAGCTGTCCATGACTGCAGGCATACAAGAAGAGTTTGCCTGAAGTATTTATGATTAATCCATTAGAAGTTTTAAACTACAGCCAAGTGTCGAGGACATACTGACAAAGCATGTTCAAAGCATGTATAAAGTGCTGTTACGAAACACTTGCTGAAATATTAAACAAAACAGCTTTTCCAAATTTGTGCCTGTGCAGCGGGAGATCGGCACTTCCACCACATGGCCGCTCAGCTGACTGGCGTCGGGTGCTGCCTCTCAGCGTGAGAGGGTCATAGTGGCAGCGGGCATCGCTTCCCCCCGCCAGCCAGCGCCTCCAGCTGCCTGCGCGGCACTGCTGCTGGCAGCTCGCGCTAGAAACGTCTGCACTGAACTGGCTGATACGCAGGCACGACTGCCCACTAACAATTCAGGGCAGGACTGGGACAGGAGAAGGGACAGCGAGGGACAGCAGCCATGTCAAGGCCTTTCCGGCACTCACCATGGGGTTGGGGGTGTGCCTTTCTGTTAGAAACAGTGAAACAGAGAGCCCACATCTTTTCACGCTCTTCTGCCAAAAACTGGAAGTCATTTAAACCAGCAGCACATTGTTGCACAAGTACCTTTCTGCAGAAACCCTCTGAGAACAAGCTGTGTTCTTCCCCATGCAGCGGGTTACGGTACTTTACCGAACCCATTCACCTTCCAAGTTCAAGGAAAGCCCCAAAGACAACCACTTGAAACACACATTTGAGAAGTTACTGCCTTCCGCTGTGGAGAGCCTCTCCCAGAGAGAGCACGAGTCTCAAGAGGGCAGCTCTGCCACTGCCAGCTCACGGGAGCTGGTGTCACCCGCTGCTGCGGTTTGAGAGGAAATACAGTCACCACCGAAAGTTTTCAGACTTCAAGAGTATCTGGGCAATACCCTAAATAAAAACAACCACCTCTCCCTTACAGTTTGAGTTTAATGATCACTTTCTTTGAAGCTTCATCAATGCTTCAGAAGTTGTAGCTCTGTCGCTGTCCCCAGACAAATTGCCAGAGAAACTTTAAACACAGCCATACAGCATTAATGCTAAACAGCTCTTCTCATCAACCAGTTGGGTGTGGGGCTTCTACAGGAGAGGATAAGAGCTCTTAGGATAAGAACGGGTGAAGGCTGGTCAACTACTCACTTACAACTACCAAAGTGCATAGGGTAAAGTGTAAAAAACAGTTCAAGGGAAGGCTAGATAAACTATTCCCAGCCAAGCCTCTCATTAAGCTGGAGACATCCTATACCAGTCCTCTCATTTTCGACACCATGCAACTGAACATCAGCTTCAAAGCACTAACACAAACACAGCGACACAAGTACCCACGGAAATCAAGAGTGCATGGTAGCACCTTTATTCACTCTTCCCAGCCTACCCATTAGCGTTACTTTAAATGCAGAGGATCCCCTGTAAACAGCACAGTAAGAGACAGCATAACAAAACCCTAAGTACCTTCCTCAAACCTCTTAAAATCATTTCGTTAGGAAGTCTTGCACAGCACATTACTGATGCAAGCCACTCAACGTCTTCCCAACTCACTTCAACCAGCAGTTTTCCATTAACAGAGATCAGGTTTTCTACTGGAATAGCTTTGCCAACAAAACCCCAACCCAAAAGATGTCAGTTAAGGGAACTGCTGTTTTTGTATGCTTCTTGTCAGAAGCCTGAATGCCTCCAAGCTAAAGCCACCCAGTTTGCTGTGGTGAGCCTTACTGGGGACTTCATTTGCTGCCTTGTGCCTCTCTTTTGTGCAAGGTCAGGCACTCCTAAGATCTCCGATGGCATGCCAGGGTCCTCGCCACTATGAGCAGAAGCCCATGAGCACTTTGGGACTAGTGGTCTGATAGAGAAGAGAAACAAGGGCGATTTCTCTCAGAGGCACTAGACAGCACTCAGTTTTAGGCTCAAGTTTTGATGCTTCCATTGTTTTTTCTAAAACAGGATGGGAGAGGGTATAAGCTGAGCAGACCCTCCCATCTCCTAATCAACCTTAAAGAGCATAGATCACAATGAATCATGCTTACCCCCAAAATGGTAGCACTCCCTGTAATCACACAGTACCAGCCTGCACAATCCAGTGCAAATAACTCCCACTTTGTTTTTAAAACAAATACTACAATACCTTGTTATTTCATGTACAGTCTGCTTTATCTTAAGCATACACATTTTGTTTCTTCTCATACCTAATTGATATGTTAATTATTAGCTCCATGAGGGAAAGGCATGAGCAGTACTTTTCACCCGGTTTGGTATAAACTAAAATCGTGACCCTAGACTGCAGTGCTCCTTATCGCAGTGCTTTACTGGGTCTACAAAGATTGCAATACAAGGATACCGGCTTTGATGATAAAACCAGCCCATCCTGTCCCAGCGCCCAGGCACAGACATCACTGTTAAGGCACCGACTTACCTACACGGGGCCCCCCCAGAAGGCAGGCAGCGATGGCACCCGAGAGCCCTCAAGCTCTGCAAGCCCTCCCAGAAGCCTTGCTGCACGTCACCAAGGGCCCTGGCCCTTGTCTAGGTATTTCAGGTATGACATCCAGGCAGACAGACAGCAAGCAAAAGCTTACTTCAGGCAAGCCAAGGGGCAGGCTCAGCCAAGAAGCCAGCCGCCTGGGGAGAAGCGAGGTGCACGCACCCCCAGGGTCGGCCCAGCCTAGCACCAGCCAGCTGCGCGGACTCTTTCACTTCCTAAGGCAAGAGGGCTAGGAGCATGAGAAAAGCAGTAAGACTTGAAGTTTACTTCTTCTTTAGCTCCAGCTGTGTGCTAGCACACAGAACCACTCTGCACGCAAACAAGGTAGTTACGCTCCTCGCTGCTGTAAGCTCTTAGGCAAGGCCTGGAGCACACAAGAGGAAGCAGCAACAAGCAGTTTATGAACCACTGCTACTGCAGACCAAAAACTCTTCCCGTGGTATCTGAACATCTGTTTGCCATAGTAACAACTGTTCAGAGCAGAAGTATTAATTAATACCACAGTCTTCTTGTCTGGGATGAAGCACACAGTAAAGAAGGGACCAATAAGCCTCTTCCCACATGCGAATAAAGTGGTTTTTATCACAAGCCACTTCTGCACCAAGAGCTTTGTTTTCACTTGTCCAGCCAGCAAGCAAATCTTGCTTAAAACTGCACGCCACCATCTTAATAATAACTTCTTACAGGGTATAAGTGCTGCCTGCAGCAGATTGCTAAGTCAAGTCAGTCTGTGCATCTGGTTCTACCTTCAAAACATTCTTACCCAAGTCGTTTGAAAGTCTTTCCATTCAGGATGGAGGTTAGAGAAGGGAAAGTCAGCACAAGGGCATTAGTGGCAGCCAAGGGATGCAGAGGTGACAGCGACTAGAAATCAAGTGTTTCTGAGCCACTCTGGGGTGCACACTCTAGGTCCGCAGATGCAGCACTGCAGGAGGAAGGACCACCCAGCCCTGACCTCCCAGACAGCCATGTGTCCTGGAGTAAATCCCACGCAGGCAGCAAGTACAGAAGAAGAGATTACATGACTGGGGAACAGGGACCCTAGGTCTTCAACTAAAACCTTCATACTACCTGTCAACAAGGCTTCTCTCTGCCCCAGGCCTCCTCCCTTGCCCACAAGACCTCCAGGGCAGAGCCTGGACACAGATGAGGTCTAACTCCCTTGGCAAGAAAGGCATTTAATTATTCTTTCTCCTCTCTGGGGATATTTGCTCACGCTTAACAGCTTCATGCCTGTCACATCACATTCCCCGGCCCCCCAACTCCTTCCTGCCCAGAGGCTTTCACTGTACGCACAGTCTCTACTGACATCATATTCAGGTTTCAGGAAATACCTTAGCACAGTCCTGAAACAGATACCAGTCAGAGACAGATGGAAATACAACAGCCTACTTCCAAGCAAAAATATTCCAAAGTTGCAAAACGCTCAGAGCAAGTTTCACAATCCCCAGCTCCAAACACGAACAGCTCTACTGCCAGAGCCACCTGAGCAGAAATCAAGTGTCAAGGAAGCAAACTGCCAGTGAGGACGGGTAGTTTCACCTGCAAATCCCCTCTGCCACCAGAAGGCTAATGCTGACCCACCCCAGATTTCAGCCTGGACTCAAGCAGAAGCGACTCATCTACAGCTACCCACACTGGTATCAGATCTGCCCTCTTCTGTGGCTGCATGACTATATCCAGCAGGTAAGGAAAATTCCTGCCTTTCAGTTCCCGCAAGTCTGAGAAGCTCTTACGGTCACCCTAGAGAGCTGTTTCAGCTTTCAGGGAGCTAAACAGGCCACGCGTTTCAGGGAAATTACTGTGCAGGCGTGCCAAGCGAGCACTTTCCAGAGCCAACGCCACACTGGCTGCATTTCACACAAGGGTAAAGTTGTTCCCCTCTCGCACACTGCATGTGCTCCAAGCATGAGTTATGCCTGATCATAAACTGTGCAGAAGATTTTCTTGCAGCTCAGCTCAGGGAAAGAGGCGAGTTTCCTTACCTGAGTACACAGGGATAGGATTCAGAGATCTTTGAGATAATGGAAGTGATACTAACCAGCCTTTATGAAGTATAGATGTTCCCAGGAAGAATTCAACATCTCTAAAAAGCAGGGCTACAGGCACTCCTTATAGGAGAAAGGCATACCTTATGTAGTAAGTACTCAAGTCTCTGCAGGATGTCAGCAGGCATCAGCCAGCTCTCCAAAGCACTATAAACCCCATCACACAGGTTACAAACTGTACAGGAGACGTCATATAAGAAGCCAGCTTCCCCCCAGCTCAAAAGTACAGTAATTCAGGGCTTCAGACCCTTTGATTTTCTTCTAGACTGCAACAGATGCAGAGACATCTCCCAAAACTACAGAATTTGAGAACTTCCTCTAACATTTTTTTTAATCAGTTAAATCTTAATTTACTGTTAAAGCAGGGAGGCATTTTCCACCAAGTCAACTGCAGGGCTGAGAACAACACATTCCTCAGCTTGACTCAGTGTTTTCATTGAAAATCAGCATCCGTCCTAGATTTAAACAAGATCTGGCTTAGAGAGATTTACACAGCACAAACTCAGTCTTACAAGAGTGTTCTGGGTGACAGACAGGAGGGACAAAGTCCAGTTTTAAAGCAAAGGGAACATGCCACAGCGAGTAGTCACTCTGGGTAGCAAGACCCTCCTTGAGCCACCCCCCACAGGGCTCGAGTACCACAATCTCTGCAGCACTTGCAGTGCTGGAAAAAGGCTTTACACAATTTGCTTCTCACCCAGACAAGGTGCCCAGCTGACAAGGACTGTCCAGAACAGCTGCCTCATTTAATTCGGTCCACTATGGAGCCAGCCTTAGCCTCAGCTACCCCGTTTGTCTGAAGCATGTTTTCAGATACAGGACCTGAATTTGGAAATCCTTTTCTTTGCATCAGGCTTTTCTCAGATTATCCCCTCCTTGGGGGTGAAAGGCAGCGAAGGCGAGGTCAGACATCAGCCCCAGGAGAGCCCCGTTTGCCAGCAAACAGCCCCCACTGTTTGTGCAGTCAGCTGACGTGAGCCTGGGACGGACGGAGGTATGATACAGCAGTCTTGGGGAGAGAGAACACCAGGATTTAATGCACACTACAGTATCAGAACAGATAAGAGGACAACTGCCAAGTGACTTTTTTTTTTTTTTTGGCAGGACACCAGCTGTCTGGAGTTGCAGGTCCTGAAGGTACAGTAGCAGTTAAACTAAACGCTCCAACAGACTGCTTGGAAAGGGTCAATATACAGAGAGAAAGCCTGCTGGAATTGCTACATGCTGCCCTCCAAATAAACTCCTGGGGAAGGCTCAGCTTGATGCAGTTTGAGAAGCAATGGGGTAACCACTGAAAGGCATCAGCGAGCCTAACCAGAGCGATTAGGATCCCCTCCTTTCCACACTGAGACATGTAAAGAGGAAAAATCCACCCCTCTAGCAGAAGGCAGGGCCTGTATCTAGGTGACCTGTTTATTCTTGCAGCTGGCCAAACATTAGGAGGCAGGCAGCATCACTGTGACTATTACTCTTATCACAGCCGGCTTTGCTACAAGTAATCAACTTCCAGAAATAAGATTTCCACCCTGTGCGTACAATAGGTCAAAAGCAATACTGAGCTTTGTTTGCCTTCGGTTGGAAGGAAGGCTGCTGACAGAGCCTGGTTCCTTTTGGCACAGCACGGAATAGCCTCATCCATCACGTTGTTACGTATCAAGGGGGGGGGGGGGGAGCAGGAGAAATTAAGCTGGGCAAATTGCTAACATCAGCTAGTGCTTTCAAAATTAGTATGTCACTTTGTACTTTGGCTCATTCCACTTTTTTAAAGCACGCCATTATCACAGCATTACATTTCACCTCTAATTTACATAGACAAGAAAGTACCTATTGACCAGTCAGCAGATACTGTGGTTTCCTCATACCAGTTAATACTGAATTATTCTATAATGAAAATACTGGTGGGGAAATGAGATATTTTCTTCCTCCTAAGCAAGCCCCTGCTGCTCAAGGCAGCCCAGCTCCTTATGCTGTGCTGCACGCAGGCACCGCGCTCCTACTGCTGTGCGTTTCCCAGCTTTGTTCTGGTGCAGGTGAGTTCCCTCTAGCTACCCAAAGCATTGTGTGACACCGCATGGCAGATCTACAGTGTTCCAGGAACTCACGCCTGGACAGACACAAAGACAGCCCTCAGTTTTCACAGCAGGAAAGATGCAGACAGAAACGAGCACAAGTCAGTTCACAGAGCTAGGAAGCTGAATCAGATATCCTTAAGGATAACATCCCTCAGGCTCAGCATATAAATTACCAGCTCTAAAGGTAAAGTTGTTTACTTCTAATGAACAACAGCCAAGACAGTTATTAGCCCTTGCAAGATGCAAGAAGTGGTGTTTCTTTGGAGACTTTGCTATTGGTAGCCTGTGCAAGCCCAAGAGCCAGCCATCAAAAGGCCAAAACAAAAATCCAAAACCATGGCCACAAGGTCTTCTGTGCCACCTCAGCAAGGCACGTAGCCTCTCTGTCTCACTGCTCCTCCACCCGGAGGAGAAACATATGCTTCAAGGCCTTTCATGCCCAACAGTATGGAGGTAGCTAGGGTGACACTGAGGGGGTGCAAGCTTGCACACGCTGGACTCCATCCACTCTGGGAGAAGGGACAAGGACCCCCAGCTGCCATTAGCAGCTGCAGTCTCCCTCTTCTTCAGTGCTGTAATACACGGGAGTCAGTATGGCCAACACCACTAGGTCTTAATGCGTAAACCACAAGCTGATTTCTGCAACTCAGACCGTCATCATGGCTAACTAATCCTACACAGACAGTCTAGAGTGGAATATACCTGTTCAGCACTGTTCTGGACTGCACCTTCCTCCAACAAGCCTTTATATATGTCCCTTATTCAGTGTCATGTTGAAAAGATGACAATATCCTCCCTCTCTCACCTATTTCTAGCAGAGTCATTGCTCGCTTAGCGGTGATAACTTTCTCTTTCCAGCCTAGATGTTACCTACCCTTGCCAAGCATGACCCAAACAAGAGGGACCAAACTCTCCAGTCTGGGTTTACAGCCCCCACCTCCAGAGGACGCAGAGGAACGGGTGCTGCAGCTGGGGAGAAGCATGGCTGCAGCACACACACCATGCACAGCCGGCGCAACACACACCAGTGCTGCTCAGCCCTTCAACAGCAGCCTTTGAAACAAGGCTCAGTGGTTCAGGAGCTCTTCTGCATCATGGGTGACAAAACCAGTACTAAGTTTAAGCTGTTTCCCTGTTACATCTCAGACACAGTTTTCTTTTTAATGCAGAGAGAGAGAGCCAGATGAGGTTTTTTCTTCTCCAAGGGCCACTTGGACAGGCTATGTCCATTGCTACTTCAGACAGGCCACAAATTGTTAGATTAAAAACCACCATCACTATGCTACTTTATCAGCAGATTTTGAGAGCTCAACACTAATTATTTCCATCTGTGTGATCTACTCAAGACCAAAATATGATGCATAATTACTTCCACACAGTAGCACACTGGCTACGATCTACAACTAAGAGCCCACTTTGCAGTTTGCCTACACAGTAAAATAATTTAAAGCATAAAATTTAAAGTATAGCAAATTTCCTAGTTTTCAATGGGGACACTTGCTTTTCAGAAATACTAATGCATTATGTGGAGTAGCTTAATTCATTAGATTAACCAAAGTCATCTAGGAGAGCAAAACATCTGCTCTGAAAGGAAAGCACCCACACAATAGCTCTTCCCAGATAACTGATTGCAAACACCACAAGAACTGACAAGCCACATTAAATCATGCCAGACCAGCTAGGCAGACTGTAATGACTTGATTAAATTTAGATGTCAATTTTTTATATCAGAGGTTCAGCCACACCAACAGATATATAGCATTAGTATAACAGATTTTTTTTAAAAATAGCCTTTTTAGGGACATCGGTTCTGTATTAGACACTCCTGGAGGTGATCATTAAACAAAGCCTCATTGAAAGCTCTCTCAGAAGACTTCTGGTAAAGTGTCACAGGACAAAGACTGGGTTCCAGTTTGACTGACTGGCCAAAAAGGAGTAAGGGGGAAAAAGGGTGTTTAACAGAAGGAGAATCAAGAAAAAGGAAAAGCTTTTGTGGACAAACACAAAGTTATAGCCCTGATTTCATTTACACACATCAGTAAATGTTTTGTATGTTACATCCGCTTCAGCAAGAGCAATGCACACTGGAGGTGCCCAAGGTGGGTTCAGAGACCACACATGGCTACAGGAAGGCAGTTCAAAGACAGGACTTACCAGAAGATCTTTGGTTTGCGGGTGAGGGTGCTGCTTCTGCAGAACTGCCGGTGTGTTAGCTTAGCCTCCTGCAGCATAAGCCTGGGCTCTCAGTGAAAGATGCACTCAAACACTTAGCTACTTGTCCTCTCCCATTTCCCAGCCTACTGCTTTGTGCTGGTCCACAGGTTTGTGAGCAGAGCAGAGACCTGATCTGAGCAGAGGACATTCAGCATCATCAGTTCCCTGATCCAGATCCCTTAAGTCTCCAAGGCAGCAGATCTGGCTCAAAGCCAGACTGTCCAAAGCAGCAGGCCCACTCTCCCTTCAGCTTCTGCTAGCATATCCCTTTTCATGGCTATAGCAGCAAAGTGACACTTGCACTAACTGAAGATGTTCTACATGGGAGACTAGGACACCCCCCCCCCCAATACCAAGAAATGCCTGTTAGCCCCCCCCAAAACTATGTGCATTTCCCAGAGAAAACCCTGATTATACTTGGAGTCCATGTGGTGGTAGTGGTGGGAAGCATCACCATGCTGCTGCCTCCTCCTTCTCAAAGGCAGACCCTTGAGGTTTTCACTCTTTTACAGAGGAAGCTGAACTCATGACTTGCACTCATCCGGGTTCTTATTCACTCACACCAATTGTTTGCTGCTTATATTTGTGCCCTCTGGCCAGACCCACAACAGAATATTCCTGACATCTTACATCAACTATAAATCCAGGGATGCTTTTATATACACTGGTCCAGTAGTCCACCATTTTAGCCAAGAACACTGGAAAAAAAGTCCTCCGCAGTTTAGCCTATCCACCAATCTACATCAAGTCTCCTTTGGATTCACCACAGTGAAGAACTCTTGCTGGGAACTTCTCAAGTTCCAGCTTCCCAAAAAATGAGGGCTTTGAAAAGACCTTTGTCACAGCGCATTGCTGAGTCAGAGTAAAACGAAGTGGTAGAGGGGCACAGCAGGCAGTTCTCTCAAAAGGCAGCAAATGCATATAGACCTCAGTCCTGAGCAGGTCCCAAGTGCACGTGCACATTGTCCCAAGCCACGGCAACAACAGTTTGTGGAGAATGACTTTAACGTGCAATGGCCAAAGACAGCTCCGCATAGTGGCAAAGGCCTTGGGGTAATTGTCCAAGACCTGACAATTTTCCAAGTGATGTCAGCTTCAATACCCACTTCATCAGCCGGTCTTTTCAGCTGTAGTACCCAAAGTGCTACTGCCTTGCGTAGCTGTAAAGCACTGACCGAGGTCTTGATTTGAGGTACACATTAGTCTCATTTCTTTCCACCTCAGGTTAGTCTGTCCACGACCATGCCAGACACACCCAGCACATACAAACCCCGAGACTCCTTCCCTTCCTGAGAGCAGCTCCCCCCTAAAGCACAGTGCCTGGACAGCACCTCTACAGCAGCGCTCCCCACACTCCCTCCTGCAGAACAGCCCCTTTGGTAGCTCTGGCCACATCCTCTGCCACCCCAAGGCAGCCAGAACAGCTATAGGTACTTAAGACTCTTCTTAACGGCTCAGGTCTGCAACAGAGGAAGAGAGGCAATGATGGTTTCTGGCTTCCCAGCCTGGATGCGTATCTTTATCACTAATGAAGCCTGAAAGAAGGCACTGGACTTGGCACGACAGCATGAGTCCCCATGCTTTAACTGTGCAGCCTTCGGTTGAAACTTATCAACCGAAAGACAGGCAGAATGAGAGTTGTGGCAAATCTAAAGCCAACAAAAAGCATGCATAACAGCTTCAGCACAAGGATTCCCTTGAGGGTTCAGCATTAAGGATGTTCAGCAGTATCTTCCAACAGCCAGAGAACTGTTAGACACACAACAGCAAAATAAAGCAGGAAAACAGGCTATAAACAGAATTGATACTTCAAAGAAGTCTCTGCGTCCCCCAGCCCCATTAGGGCCAGACCGTGTTACTTCAAGGTCAACATGTACTCATGCATTTGCAAGCCAGAAAGGGTCACAATTACATCACACCGCAGCTGCGAGGCATACCTGTGTTTTTAGGCCCATCTGCATACACTGGTCCTGGAGGCGGAGGTGCATTTTGCCATCCGTACTGGGGGTAGCCTTGATAACCTGGCTGGCCTGGCTGGTAGGGCCCTGCAGGTCCGGGAGGATAGCCTGGGTACGGGCCAGGAGGGCCACCCGGTTGCTGTGCATAGGGTGGGTAAGGGGCAGTCGGGCCCGGGCCAGGGTAAGGTGGAGGATTTTCGTAGTTCATGTGGGATGCAGAATCTGTCCTGCAGAAGAAGGGAAACAAACAGAAGAACTGGTTTGCTTTTGTCTGCTTCATCCATGACCATATAATTCCCATTTCAGACTGCTCTCCAGAGAGCCCTACATTAAGTGTGAGAAACAGACCTCAAAATACCTGGTCAAGCAGTAAGTGTATTTTTAACCCTATCACAAGGGCAGAGACTGAGTTGAAGTGATTTAAGTGACATGAGTTTAGCTCAGCAGCAGTGACTTGCTGCTTTCCAGTCATGCATCAGCTATTCACCCTAATACATTTAACAGTCTTGCAACTGCAAGCAAAATCCTCTGCTTCCACTCATGATTAAATTGCTTTTAAGAGAGATTTAGAAGTTATTTCTTTTTTAATATTGACAGAAACATGAAGTAAAAAAATGCAGAAATGCAGCCTGTTCCAGACACGTTTGATAGCCTTGACCAGAAAAAGAGTGAAAAGTGTCCATTACACTTCTGCTAATTGTTACAAGCATCTAGACCAGCACTCTGGAGCAAGACCATATATGAATAATTTCTTGATGACACGGTAACCCAGCACATTGCGTATTCTTCCAGTAATATGCAACTGAATCATTAAGCAGCCACAAGCAATCAGGACCTTGGGCTCAGTCTCATTCAAAAAGCAACATTAAAGACACCTTAGAGAGTTGATGTTCATAAAACCTATCTAACGTATTACTGATGGTACAGCATCAAAAGACAGGACTGTCACAATAATCCAACTTTAATTAACCTCTAGGCAGCATGACTAAGCAAACCATTTCTGATGTTAGGTTTCTGAAGCTTCTCTTCGTTTGAGAAACAGAAGCGTCCTTAAAACCACGTGTTCAGGAACCATCCTGACTGAAGTAGCTGTACTCTGCTATTTCCTTTTCCCATTACAGGGTGCAGAAGGGTCACCATTTCCCCTTTGCTGCATACCTCCTCCCACACGCCACAGGCTTCAGGGAGAAATACCAGGAGCATAATTTGGCTCCGCTGAGGCTCGCTGCTGCCGGCATGGAGCAGCAGAGGCTGACAAGCAGGATCCTCTTTGGATGGTGTTGGAAAAGGCAAGCAGCCGGGCTAGTCTGACCTGGATGCTCCATACTCTGTGCCCACTCTTGGGGACGTGCAGATTTTGAGTCCAGAGGAGACCATTAGCATATCTAGACTGAGCTCTGGTGTGACGCAGATTCAAGAATTTCACCTTTGTAACTCTATAGCGAGCCCAGATCAGTCATCTGCCAGGCAGAAGCCAAGTGAGTCAAGCCTCTGGGGCTATGTTTAGCTGCCGCAGCCCCTGACAGTGTTGAAGTGAGCTTTGTTTGTTTACGGCTTGCTATTTCATCACCTCAGAGAGCACCAACTCTCCCTCCCCAAGGAAGGATTCTGAGGCTCCGTGCTTATTTACATGTTACTCCTGCCCAAACGTTGCTAGCACGATGCTCGCTGCCGCACAGGCACCACGGGGCTCTCCCACGCAGGCAGCCCCGTCCCGCTCCCGCAGTAACAGCCAGTCTGATCACATGTGATGCCCAGGAGAGCATTGCCGACTCGAAACGGCTCCAGAGGCGCACGCCAAGGGAACAGGGCTGACGTCCCTCCTGCGACAACACCGAGAAGCCCTTCAGTCTCGGCAGGCTGGTTTTTCCCAGGCCTCGCCAGCCTGCAGTTGTCATTCACCTGAATTCATTCTAACGCTCCTCTTGCTGGGCAAGCCAGTCACAGTCCCAGTTAACTGCTAAGGCAGCGCTGTTACCTTTCAAATGATATTCCTTAATGTCTTTGACAAGCGTTTTAACTGTTTAACTAATGCCAGAGATTAGAGGAATTTTATTTATTTATTTCCCACTGCCAGGCTAGACAGACCGCTTAACTGCTTATTTTAAAACAGACAAACACAACATACGTTTAACTTGAGGCTCTTTAACAACCAAACTGCACCGCAACACCTCTACCAAGTCTGCAGCAATGAGATTCTCCCTTCAGAGAGCCAGCGAAAGGCAGGCAGCAAGCCCTACAACTCACTCAGATGTGGCAAACTACAGAATTGGGACATAATGGGTCTCTAATGTTCATCTAACCCAGAAAATCATCCCAAAATAGCAGCCAAAAGCAAATTCCCAGGGAAGAATAAGGCCAGAGCGAGTGTGTGCATATACCTCCACACCGTTGCACATGGCTGTGTAACCATTTGGTGCCCGAGCCAGACAGGGCCCAGGCAACCAGCAGACCCCCAAGAACTGCCCCCTGCATTTGCTCAGCCACCCCGAGCCAGCATACAGCTGCAGCGCCCGCTCCCCACGCGAGGGGATCCAAAGCTCTACTGCGTGCCTTGTGGAAAACTGCCTCCTGCCCCACCGGGGTGACTGCAGGAGGCAGGGATCAGCAGTCACCCTCCTGACTTTAGGGATTCACCAAACCAGGGAGGAGGCGTGTGGCAGCCCCCCACTCCAGCGCGAAGAGCCCCAGTCTGCTGTCTGCTCCTCGGGCAGGAGCCAGTCCCTCTACCCACCTCCTCCTTCTCTGAGCACCTCCAGCTCTGTTCTAGGCTGTAAGTTGGCATTCTAGATACATATATATGTGTGTACATATATACACACACACACACAAGGCATTCAAAGGCAGAAAACGGCAGATCCTGGGTTTTTGTTTGTAAACCTTTTCTTAAGAACCCCCAGGGCTCAGCTTGGTTCGGTGATCACTGCCAAGCTCCAGGCAAAGTGTCACATTCATTACTTTCTGCTTCCAGCTCAGCCCATCCTTTCCAGTGAAGTTCAGCGAAGTCCAGTCTTCCCTTCTGTCCCTTCATATGTATCAATTCATTTACCTACATTCAATGTCATTGCCATCTTAGTGCTGTAGCAAGGCTTAAAAGATGTTGCAATTCTTCAGTTGGCTATGAACTCAAATTCAGGCAAGGACAACTTAAACTGAATTGTCACAGTGCTCCCTTGCCACAGGGACTCATACTGGGACTCCCGGGGGGCCATCCTCCACCGTCGGGGCTGGCCATTCGCTCCCTTCCCTGTTCCCTTGGTACCCAAGCAGGGAGCCTGCCCGCTATCCCATGGCTGCCTGGTTGCTGTGCAAGCACCCAGCGTGGGACCATGCCAAAAGCCCCTCGGAGAGCTGGTGCAGCCACATGGGTAGAAAAGCAGCCTCTACAAGGTCTGAGATGGGTATCAGCTGTACAAGGCCACACGCGGTAAAGCTTAGAAACCACAGAAAGAGTGTGGTAAGATGAGAGCCTGGCTAAAACCAATAGCCATTGGGGATTAGTAAAGAAAACTGCACATCAGCAGCTCCGCAGAAAAGTCCAAGAAACCAGACAGGAGGAGTTAAAAATTAAAGTCTAACAATGGCTCGAGCAAACAGGGGAATGGTGGCACAGGGAACAAGAAAGAAATACCAGTGCTCTTTCTTTAACAGCTCCGTGTTAGCCATGTCAAAACTCGGTTTTCAAAGAGGTGGCAAGTTTGGAGAGGAGCTAGTAACTGAGCTGCTGCATGTTAATGTGGGAGAAGGACTGAGAAAACTGGAGGGAGTCTACTAAAAGCCAGACAGATGCCTGGGCAGAGACCTCAGGAGAACAACAGAACAGCAGAAAAGGAGGAAGACATTAAAAAGGGCATATTTCACCAGGGCAAAAGTTACTTTTCCCCTCAAAGTTGAGAGTAAAGTAACACAACTGAGATTAGGCAAAAAGTAAAAGAGAACATCCAGCAAGAACAGTTTCAGCAGCAACTGTATGGGAGATTTATTTGTGATGAACGATAAGAGTAAACTCCTGAAAATTTTGTCAAGGCATCTGGTAAACCTAGGAGGAGGTTGAGGAAACCAGGTCTTCCAGAAGTCCTAAGTACTACTTCTGTCCACCCCCTCCCAGCTCTGACTCAGCCTTCTCGCAATGCTCTTTTTCCCCAGTTACATTCTTGGGAAGAATTTTTCCTTGTTTCCCACTTCCACTACCAATTACTGCCACGCATCTACCCTCCCCTACTTGCCCTTTTTGAACTGTGCAACAATATTTAGATTTTCCTTATTCTTATGAGCTCATACATGGTTTTACATGCTTACTAGCCCTCTTTACTCACCTGGGTATGTGTTTGCAAGGCAGGGCCTTGAATCATTAAGCAGATACTTTTCAGAGACATACTTGAGCTCCTAGTCAAACATATTATCAAGCTGTGCTGTGGGTTCTCACCCCAACTAGTAATTCCATGTGAGCTGCAACCGAGACCAACTCCTGTGAGCTGGCTCCGGGCTCACACCTGTGGGTTTCCCAATGAGCATCTCTCGGAGACAAAGCTCGAAAGACAGACGCCAACGCATCACTAAAGCCCTTTGTTTTTCACAGCACTGCAGGAGGTCCATCAGGAAGAGCCCGTACAGCACTCCACAGTCTCACCTAATGTGGAACTTCGTTTAGCACTAAACCAAATAAACTAAGAGATTTCCTTGATTGACATCAAGCATTTGCCCTATCTGTTGCTGGTTAACAATAGAGAAATTACTAGTTCACCTGAAGAGAATGACAAAACATGTTACCATTCCTTCCTCTCCCCCCCCTCCCATTAGTACTTTTGCTAAGAGGCAAATATATCATTAAGTTAATATATATATATCATTAAGTTAATATATATATATCATTAAGTTAATATATCATTAAGTTTCCTTAAGCTATCTTCAAACTCCTTCGTTCCACACTGCTGAGCAAACATCATTTCCCCTACCCTAACAGAAGGGGAAATACAGTAGAGAATACATATGGCACTATATGAGCATGTATATACATGCAGAGATATCAGTATGTAAGAACCACCATCCGATGTGAGAACCTAAGTCACTCTACATCTGTAACCTGTCTTTGACTAAGGCTTAGCAAAAGGTGCAAGTACAGAACTATGATGCTTTGTATATGCTATATATTTTTTTAACCTGTCCATTTTGGCAACCAATACACCTTAGAGAAACAGATTTCATCAATAAGCTTTGACTATACCTACATCTTTCCAGTTACTTTAAACTTACTGCCTCATACAAGGTCAGCATACCAACACAGCTGTTACAGGACTAGTCAGTCACTGCGCCTCACTCTCCTCTTCCAGCATACTCATGAATTTTTTATCCTTTTTTCTCCAGGCACCTCTCCTGAGCTGAGGACTCTCTGCTTCTACAAAGCCTGTCCTATTCCTTGGTCATTCTTGCCACCCACTGCTGTGCCTTCAGTTTCTCCGTTTGTCCGAGGCGGGGTGAGCAGGCTGCACGAGGCTCTGCTGCGCAGTGCTGCAGCAGTCTTCCGCTTTCCATCCCCTTCCTAGCCCGCTCCCAGGACAGCTCTTGCCACACGTCAAGCCAAACGCAGAGCTTGAGCTGCACCATACTAATTGTAACTGCAAGATCCTTGCGAGTGGGAATAGCTCACATAGAGCCTATCACCGCACATGTACAGCTAGGACCGTCGTCCTTCTCACGCACACTGCTCACTGAAGTACCAACACAGTCTCTTCCACCATTTCACTGACCAGCTATCAGACTCTTCTAAAAGTCTCTGAAAACAGCCTTTGTTTCAACCTGGGAAAGTCTCATCATCCACAAGCTGCCACCTCTTTACCCCTTTTCACAGATCAGTGTATGGTGGCTTACGAATCAAGTGAGACCTACCTTTATCCCATCTATGTTTAGGAATCATTTTTGTTCCACCAAACTAGGAAAAAAGAAATTGGTAGCCTCATTTAGATCTCTGACCACCACCTCACTTCACAAGAGCAGCCCTGCATCATAGCATGAGGGCCTGAACAGGTAGGACTTCTGGTCAGAAGATAACATAATGCAGGAAAATAACCAAGAATGAAGAGAACAAGGGAAAGTGTGATTGAAGGAAAGCTCTTCTGTCAGTACAAGGGGTTCCCAAACAAAGAGCCTTCACACCCTGCCAAGAAGACCTAGTTTCACCCTTTTCCCTCCTCCAAAAGCCCACTTACAAGGCTGGCACTCCCAAGCATCTCTTCTGAGGTCAGCATAATTCTGGCCTTCAAAGTGACTGAAACCAGTATAAATCCGCTTCTACCTGCTGGCGCTGATGACACCTTGTTATCTTTGCAAAATTGAAAAGAGCATGCATAGAAGAACCATCTGCATTTTTACACAGTAGCTGTTCACAGCTGCTGATCCACCACAAAGAAGTACCAATCCCTACAGACAGCTGCCTGCAAGTCAGATCCTTCAAATGAAATCTCCTATGCAAGCGAATCCGTTCAATAAAAAGCTGTGTATGGGGGGGAAGATGACAACCTAATCTGGGTACTGAAACAGGGTTAAACGCCTTCTGTTGCATAGGGAACACTGCAAGAAATAGCCCTCTGAAAACAAATGGGGGATTAATAAGTTAAAAAAAAAAACCAAAACAACAAACAACAAAGCAGATCAGCAGTCTGGAACACCTAGACACGCCCCCCCCCCCCAAAAAAAAAAACCCCACCAATTAGATTTTAGGAATTTAAAGGCAAGAAGTTGTTTCGTTTTAGGACAGCAGAACAAGCACCACACCACATATGCTGCTCTAGTCAGGAGGAATCACATTTTGGGCATGTCAGATACTGATTCAGCTGGCCTTTGCACAGATGAAGATGGAAGGCACGGTGAGAGGCACAGATCCCGAGAAGGGCAACTGGGGCACCCTGATGTAACCCACCCCTTCCAATGCCTGCAGCGCTAGGAAGTAGTTTTCCAATACAGAGCTCTAATGGAAAGTACATTTAACATCAACAATCCAGCCCCTGGCAACCAGCCTAGCATTTAAATTACATTTCATATGAACAGTATCCAAATGAAAAAAGCACAAGTGGATTTTAAATGGCACTGGTTCTGTGTTTCCCTCTTACCGGCTTCTTCGCAAGCTCCATTTAACGATTGCATGAAAGGTATGTTAAGGATAAATTGTAAGAGACTCCATTCTTGCTCGGTTCGCTTCCAGGAAGAGCCTCCTCCCAGGTTTGCCCACCCACTTCACCAGGCAGCACCACCAGCCTGGAGTAATAGCTGAAGGGGAACTGCACGAGAACTGCACCCAAAATGCAGGTCTAGGCAGAAGTGAAAAGCCCAGCTTTGCGTTACCAAAGGAAGAGCTAGAAAACGCTGCTTTGTTCAAACCCATTTCCTTAAGAGGTGGCTGTGGCTATGGGATACTCCATGGTCACTAGGAAGAGGTGCATTTCCTCACCTTTATTCGAGTGGCTGCCAGGCATGTCCTGCACAAAAAACCTCAGCTGCTGTTCTGAGTGGCTGAAGCCATCGGATCAGGCAGCTCCGCAAACAGCAGAGGTTTGGATGAACAAGCATTTAACCTTCCGAGTTCCTGAGCCAGGTATTCCCTCCTCCCAGCACCCTCCAAGCCCTTGGGAGGCCTGAAGTCTGCCTGTCTGTGCAAAGAGAGTGCGCACCTGATGTGCGAGGCCGACACTGGTGTCCCTACAAACTGTCCCACCTCTCCAGTCCCATTGTCCGTTCTGCCATCTTGGCAAAACCATGACTGATATGCATGTTTCCAGGTGATTTTGGTTTCAAAAAACAGGGTTTTGATCAGCTCTAAAGGACCTGTAGTCGTGTTGACAGTATTTGCCTCAGATGCAACATCCCTTGTAGAGCTTCGCAGTCACAGGATCTATCCTTGCTGCTCTGTCTCCACAGGAGACTCTAACAACCCAGCCTCACACCCACACAGGTTTGAATGCCAGGATTTTCCTTCTGCAGACAAGCGTCAGTGTCTCATCAATCTTTACAACATACAAAACCTCTTCAGAAATACTACTCATAACTTACTGCCTAGTTTTCCTGCTTGCAATATGCTGTCCACCTACATGTTCTGCATGGCAGAAGAAAAGTAAGAAGCCGAAATAGCTGCTGGTGTAATTCCTACAATAAAAGTGTCAGTGAAAAAAAAAAATAAAAATCAAATCCGATGCTCTGCTACTGTTATTACATGAACTGCACCCTTATGGGGAAAAATTTTCAAATTTTTCAGACACCTGATGAAAGGTTTTAAGAACATAGGCTTTAACAGCAGAGACTAACAATTACGACATTAGGAAGTACCACAGCACAGCCCCTCCGGTGTCGTAAGCCAAGGGACTTGTTGCTGACACACCAGCTCAGACTCTGCCCAGTTACAGAAGTGCCTGTAGCAAAACATACGAAAAAGCAAAGCTCTTTACACAGAAATCACTGCAGATATGGGCATTAGCACGTTTGTTTCAGGTTTTGAACGCTTTTGCATGCACTGCTCTTGTTCAAGTCTTTGTATAATGTGCTACATTAGATACTTCCATAAATACGTAAATATATTTTGCTCTTAAAAGGGATATATTAAGACAGCTTTAAGGTTCAACAAATACCAAAACAAAAAAAATCAATAAAGACAGCTGATTGTCAAGTTAAACTAGACCCTGCAAATAATAGTTAAAGAAAGAAGGTTTGTTGGTCCAACTGAGAAGAGAACGTGAAACAAACAGTATGACTGACAAGAAAATTAATAAGCACAGATAATACATTAATATGTGTTATTCAGATGGTGTTCTGGCAGCCTCCCAGCAATGAAACAGCAGCAGTCTTTCACAATCACCTCCCCAGCTCTGATCCGCTAAATCCATCAGCGTAAGGTACTACCTGGACTGCATGATGATTTTCTACCATCTCAAGCAGGAAACACCTGAAGGGCAGCATACAGCTTCCGAGACACAGCAAAGTCAGCATATGTAGACAGAAATCCATGCATTTTCTACCGCTAAGATCTCATTACTCAGAAAGAGATTTTCGTGACAGGCTGGAAAATGGAATGAGACAGTGATTTTTTTTCCTCAAGTTCTCTCACGTTTTCAGCTTTTCCACATCCTACACGCAGTTGTAACACGATGCTTTACTTTGCTTGTAGGGCACGTGCAAGAATCCTCTTAAGGCTGCTTGTCACAGGGCACGAGCAAGTACCTCTGATACCAGTTGTCACAAAACCAAGAAAGCCTTTGCCTTACTCTGCCAGAGGTTGAAAAGCTATTCCAGTTCAGGGCACTGCCCACAATAGCTCGTAAGACCAAATAATGCCTCAACAATACATTATAATGCCAGCGTGGAAATATACCTTTCTGATAATGCAAGTGAAAGAAACAGCAGCTTTTGTCTAGTAGCAGTGGTGCCTGGCATAAGAAATACAATAGACCAGACATTTCCAAGCAGGCGCATTCCCCGAAGCCCCCTGCAGCCCTGCCGGGTTGCGGGCAGGCAGCGAAGCACAGCACAGCTCCCTCTCCAAGACAGCAGCGCAGTGGCCGTGGCTTCCACAGAACCAGGTCCCAGCTGGGAAACGCTCCCTGGGGTGTGACTGGAGGCCAGCACCGCACGCGCCTGTGCCGCAGCAGGGGTGCGAGGCCAAGCGCCCCATCCCGAAGCCTGGAGAAGGCGACCTCTCCCATGCCGGGGCGAGCGGCCTCGGAGGCTCCCAGGCTGCCTTGTGGGAAGCCAAGCTGCGGCTGGCAGGACGCCAGACCTGGCGCTACCGGCTGTCTGCTCGAATGACTCAGGCCTCTTGCTATCTTCCCTATTCCCAAAAGTGACACAGTGCTCTTTTCTACTCATTGAGCCATACGGTTTCAGCTCAGAAACAGGAAGTTCAGAAAGACACAACTGAGGGAGTAGAAAACATCAATATCGAAGGCAGGCACTAGAACCCTGCTCATTCACGTCTTCAGCTCCCACTAGAAGTTTTCACGGCCCCCTGCTACACCTACAGCCATGCCACAGGGAGATCACAAACAGGTAACAGGAGAAATGCAGACCTGTTTGCTGAAAATCAGTAGTTACACAAGCTTGCTCTGCTCTCCTAGAAAAAATTAAGTGATCTGATCATGTGTAGAACTACCCCTGAAAACAGGTAGCTCCTCTGTTTACCATAAACACAGCCCTCCAGGTAATTCTCCATCATCCCAGCACAACGCTACGAACAGAAACATCTCTGCTTACGCTTACAGGAACACCTCTGTTTTTTTGAGCAGCAAGCCACTACCAATTTTAAGTGTAATATGGACCTGGGGGGACACATGTCAGCAAAACACCGGAGCCCTCTCCTCTAACTGACAGCAGGGTACCACCTCGCAGGGTCTGCTCAGACCGCGTCAGAGCCCCCACCCATGTCGGGGCCACTCATTTAAAGGCCATTCTCTTCCCCTCTTTGACCTCTGCAGCGAGGACACACACCAGCCTCTGCAGATTATCAGTTACTGCTCTCAAACTTAGGGGAATGACAAATCAGTATTTTAACAAAGACAGCTTTTATAGCACATGAATAAGAGGCAGAGTGTAACAGACAGTGCTGCAGAAGTTCCAGTGCTTGGTAAAAACACTGTTCTGTGCAGTGTAGAAAATTATTATCCAACAGGCACGCTAATTCCCAACTGTCCTCAAAAAGCACTGAAATACGATCACTAACATTTATCAAGTCTCGGCGTTTTCAGCCTCCTCCTCAGTCTATCTGCTATAGTCATAGTATTCCTATCACAAAAAGTTCCTAAGAAGAGTCAGTCTTTTTATTAAAGCAATTGATGCAGTTGAAAGGAAAATACCCATTTTCTGGCACAGCAGCACTTCCCACACCTTGTGTCTCGTCACTGTATTTACCACAGCACAAAGAAGGAGGCAGCTGCTCAGCACAGTCATTTTAACTCACCCACACTTACTACCTTACCAAGACCTACCCTATTTAGACAATGAGGTTGTTCACACAGGTCTCGTAGCAAAGGCATCAAAAGCAAAAAAACCCTTCTTTTGCTTTCAGATAGAGCTAAACATGAATCTGGGATGACTGGGACAGATCTTGGTGCTGCCCCAGACAGAGAGGGTCTCCCGGCTGCTATCGGAAGGGGCTGCCAGATCTGTGTGGCAGAGGAAAGGAGGCGAGTACGCTCCTCTCCTCATTCTCCTATTTCACCATGACCTCTAATTATCCAAATGTGGTCTCCAACAGCTATAGGAACAGGAAATATAAATCCAGGACAACCATAATGGCTTTTAAACACATGATGCAGCATCATTATTTTTACTCAGTGTGTTAGCATACCTCTTGCTCTACACTAAATAAGCCCATTAGAATTAAACATGCCCATCTGCTTCGAGGGCAGATGCCTGCCTTCTTCTCCTCTCCCCGTGTTGCATAAACAACCGCAGCCAAGCAGCACTATTCTCCCGGATGCATAGGGCAGGACTGTAAAACCCCACAGCACCCCACAGCCGCCTCGCTCCCTGCAACAAAAGCCTGCAAGAGTCTAAAGCAACTTTTTGATAACAAATACATCGTTGGAGCTGGCAGACAGAGAGAGACACCCCTAGGTCGGCAGCACCGCAGCCCATGCCTGCCTAGGAGGCTTCACTGGCAATCCACGCTCCTGCTCCAGAACAGCACCCACCTGACCGGACACCTCGGGGACCTGTGCCACCAGCACAGCCACCCCACAGCTGGCCTCCCAGCGGGACGGGTCCCTCTCTTCACCCCGAGATGTCTTCCTCCTCATCCTCCTCAGAGCAGCAACCCTGACCCGTACGCGCCCCGCAGCAAGGGCCCCACGTCCCAGTGCCACCCCACAACCCACCCCTCTGCCGCCCATCGTCCAGGCTCTCCCACCGGCACGGGGCCCTCCTTGACCACCAGCCCTCCTGGCACAGCCGGGGCAGCTCAGCCCCGCAGCACTCTCACAGCCTCCCCCGACACAGGCTGGGGTACAGGCTGCTCCCGGCCCCACACCCTGCTCCCACAGCCCCTCACCCCTCCCACACGGATCCACGGGGGCCCCCAGCCCCGCACCTGGCTCTCACAGCCCCTCATCTCACACATCCACGGGGCCCCCCGCCCCAAACCCGGCTCCCCCAGCCCCTCACCTCACACATCCATGGGGGCCCCCAGCCCCTCACCTGGCTCTCACAGCCCCTCATCTCACACATCCATGGGGTCCCCCAGCCCCTCACCTCACACATCCATGGGGGCCCCCAGCCCCACACCCGGCTCCCCCAGCCCCTCACGCACACCTGCGGGGGCTCCCAGCCCCACGCCCAGCTCTGCCGGCCCCGCAGGGGCTCCCCCCCCGCTCCCGCTACCTCAGGCGCTGCCCGTCTCGCGCCGCCGCCGCTACCTGCTGCGCACTCCGCGGCGAGCGGTGACGTCAGGGAGCGGGGGCGGAGCCCCGCCTCTCGCTGGGCGGAGCCGGGAGCGGAGGGGGCGGGCACGTCACGAGCCCCCCCCGCCCCGCCTTCGAGGGGCGTGGCCGCGCGCGGCCCCTGGCGGCGTCCCGCGGCGCGTGCGGGAGTCGCGGCCGGCGGGGTGCGCGCGCCTGAGGGGCTGGAGGGGAGCAGGGCCCGGCTGGGCCGCGGGCGGGGAGCGCGGAGGGACCGAAAGTTGAGCCAAGCGAGGTCTTAAAAGGGGAGTTAACGCAAAACGTCGAGGGCAGCTGCGTAAAGGCAGAAGAAGGAACGAGGAAGCAAAGCCGCTGCGCGGAGATGGGCTCGCGGTGGGGAGGAGGGGGCTCCTGCCCTGGAAATCAAACGGGGGCTCTGCCTCAGCCTCGGCGAGGCCGCCGGCAGGGCGGGCAGCGGCAAGGGGCTGGTGGGGGTCAGTGCCGGCTCAGGGAGCCCCTCGGGCACGGCGGGGTCTGGGCTGGGGCCTGCAGCCCCCCGGGAGCCTCCGGTCTTGGTCCCGTTCTCCGTGGAGGCGCTGGGGCTGAACGGGAGGCGCAGGCCGGCGGCTCGGGTCGTCCCGCGGCGCCTCGACGCCTTCTGCTGATAACGGGAAACGTGCGCAGGAGGAGGTCCGAGCACACGGGCTGGGAAAGCAATTACTCTGGTTTGCCCAGATAAAATAGGTCAGGGACACAGGTCAGAGCATTACGTTACCATCCCTGCCGCCGGCACATGACCGTGACTCACGGTGGCAGCCGGCAGCGAGGGGACGGCTGTTGCCACCCGCAGCGTGACGCTGTGCCCACCAGGCGCGAGGAGGGGCTGGGGGCTGCGGTGGTCCTTAGGGAGCAGCGGGGCGCGATCCTGCTCCTGTGCCGCCGTGTGTGCCAAAATCAGTTTCCTTTTCCCCTTCATTGATCAGTAGGTCTAATCAGGCCAGTGCAATACTGGGTCCCTAATGAGGCTCAGCCAGGAAGAAATTATTTAAATTAGTTATATGACATGCTGTATTCTTGGGCAAGAGAAAAACGAGACACGCAGCTACCACTGCTCTGTATGAAGAACCCAGCACCCTAAGTGCATCTTAAATGAAACCTTGCTGATGGGGGTGTGGGAGATGTCAGAGAGCCCTTTCCAGGCAGCCGGCTGCTCCGGCGGAGGCTGCGGTTCCCCAGATGCGGGGAGTGAACTGCCAGCCCGCCATTCCCCAGCCTTGTCTGCCCCAGCCACGCTGCCCTCCACACATCTGGCAGAGCCTCCCAGGAGACAGTTTACTCCACAAAATGGGAGAAAACTAACAGAACAAAACAAACCAAAACAAAACAATCCTTTGGATCATTTTGTGCCACGCCAGTGAGTCCAAGTGAGGAAAAACGTCTTCGCTGTGAGGTGCCCGAGCCCTGGCACAGGCTGCCCAGGGAGGGTGTGGGGTCTCCTGCTCTGGAGAGATTCAAACCCGCCTGGACGCGGCCCTGTGCAGCCTGCGCTGGGTGACCCTGCTCTGGCAGGGGCTGGGCTGGGTGGGCTCCAGAGGGCCCTTCCCACCCCCACCATTCTGTGATTCTGTGATTCTGTGACTTGTGCACAGGGCGTGAGGAGCGGGAGAGCTGGCACGGAGGGGCCGAGGGGAAGGCACTGCACACATGGGCTGCTGCTCCACTGCCCTGGAAGCTGCAGACCAACTCCCTCACGCGCAGCTTTCTTTGCGCTACGATATTATTTACATATGCATTTGTAAATGATACTGCCCGGCCAGGTACCTTGCAGGAGACACAATATACATTGTTCTGCTGGTTAACATTAAACTTGTCTTGGTCCTTTACTCCAGTGCCAGTGGGCACACACCATTGTCTTGTTAAACATTAACTGAGAAAGCAGCTTGAAAAACATTGCTTGGCTTCATTAAAATCTTAAAATGACACTTGATACTTAAATCTCCTCATTACCCAGTTTGCACATACTTCAAATATTAATGCAGTCCAGGCTTTATCACTCTTACCTCTCCAACAGAAATTATATGTTAATTTCTAGGTGTAGATGTTGTTGCTGTACCCTGGAAATGAGGCTGGGATGTACTGCCATACAACAAATTGGGATTTAGCTCCTGCAAAGAGAAGACAAGCCAGCTCTCCCCTGGGACGAGAAGAGGCAGGTCCCCCACTGAGCAAGCACATGTGGAGGGTACTTTCACCCAGTTTCCATCAGGTGTGTTAGCACATCCCCAGAAGTCAGCTGAGAGGCGGTGGGGGCATCCTGGAGGTGTTGCACACCTAGAGTTAATGGGTTCACGTGAGCTCCCACACAGGCTTCACTACACACTTGCGTGTGAGTGCGATGTGGCTGGTACAGAGTCGCAGCCGAGGGCAGGAAACTCCTGAGATACACTAATGTGATCATTTGAAAATGTTGTCCGAGATGTGGAAGGCAGACTGGCTTTTGCGCCGATGAAACCAGTCCCCTTTGCGCTTTTCTCCCAGTGATTTTCTCCCTTGCTTTCTGCTGTTCCCTAATATGACCTACCGTTATTAGCAGATGTGGGAAGGGAGGTGTGAATCCTGTTTACTGGGAAACCTGTGCTGCCTGGAAACTCTGGTTTAGCAACATTTATCTCCCCTAGCCCTCCCCATGCCTGGCAAACTCAGCAGCTCTATAATCACAGCTTTTGTCTTTGGTATTTACTTTTTTTCACTCTGATTGCCTGAAAGGCACAAACCGGAGGGAAGGACTTGACCTTGCAGAGGACAAAAGCAGAAGCTGGACCGACACAGCACGTCAAGCTGCAGAGAAGAGGTGAACCGTAAGAAGGGGAACAGCAGAGTGCAAGACCATTACCCAGAGGACTTGCTGCGGTTGCTTACCCCCATTCTTGCTGCCTTTCGTACCTCTTTCCACACAGTCATTTGGTTAAACCTGCTGCAAAAGCCTTGTGAAACACACCACTGTCTCGCAAGATGGTTATGTGAGACTACAGGTTGCAGGCAGGGCAGGGCAGTTTTGCTGGCTATTGGTTTTGACAGAGGTGTCTGCAGGGCAGAAGGGATCAGGGAGGAGACGTCCTTGTCCTTTTCTCTGTGACAGTGGCAGCTGAAGAGATCCCGGTCCATCCCCACGCTCCCACCAGCCTGCGTGTTTCTTCCTACCACATGCAAGTGCCTCCGCACAAGAATACCCTTTAGGACCTTGTGGGCAGATCCCGGATCGATATAACACCTCAAAATGAAAATGCTGCCTGGGAGGATAAAGTCAGTGGATCTGCACTCTGTGTGCTGAAATCCCAAGGCCTGCCTGGAGCAAAGGTCTTTCTTGCCCATCACCTGTACTATCAGGAAATTTTTCTGACTTGCTTGATAAAAATTAGCAGTTTAAAAGTTCAGACCCATAGTTTCTTTCAGGGACACAGATGTTTTTAGGAGAAGGTATTTGTCTGCCTTGTCAGGAAGCTGTGCCGAGGTGTCTGATCCAAATCAAACGAGTGCTGCTGGATCTGGGAGGGGATGGGGCTAGTATTCCTGATGGCAAACCATGGTCCTGTGAGCAGAGAAGCGGCAGCAACCCAGGCTGCAAAACCCACGTGTGAAGTGGGTCGCTGCCGTGCTGGCTGGTCCAGCCTGACTCACACCCTCCTGGCATGATGCTGTTCAACAGATTCAATGTCCCTTCATATCTTGCCAGCCTCATCTGGGTGAATCTAAGCCCTGCACTGTAAAAACTGGCTCTGCGACAGAGGAGCGGTGGTTGTTCATCCCTCCTTCCTCAGGATGGGTCCTGGTGTGCCTCCTGCTGACTTACCAAACCTGCCAACTGCTCCTTGCTGCAGTTGCCCTGTCTGGCGGTGAAATGGAGTATTACAGGCAGCATCTCCCTCTCTCCTGTCCCTCTTCAAAGGGCTGGGAAGCACCCCATGCTAGAGCAGTGCAGAAGGCTGTTACATTGCTCGCTGTGCCCTGACCCCATGCAAGATAGTCCTGAAGCTGATCTGCTCTTCTGCTCGCTCATCCCAGGGCTCTGCGTCCTTCCCAAGCTGCTGCCTGGTGCTGGGTCTCTCTGAAGACTTGAGTCTCTGTGCTCCATCATGCTCAGTGTCTTTTGATCTCTGCCCGCTTCGTGCTCATCTCTCACTTCCACCCAGTAAAGTGAGATTTATGCTGGAAGATAAGATAGGAAGACTGCTGTAGTTGGGTATGTGAAAATAAAACATCATCAAGGGCCAGGCTGATCACCCATGGAAAGAAAGCTGATCACCTGGTAGGACCCTAGGTTCAAGGACCCCCATGTGAAGGTGCCTACTGCAGGGGAAGCTAGAGCCATAGCTCTTCTGCTATACCAGGGTAAGAGAGGCTTGGGATGTATCTCAAATACACGAATGCTCCCTGCACTCCAGTGTGGCTGACAGAAATAACACCATTTTGCTGTGCCTCGGTTTTCCTGTCTGCAAGAAAAGGCTGAGCACAGGCCGCCCCTGAAAGTGTGGATTTCAGCTCACCATTGTTTGTAAAGGAGGTGAAGAAACTCAAGGCTGGGTGCTGTTGGAAGGACAACATCATTTGTACTGGAGAAAGCGTGCAGCAGAGCCACAGGATTGAGTTCAAAAGGCAGGGGTGATCACTTTGCTCTCCAGCTGGCGTATTCCCAAGGGCTGTCACTGAGGGGTTTGGGGAGACAAACCCTGGTTGCTCTTAAGGGGGTGGTTTAGTCCATTGCTCCTACAGCTGTCAGAGCTGATAAGGAAATGCCCCTTACCTCCTTGATTGAGTGCTCTGCAGCAGCGGAGGCAGGGCACGTTTCAGTTCTGCTGACTCCGCTCCAGAGGCGTTTAAGCCATGGGAAACCAAGACAGCAGCAGCAATAAGCCAACAACAATACATCATTCCTGGGCTGGCCTGACGGCGATTCAGCAGAAGAGATCGATGGAAGCTTGGCAGAGCAGATGTGGGCTGTGGAAATCTTACCTTTGTTTAGACCACAGGGCCCCTGCGTGGTTTTCTCCAGGAGCCCTGAGCGATGCCAGAGAGCCCTGCCAGCTGCTTGGGACTGCAGGGAGACATGGAGAGCAGCAGCACTGCAAGCCTTGGATGCACAGCTAGGAGTCTTCAGGCAGAGACCTGGTGTTTGGAGGATATTAGGGCAGACCAGCACTGCTCTTACTATAAACAGGATCTGCTTAGCTGAACTGGTGCAAAAGAGCTTCAAAGCCGCCATAAATCAGCCTCAGAGCAACCCCGACTGGGTCTGGACCCTGGGGCAGACCCCTGCTGCCTCCTTGCACTGTAGGAGTGAGGAGTAGAGGCTGAACATGACCCACTCCCTGCTCCAAAGAGACCTACCTGCATGGCCAGGAGGCCGGAGCAGTGCTTGGGGTGGCCTGGATAGGTCAACTGCTGCCACTGCAAAGAGTGTGGCGTGCGTGGAGGATGGCATGTGTCCATGTGGGTGCAAGGCTCTGAGCCCAGGCAAGTCTGGGGAGAGGAAGTGGTGCAAGATGAGACTGAGCACAGGAGGCTTCAGCGTGGGTTTTACCAGGGTCTTGCATGACGGCTGGAAAGGGGGAAGAGATGAGATTTCACAGGGGGAATTATATCTTGATGGTTGCAGTTTTGTGCTGTTAGGAGGCAAACTACCACCCTTCAGAGCGGACCAGCTGCAGGTACCCTGTGGTATCCAGGAGCCCTCTGCTCCTGGGAGGCAGACAGAACCACGTTAGAGAGAAAGCAGTAACATTGGTGCTCTCGTAACAGTGCCTTGTGCTTCCTACAAAGCATTTTATCCCAAGAATGCTGAGTGCTTTGCAAGATCCTAAATAATTAGGCCTCAGAGCAGTACCACACAAGACAGAAATATCTCCCTCCCTCCTAAAATTAATCTGCCTGGGGTGGCCCACAGAGGTGTGACCCAATGGGCAGGGCAGGAAAGGAAGAATTGTCCTAAGACTCCCAGCTCAATGTGCTGGGGGGCTCAGAGTAAATACTGAGCTGGGATTTTCCTGGGACACCCCCAGTTCTGCAGGGACATTTGGTGGGTTACTCAACTGTTACCAGGGTAGGAGGCTGTGGCTGAGCAGCAGTCCTCTCTGGGCCTTGGTTTTGTTCAGTATTTCTCTATTAGCTGGAATGATCATGGCTTTTGGCCCTGGTCCTGGAAGAACTGGGCATGACCCATACCTGGAGAACAGACCTCTCTGTCCAAGGGCTCTAAACGTTGCATGCGTGAGTCACTTCGAGCCCTGTGACCAGTGTTGGAAGCTCCCTGTGCCACTAATCAAGGGGTTTTCACTCAAGCAATACCAGACTTCACAGGAGACCTACGCAATCTGCCTACAGCCCCTCTGCCAGCACTGCCCCGTGGCCAGTCCCGACCCACAGGACCTGCTGAAACCGGACCCTTGCAGAATTGTACCCTAGCCACTGGCAGGGCCCTTCCCTTGCACTTGTGAATCGCATTCGCGCACTATTTATATCCCATGGGACAGCATGTAGGCACCACTCTATTAATAAAGGACTCTGCCAGCCCCTTTTCAGCCAGCTCCCCTATTGCTGTGGACTGACCTTACTTCCAGATGCCTCAGCAGCAATTTAGCAGCTTGAGGGCGCAGGGAAAGCCCGCATCTGTCTCTGCAAGTGCTCTGTTTTGTTTCTGACATGGGCTTTCCACACCCCAGCAGTGGGACCCAGGTCATTTCAGCCTTGTCTGTGCTAGAGAGACATGGCGTGGCAATGTCTGCACTTGAACTCCACTTTTCTGATGTGAACAGCATCACTGCTGTGTTGCCACACAGCTCAGCCCAGGAAAGCGTCCTACTGCGTAAGATACTGGCACAGGAAGGCCATGGAGGGAGGGAGTTTAAGGCTGAAATCACTCTAGGAAGTATTGTGAGTAGCAGCTGAGCCTGGGGAAAATCCCAGTTGCAGAAAAGGCTCCACCTGAATGACCTTCATTGCCAGCTGAGCCTGTCTAGGTGTGGAGGAGCTAGCTGGGGCTCCGAGAGGCTGTGCTAGAGGGATCTGCTGCTCCCCAAGCAGCAAGCACTCTGTTGAGCCTGGTTGCATGGCCTAGGTGCCTGGCCTCTCTTCTCCAAAAGAGCGGGTTGGGAATGGACTTCTTTCTTCCACCTACTGTGGGCATCCCTCTCTCTGCTCATGACTACCCCCAGATGGGACCCCGTGGTTCCTGGGCCCTTTAGGGTGCCCAGTCCCCGCTTCTGACACAAAACTGGGAGGTTTTCTGCAGAAAGCTCGGCTTGTGCAGCTCTGTTCCCTGTGCTTACACCTGCATTTCTCTCTGCTGGGGTGCTTTATCCATCACAGGGCCTGTCCTGTGTTGTACAGCCCTTTATCCCACCTGGATTAATGGGATGACTCTTGAGTTCTCGAAGCTGTGCAGGGAGAAAGGGTCCATCAGCTGAAGCCAACAGCAGCGGCAAAGACCCCTGCTTTATGCCAAACTGTCCCCAGCAGCAAAGGGGACTGGGGTGACAGTTTATACCCAGGTCCCTCCAAGGTGCCTGTGTAGTTCGATTAGTGGAAACAGGGCCAAAATTTTCCTCCTCTAGTGGCAGGAGGCTTTCCAGGTGTTGGGGTCATGGTCACAGGCACCCATGGACTGGCACAGCCAGGCTGATGTGGCCCCAGGGTCCCCAAACCTGGCTAGAGTGCCACTCACTACCTCACTCAGCAAGCCCAGCCCTGCAGCTCATCAAAGTACGTTTTGGAGCCCGTGGACTGTCCTTCCAGGAGGATTAATACAGATTTGTGTTTACTGGGAGCTCTGGAGGCATCTTCCAACGGGGTCCTGACATTAAAGCATCCTCATGAAGAAAGCAAACCATGGCTTTTCCTCGGTTGTGGGACATGTCTAAGCCCTCGGCCCCATCCAGGAGTCTGTTTGTGATGTCCTGGAGCCCCAAACCCAAGCATAGCTTTGGTTGAGCCTTTTGGTTGGGGTTTATCGGGCTCACCAGGCCTGCATTGCCATGGGGAAGCTCGGGGAGGGCTGCAGGGCTGGATCGATCAGTTTTTAGTTGCTCTGTGCCTGTTTGGGCTCTCTGCCCTGTACTGGTGGCCACAGTGGCACAGGTGTCCTAGCATGGACGAGGCTGAGCAACCTCTGCAAGAGGTGCTGGAGCCACTGGCATAGCTCAGCTCAGTGCACAACCTTGTAGCTGCTGCTGGTAGCATCCCTGTGTCATGCTCACATCCCACACGTCTGGGCGGTTCCCCTCCCAGACACCCAGACCTTTGCATCGGCTGCTCGAGTCCTGTCTGGCTCCACAGCCGGGCTGGCTCTGGCATTTGCACTTCTGAAGAAGGAATTTAGATGTGCAGCATCACACGGCCCCGGGCCCCTCCTGCCCCGGGCTGCGGAAGAAACCCTGTGCCGCAGCCGGGGCGGGTGAGGCCGCGGCCGTTCCGCGGCGCGATGCGGCAGCACCCTCTAATGACACAGCGCTGCGCAGTCCGCGAGTGCCCGGGGCGCTCGCCCCACTCCTTCCCACCACGCTGGCGCTGGCTGGTGCGCCGCTCGTAGGTGTTTTGGAGGCTTCAGCGGGGCAGGGCCACAAGCTGGGTTGCCCCTTCTTCTGCCCTGCTCTGCTCCAAATCCTCAGCCTCAGCTCCCCGTGCTGCAATTTCCCAGGATGTAAGCAGGGACCGCGCGAGACAGCGAGAAGGGTTTGTGTCTGTGCGTTGCTTCTGCCAGGTGTGGTGCCAGCCAGGACTCTGTTCCCATCCCTCCCAGCCCCAGGAGCAAAGCCAGCTGCAGTTGCCTGTGCACCGCTGGAGCAGGAGAGCTGGTGAGCCTGCTGCCAGGCTGTGTAAGCCCAGCTTTGGCCACGCTGTCCAGGCCGGCTCAGGAAGCCCCTTTGCTGCGACTTGTCCTGCCACAGAGACACCGGGAGAGTTTGCCAGCTTGGTTCCCACAGGCTCTGATCTTTCCTTCCCAGCCCACTTTGGGACAAAGCCAGAGAGCGTGCAGCTGAAATGGGATTGTTCAGCTTCATCCCAAATGGTGCTGAACCTAATGAGAAACTGAGCTGCACAATAGCCATAGCATTTGGCTGCTCAGTAACACCATGCTTTGGCCAACAGTCTGGGTGGCCAGCATGGGCTTTGGACCAGCTCAGCAGGGCACTGTGTCCTGCATGGCAGACTGGGGGGAGGCTGGGCTCCTCTGCCAGCTGCCACAGCCCCGCTGAGCCCCTACAGGGTGGCTTTGAAAGCCCAGTGGAGTTAAATTCACTGTAGCAGAGTTTGGCCTTGCTCAGCAAGATTGGTTCGTCCATGCTCAGCAAGGTGCCAGGACCCGATGGCAGAGCCTGCCACAACGGAAGGCAGCAGCTCTCTTGGCATGGGATGGACAAATACAGTCAGCAATTCCCTGGATGTTGTGTTAGGTTGACAAAAGGCTTTGTTACCTTGGATTTGAGTTTGGACATCTGGACTAGCAGGGCATGCCCCAGTGCTGTCCTGCCAGTCTCATGGCCAAGGTCAGCATTTCTCTGCCTCTCTCCACCAAACAGGAGCTGGGGAATGGCCCTGGCAAAACCAGGATTATGCATCCCCCTACAAATGGGCCGACAAGCCTCTTGAATAGTGAAGCAACAGCATGAGCAGCGCTAGGGCCAAGTGCTCCAAGGGATGCCTTTGCCTCCTGTGGCGGAGAAACCGGCAGCAGAGTGCAGGCGACCGAGGTCCGGTCCATGTCCCAGCACACCCCTCCAAGAGCTCCTGCGGGAGCTGCCCAGCACTATCGTCCTCCCAGGAAATGTCCCCAGACACCTCTCTCTGCAAGGGCAGGTGGTTGTGGTTGGGGAAGTCTTTGGGGACGCCATACAAAACAGCAGGATAGGGATAGGATGGGAATGGGGATGGGGATGTAAATGGGATGGGTGGGATGTGAATGGGATGGGTGGGATGTGAATGGGATGGAGATGGCATGTGGATGGGATAGGGATGGGGACCGGGGAGGGGTTTAGATGGGGAGGGGAAGGGGATGAGATAAAGATGGGGTGTGGGATGAAGATGGGGAGGAAAGGGGAAGGGGGTTTGTGCTGGTTTTGGCTGGGATAGAGTTAATTTTCTTTGCAGTAGCCAGTATGGGGCTGTGTTTTGGATTTGTGCTGGAAACAGTATTGATAACACAGGGGTGTTTTCGTTACTGCTGAGCAGGGCTGACACAGAGCCAAGGTCTTTTCTGCTCCTCACCCCACCCCACCAGCGAGGAGGCTGGAGGGGCACGAGGAACTGGGGGGAGACACAGCCGGGACAGCTGACCCCGACTGACCCAAGGGATATTCCACACCATATGACGTCATGCTCCACATAGAAAACAGGGGGAAGAAGAAGGAAGGAGGGGACGTTGGGAGTGATGGCGTTTGTCTTCCCAAGTCACCATTAGGCGTGATGGAGCCCTGCTGTCCTGGGGATGGCTGAGCACCTGCCTGCCCATGGGAAGTAGGAAATGAATTCCTTGTTTTGCTTTGCTTGCGTGCGCGGCTTTTGCTTTCCCTATGAAACTGTCTTTATCTCAACCCACGAGTTTTCTCACTTTTACCCTTCTGATTCTCTCCCCCATCCCACTGTGGGGGAGTGAGCGAGCGGCCACGTGGGGCTGAGTTGCTGGCCGGGGTTAAACCACGACAGGGTGGGATAGAGGTGGGGAGGGGAAGGAGTGGAACTGAGATTGATGGGGAGAGGAAGAGGATGGGAAAGGGTCAGCTCTCGTTCGGAGAAGCATATGTTCAGACAGCAGCTCACACTAGCTCAGCCATGTTGGACACAAGCAGCCTTGGAAAGCACTGAGTGCCTTTCTCTTCTGTTCTTATCCCAAGGGGCTGTGCTGCTCAGCCAGCCAACAGTACCAGCAGGTTTTTATTTTACATTTATTTTCCTAATGGCTTGGGTGGCCTGAAAACTTGAGCAGTGAATTGTGACTGCTCAAGACTGGGTAAAAATCCACACAATGGATGTGCACTGCAGTGTGGCACCAGGGATGAGTCACTGAAATTGTAATTAGGGAAGAAAATAACAGTGGGTTTACAAGCTTCTTTCCAGAAGCATTGCATTTCTCCTGAATTGCAATGATGTTTTAGACTGGTTTATGGGACATTGCCCATATCAAAAAATATATAGAAATGGAAGAAGCAGTAGCTGGTGTAAAGCAGTTTAACAATTAAGGGAGGAAGAAAAACCAGCATCGATTTTTACAGTGACAGCGCAGGTGCTTTGGGAGAGACAGGTGAGGATGAGCAAAGAAAACCATAGCAAAACCCAGGGATGTGGGACAGTGGAGTTTGCCCCGAGGTGGAGTCCAAGGTGATGCAGGCAGCCTGGGCAGCAAGGGCATGCAGGGAAGGAGTTCCCAGGAGCGATGGGGGTCCCATGAGTGTCCCCTCCTGAGCTATGCAAGTCTCAGCACCTTGCTGGAGAGAACCTCTGCAGAGTGCAGCAACCAAGGAAGATGCATCACCCGTGGATTGCAGTGCCGCAGGGATCCCTGGAAAGCAAAAGTCAATCTTTTTATTGTCTTCCAGTAGCTTTATTTTATCCTTCTAGAAAGTCACGTACTGCTTTGCAATGAGAAGGGTTGTGAAGCACTGAGCAAAGAAGCTCTGTTGCAAATGGGTACATATATAATCTTTATGGCCTTGCACTAGCATTAGGTTTCAGCAGGTCCTGGCGACGAGGTTGAACACAGCCATCCAGTCCACATGGCGCCAGAGAGACTTCTGACCCTGCAGTTGCTGTCACCTCTTTAGCCAGCTGCCCCAGCGCTGGGAGGAGAGGCCGGCAGTTCCCAAGGGGCTCAGCGGGGCTTGGCCACGGGGAGTCTGTGTGTGTTCATTGGGCTCGGCTTCACTCACAGATCAGAAACTGCACAAGAAGCTCTGCGAAACCCGGGGCCCCGGGGATTCGAATTGTCACCTCCACCCCAGCAAAGAGCCATGGCTGTGCCACCCACACTAGGACCATGGCAGAGGAAAGCTGCTCCTCACCCATCCCCAGGCAGGCAGCAGGTGTCAGCCAGCTCTTGCCTCTGGGCTCTGAACAATCCTCAAGTTCATCTTCTTGGATTTACATGTTTTTAATTACTTTAATTAAACACAGAGGAGATGTTCTAAGGTGGAGACCAGACAGCTGCTGCTGCCATTGGGAAGCAGAGCCCTGCCTGCTTGCTGTGTTCACTCTCCTGCATTGCCTCCATCCCCAAAGTGACAGGACACAATCCTAGAAGGCAGCCATCAGCACAAGTGCTATTTTCCCCTATTTTCCTGTGCCCTGATGCCGTCAGGCAAACCATCTGGTCCAGCCTCCAAGGACAGACTTCCCAGCTCACACCGTCCCCAGGAAATCCTGGCAGGAGGCTTCTGGGGTGCTGGCTTTTCTTCCCTCTAGATTTTCCACCTTTTCTGGGGACTCCTTTCTCCTGGAGCAGCATGTCTGGCAGTCACCATGCCCATGCCACTGATGGCAGCCAAAGCTGCACGTCCATGGGTCATGCTCAGTGCCGGTGACACCATGTGATGGGGTGTCTGCCAGCCACTGCTTATTTTCAGTCTGAGATCTCATCAGTCCTTTCTGTCCTGGGACTCCCAGATGTGCTAGACCTGAGCCCTTGTCGGAGCACGGTTTGTATCTCCATCATTAAGACCATAGGAGGAAGCAGATGCTAGTTAGTCCCCTCTGTCACTGGAGACACTGTTCTGGTGGTGGCATCCAGCAGCAGCTTTAACCCCAGTGAGGAAAGTCCCTCAGTGCTAGCCATGCAGCGTGGCTAATCCCAGATAGTTTGTTCCATCACTTGAGAAGGTCACTTCCCCAAAGAGGCCAGGGACCAGAGCTCCCTGGCTTCTAGGGGATGGTGACAGTCCCCTGTCCCTTAATGCCAGCTGCTGCCTGGTCAGACTGTCCCCAGCCCGTTCCCTGTCCGACTCCAGCCGTGCCCCGCATGAGCAGCTGCATGTGGTCCACAGCCCCAGTAGCGCAGGAGACCTGTAGCTCTGGGCAGTGATGGGAACAACCACGTCAGTTAATCTGAGGAGGCTGATCCTGGCTCCTGGCTGTCCCTGCCGTGTCTGCTGGTGGGTGAGCGTGGCCTGGAAACTTGGGAGCCTCCTTGAGCATGGATGTTTGAGCCTTTCAAACGTCCTGTTGAAGGAGGTTGCTGAGCTTCGGTGCTTGCCAGGAGCTGCAGAGGTGAAGATCAATTATTTACATACCTGACACCCATTATGCAAGGTTTACACCCTATAAAACAGCAGCACGGTATGTGTCCTGATCTCCAGTGAAGTGCCTGACTCAGAGTGGCAAAACCACAGGGCAAGCTGTGAAATGTGATGTCTGTGCAACCCTTCACCCTGATGTGCAACTTTTGAGTAATCAGACTAATCTCAGTCTGCCTAATTACACCTCACCCTTGTCCTGAGATCCCAGGAATGTGCTCCACAAGAGCACTTCGTAGCTTTGACTGCAGGGCAACAGCAACTTGCTGCTTTTGGGAGCACATCCCAGTTTGTGAGGAACTCAGTGGCGTCCACTTTTGAACACCTCCTTCCGAAGACAGCCAGAGCCAAGCTGGGGAGAAGCAGGCACAGCTGCAGGACATGACAGAGTGAGAAGCAGAGCAAAGATGCTTGGTCTCTTCATATTAATTGACACAAGGGAAGACTCCGTCCTGGTCAACATGGGGTGATAAGTCTTTTGGCTCAAGGAGGAGAAAATACGGAGGGTCCACAGCTGGCTAGACAGGTTTGGACTAAAAACACCCCGTCTGGCTGCTGAGGATTGATGGAGGGTGATGTTGAAGTCTCATATGCCTCATCCTGAAGGTCAGAACAGGGTGAGACAGGGACTGTAGACGTCAGGATCCTGAGGGGAGGGAGGAGGGTGAAAAGCAAGCTCACAACTCTGGACTTACTTAGGAGAGCAGACTTTGGCCTCTTCGTAGATCTGCTTGGAAGTGTCCCATGGGATAAGGCCCTGGAGGGAAGAAGGGCACAGGAAAGCTGGATGATATTCAAGGATCACCTCCTCCAAGCTCAAGAGTGATCCATCCCGACAAGCAGGAAATCAGGCAAAAATGCCAGGCAGCCTGCATGGATGAACAAGGAGAACCTGGCCAAACTCAAACACAAAAAGGAAGCCTACAGAGGGTGGAAGCAAGGACAGGTAGCCTGGGAGGAATACCGAGACACTGTCCAAGCATGCAGAGATGAGGTTAGGCAAGCTAAAGCCGATCAGGAATTGAATCTGGTAAGGGATGTCAAAGGCAGCAAGAAGGGCTTCTGTAAGCACATAAGTGACAAAAGAAAGACTAGGGAAAACGTGGCCCACTGCTCAATGAGACTGAGGACCTGGTCACACAGGACCTGGAAAAGGCTGAGGTACTGAATGCCTTCTTTGCCTCAGTCTTTACTAGCATGACTGGCCTTCAGGAATCCCAGGGGCCAGAGACCAGGGGGAAAGTCTGGAGCAAGGCAGATGTACCCTTGCTGGAAGTGGATCAATCAGGTCAGGGAATACTTGAGCAAACTGGACATACATCAGTCCATGGGCCCTGATGGGATGCACCCATGAGTGCTGAGGGAGCTGGCAAATGTCATTGCAAGGCCACTCTTGATAATCTTTGATCCCTCATGGCAATTGGGCGAAGTACCCAAAGCCTGCAGGAAAGCAAATGTCACTCCTATCTTTACGAAGGGCAAGAAGGAGGACCCAGGGAACTACAGGCTGGTCAGCCTCACCTCCATCCCTGGAATGGGAGCAGCTAATCCTGGAAACCATTTCCAGGCACACGAAGAACAAGCAAATCGTCAGCAGTAGTCAGCATGGATTCACCATGTGGAAGGCCACCCCTGGAGTGCTGTGTCCAGTGCTGGGCTTCCCAGTGCAAGAGAGACAGGGACAGACTGGAGAGAGTCCAGTGAAAAGCCACAAAGATGGTGAAGGGACTGGAGCATCTCTCATGAGGAAAGGCTGAGCGAGCTGGGGCTGTTCAGCCTGGAGAAGAGAAGGCTCAGGGGGATCTCAACAATGTATGTAAATACCCAAAGGGAGGGTACAAAGAGGGTGGAGCCCGGCTCTTTTCAGGGGTACCCAGTGACAGGACAAGAGACGATGGGCACAAACTGAAACACAGGAGGTGCCCTCTGAACACCAGGAAACACTTTTTTACTGTGCAGGTGACCGAGCACTGGCACAGGTTGCCCAGGGAGGCTGTGAAGTCTCCCTCCTTGCTGGTATTCAAAAGCCATCTGGACAAAGTCATGGGCAATGGGCTCTGTGTGGCCCTGGCTGAGCAGGGGGCTGGACCAGATGACCTCCAGAGGTCCCTACCAACCCAACCAGTCTGTAGTTGTGTGGTTCCATGACTGGGCACAGAAATGTCAGGGTGAGCTTTGGGGCAGGTAGGACAAAGTAGGCTGGTGGAGCAGGCGCTGCTGGGTGTCCATCCAGAGGTCGTGGTCAGACGACCTGCAGAGGTTCCCTGCTAACCTGTCCTGATGCACTGGAGGCAGGACAGTCGCAGAGCTGCTCACTTTGACAGTTTTGGTGCTGAGCCAGGACATCCATGTGTGTTTCGTATGTCAGACTATGAGCATTCACCATAGGGGCACCAAGGTGTGTGGTGTGACCTGTCTCCGTTGCCTGGCTGACGCTTGGATGGCGAACACCCGGGCTGAGCTCACCCAGGGAAGAGCAAGTAAAGTGCGTGACCGTTTGCAGGATAAGCTGATTTATTGTACGGGCCAGGAGAAACGATAAGTACTTAAATATCTGCTTTAGTCTATATTTAAACAGCTACACAGCTACTTTGAATTTTCAAAACTGCTGTGTGCTGAGCTGCTCCTGTGAGATACGGGCTGTTTGTTGAGCTGGCTGAAATACAAATTAAAGAGGTCAGCTTTGGGCAACTTTATTTCACAGTCCTGGGGCTGGTATTTAACACACACACGTTTCATGCGAGCATCTCATCTGAGTGCCAGAACCAGCGTACACAGAAATGAAGCATTGTCAGCCTTGCCCCTAATTCGCAAGACTTTCAGCTGGCCAAGTCCTTCCTGCAGAATGAAAGCTCTTGGCAAAGCAGAGTTTTAACCAGATGTGAAGGGTCACTCCGCCTTTTGCTGTTAAACCAACCCATAGTAACCATAGGTAATGTGCCACCCATAGGTGACAGCTCTGCACCCTCCTGAGCAGCAGCTCGGGCGGCCCCCTGCCACCGAGGGGGCTGCGCTGTGGGACAGTGAGACCGTTTCCCTGTAGGGATTGGTGTGAGAGAGGAGGGATGCGCGCAAGGGTTTGGACCACGCAGTCTGAACACACGGGTGCAGGGTTTGGACCACGCAGTTTGAACACACGGGTGCAGGGTTTGCACCACGCAGTCTGAACACACGGGTGCAGCCCACACCTGGTGGAGAGGCTGGTGGGTCACTGCGCAGTGGCTGCAGCCCCCCTGCCCCGGGGCAGGAGGGAGCCCCTGGGATGCTGCATCCCACCGGCATGCCTGCGATGTCTGCCGGGGTCTGCGGGATCCCAGACCGGGGGGATATTCCCCCTTAGACTCACTGTTACTTTGCATTTTTCCCCATTTCTGCCCCTCTCGTGGAGCAGAGCAGAAAGAGCACGTAAATGGTCAGGCTGGATTTCGATCCCCTTGGGGGAATAGCACACATTTTCTGTTATATCCCCCGTCTCCCCCACAGTGGTCCAAGCTATTGTGCAGGCATCTCTAATGCTTTTTTCTAAAGAAAAATAAATGGCTATGTAAGACATTTTATAGAAATTAAATAGAACAGTGAGTTGCAACAGGAGTTTCGGGAAAAGCAGTGTTATAAAACCTGGTTTCCTGCAGTGTCTCTGAGGGCTTGTACTGCGGTTGAGCTTTCACTGCAGTCTGTCCATACTAGAGGAGCAAGTTTAGGTTTCGTTCTCCTGCCTGGCCACCACTTCTCTTGTGGCATAGGGGAACTTAATTACCCTGATACCTCACACATCTGAATTTTTACTAAAATTGGCTGAAATACAAACGTTAGTAGAGAAAGAAGGGGGCTGTGAGAGCACCTCAGCTGAGGCGGCTCTCTGCTGTCGGATGGTGCCGTGGAGGATGAGCTAACACGTGGGCAGCAAACTAGGCCAAGCGCTCAGCTCCCGGGGCTGTCCTGGCCCACAGCAGGAATGAAATCAGGGACACGCTGATGGTTTTGCTGCAGAATCTGGCAACGAAGCAGGACGTGAAGTGCCTGTGAGTGCATGGCGGGTAGCAGAGCAGGAACTGTCCTGGCACGGGAGCGCAGATATCCCAGTGAATATCCCAGGGGGGTGTTGAGCAGAAAGGAGAGGGGGGAATCCCAGCAATGACATCGGGAATTACCACCAGAGGGCACTTAAATATTGCTCTTGCTGAACAATTGGTGTTTCCTAGCAAGAGGCCAGCTCTGGATTGCCTGACAGTGCACATCCAAGCCTGACTCATTGCTGGGACAGAGAGCAAAGGAAAGCACTGAAAAGGCATTTGAGAAATCACGCATGAATGGGAATTTACTAGCAAGATGCAGAGGATTGAACTTTTCGTCCAGACCTTTTCAGAGAGATCTGCCAGTGGGTCTCCACCCTGCCTAGTCCGGCGAGGTAAGCAGTGCATCATTAGACTGTGGTACCCACCGGGCTTGGCACAGAGGAATGGAGATGTTTTACACCTCCGTCCTGCTCACTATGAATATGTCCCGTCTGCTATTCATCGTGAGTCCTGAAGAGACAAGAGTCACAGCTCTGGCAGGGATCCTGGCTCAGCACCCGCTGTGGTGCTTACCTGGGTGCATCTGTGCCTTGCTTTTTATTCCAGAGCTGGGCAGGGATAGAAATATTATCTGTCTTCTAGGATAAATTGCAGGGAATGGGTAAGGAAAGAATTGGATAGGATTTCAAACCCAATTCTGAGAACTCCTCAATACCCATGAGGATCTGGGTGCCAAATAAAGTCTGCAGATGTGAGGACAGACATGTACTGCAGACGGCGAATCATGTTACAAGGATGAAAGAGAAAAACTTCCATCCTTGCCTGGGGAGCAAGCCAGAGCACCCTGTTCATCACCCACATTTGACTCAGGGAGGCACCCTGGGGCTCAGTAGTGGGATGTGATGATTTGGCCGGGGTCACACTGCAGCTGCAGGACTTGGTGCCATGCTTGGAGAGCTGCTCTGAGCACAAAGAGTTTCATGAGGATCCTGGGGCCAATGCAGCAAAAGCTGAAAGTGCTATAGGTGTAGGTGATGGAGAACTGAAGGGAGAGTGGTCTCTAGGGAGAAAAAGACGACTGCAGGCGACAGAAAGCAGATGCTGTGTTGGAAATGCTGTTATTTGACTTCTTCAAATATCTGGAGAAAATGGGTTTAACCCCGCTGGGAGAAGAGGGGCCCCAAGGCCTCACAGGAGCACCCATGTGCACGGAGAATCTCACCTGGGTGGGCCCAGGGTGCTGGGAGGACAGGAGCAAGGCTTGCTTTGGGATGTTGCATCTCCCAGCATCTCACCCGGTGATTCTCCTGCTGTTGAAGCAGCCAGAAGCCCAGGGAGGACCGGCAGCCAACCTAGGCTTTGCAGCAGGATTTCCCAAGATGCGTAACATGAACCCTTCTGGCTATGGGAATTGCTTCCAAGGGACATGGGACAGCAGCTTGTGAGGAGCAGCATGTAGGCACTTCTGTCTGGATGGGATATGGGAAGAGTGGGGGACAGTGTGGGGAGGCCGTGTGGGGTCCCTGTCTGTGGGGTTCTCCTGCCACGACATGCCAAGCAAATGCCCTCTTCACTCCAGCTGGAGCTATTGGCTTTGCCAGGACTAGGTTCCTTCATGCTCTTAGGTTTGGCTGATTACTTGCAATTAGCACTAATTAGTGTCTCTTTTGACAGTGCCTTGTCTCTACTTCCCTGTGTCTTGTCCTTGACACATCATGCTGGGTGCTGGGCCCCATTTTGTCCTGAGGCACCTCCACCAGTCTCGGCAGCAAAGCTGGAGGGTTATTTTGGGGCTGCAACCTCTTGTCCTGGAGGGCCTGCCTGTCGGGGTTTCAATTTAGGGGGGGCCTGTTGCATCTCAGCTTTCCTGGAGGCTCCCTGATTTCTTTTGCTCTGCAAAGCCGTGGTGCTGGGTGTGTTGTCCCACTGCCCGGGTAGTTTTGGCTTTTCCCCAGGACCGGGGCACCGAGAGCGGAGTTACAGGGTCTCTCTGACTGCTGCTGGCAGAACAGGACCGTGGGGGGCACAGCGGGGCAGCCATGCCCTTTCCCAGCCCCCCTGAGCCATCCTGAGCCCTGTCATGGGGCTGGAGCGATAAGGGCAGGCTGGTGGGAGCAGGATGGCTGGCACTGCCTGCCCCTGCTCCTGGCTCCACGGGAAAGCCCCGTGTGGGTCCTCAGGAAGTTAAATCCTGCTGGGAATTGGTCTCAGCAAGAGTGGTCTCAGCAGCGGGTCACGTTTACTGAAGCAGCTGGAAGACAGTGAGCTAGGGTGGCAACGGGAGGAACAGGATGGTCTTAGGAGAGACCCCCTGCTTCCCTGTGAGCAAGCCCAGGAGAAACGGAGAGGAACCCCCAACAGGGAAGGATGTGAAAAAACAACATGCAAATAATGTATATTTGAGCATTGGCTCTGCAGAGGCTTTTGGAGAATGGGAATATGAGAAATCCTCAAATGATGCTCCAGATGACTTGAGCAACTCAACAGGGAAAGCTGATTCAAAAAGTAACGTGCCATTGGAAACCTCTGCCCCTCATCGCAGCCGCTCCCTCCCTCTTGTCGTGACGTGCTATGTTCACAGCCTGCCCCAGCTCTGCATATCTGCCATTTGGATGGTGCTTGAGCAGAGGAGGACAGGACAGGTTAATCCAGCCCCACTGGGATATTGCATTGTCTGCAGAAATTCACCTTCAAGAGGGAAGATGGTGCCTCTCCCGCCATGGGAAGTCTCAGCCTCGGCACCACAAGAAGATGGCCACCCACGATGGCGCAGGCTGGAGGGGACAGCCACATCAGCAATTAAACCATTACAGCAAAATCTAACAGAGCCTCAGCTCCGGAGTCCTCCAGCGCAGCTCCTGGTGAATCACAGTTTTCCTACATTTTCCTGAAAGTTCCTGATATCAGACTGCTGGGAGAAAGAGCGGCTGAACTCAAGATTTTTGTGAATACCAGTGCAAGCACTAAAGAATTGTCTACTAAACCCACCGTATTTTATAGTTGATTAATCTAAAAGGCTGTGTAGGAAAGTATTATCACCTCCTTCTCCCCGGGCTTGGAACCTGATTGCATCAAACATAAATCTTGTAAATGGATTTGTACTTTTCTCTGGGAATTATTTAAATAGATGAACATTTTATTTAATCTCACAACCATTAAATGTGATAGGGGTATATGTGGAAGATCTGGGCAGAAATAAAGTGCATCACATTTGGGATGGGGCCATTTCGGTGGGGGAGTGAGGGTTGAAGCGATCGCCGTCTTCAAGCACCAGCGAAAAACCTCTCTGCTGGCCAAAAGCTGTTGGGAAGCAAAAGGGAGGCCCTGTTCCTGCTGGGGGGTGTTGGGGAGCAGGGATGTCGTGGTAATGAAATTTCATTTGGATGTTGCTGGGTTTAGACTCAACTTTGGTGGATCTGTGCGCGCACACGTTGGCTTTGAGGTCTGGTTGGAAGAAGGAGAGCTCAGGACTGCCCAGGAACTGCCGAAATCCCCAATCCTTTGTGCTTCGGCTGGATTAGAGCCCTGAAAAGCTTTGATATGTATGTTTTCAATACTCACAATAGTGTGGTTTGGTGCCTAGTAAATAGCTGTTTAACAGCAGAACACACAGCAGTCAGCTTCACTCATCCTTTAGAGATGCTGAAATTGGAGAAAAAGATGTAAAAGGCAGAAAAGAGAAAAGGATTAAAGAAAAGATGAAAGGAGGCAGAGTCAGACTAGGCACAAGCACCTCAGGAGAGCCAAATCCAGCTGCTCACGGCCAGGAGCGCATCTGGGAGCGGAGGTGAGGACAGGGAAGCCTGCAGGTTGTCAGGGCTCGAAGAGCAGGACGCGCCGAGCCTCACGGGGCATCTCTTTCCCAGCGCCGATGTTTCTGAGCACCAAAGCCCCAGGTTGCCTCCATTTTCTCTTACCTCCCAGCCGAGGCTGAGCACCTTGCAGGTCTCCCTTTCTGTTCCTCTCCAAATTCTCCTTGGGCACCCAGTGGTGCAGGTTAGAAATGATGGTTTTGCACATGGCTTGCTCAGGTTTAGCTACTAAAGCAAGTGGAAAAAACCAGCTTTTTACCTCATTTCAAAGCTATTTAAGCCAAATGTTCCTATGTGGACATTAGGTGAAAACCACCACATTGTTTTGAGCAGGAAATCAGCTTTCCTAGAGTAGAAAGAAAAGCATTTGGTAGCCAAGCTTCTTGGTTAGATGCTGGGACGCAGCAGGAGGGCTGCACTCTGTGCCCTGGGAAAATGGTCTTCCTCCAGCCTCCGCTTCGACCTGGGACAGCCCCGTAGGCCTCTTAGGCTATGGCAAAGCAAAAGGTGCTGAGCAAAGATCTGGCTGAGCCGTGGCTGGCAAAAGAGAGGTGTGCGGAGGCGGCAGGCAGCACGCCCCGCGGCAGAGCCTCCTGCACTTGGCTGACACCAGTGGGTGCCCCCTCCCGGCACGGCAGCTCCCACAGCACCCCACACGCGGGCTGCTGACGGAGGGGTGGCAGCTTGCCTGCATTTCTCTGCTGTAAATAATTACTATTAATATTCTACTTGAGATCAAAGCCCACGTGCTGGACACACACAGGAAGCAGTGAGTTATTCCCTTCAAAATCACAGTGTCATTAAAAAAAAATTGCAGCTAACTCTGCCCAAATGAGCCAGTCTTTCGAGAGCTCACATATGTGAATGATCCAAGAGGTCTCTGCTGTTATGCTGCTCAACAGATGGTTTACATTTTTCTGAATCACTGATTCCCATTTCGTGTCAAGGATGTGTCTGGGCAGAATTACCTTAGGGTGCGCAACTGAAAGGCAAAAAAGCCAAAAAGCCAGTTTTGCTCTGACCGAAGCAGGGGCCCCGACCCAGCTCCGCACCACAGAGGGGCCCAGCAGGACCGTGGCTGTCACTGCACTGCCCTCCCTGGCCTCCTCTTCCTCAGGCACCGCTCTCCTGAGAGAATGAGAGCTGCGCTGGTGCATCCAGCTTCACCCAGTAGCAGCAATTTGGGTGCCTCCATTCAGGTCCAGCGATCCTGGCTCCACAGGCAGTGTCCATCTATCTGTCCATTGCCTGTCTTTTCCAACAACCCGCAAGGACGAGCTTGGGTCAGGGGTGAGCACACGGGGCCGGGCCACCCGTTCTGCTCACAGTGAGCTCTGGTACAGACTGAAATTTGCTGTTTGATGCAGGTTTGTTTGTTTGACAAGCAACCTGAATTGCACGTGTTCCTGGCAGGACTGGGCTGCTGCCAGACTCAGGCTTAGAGGTGAGCTGGGGTGCTGGCCAAGGACACCTGGGCCGTTACACCAGGGAGTCCATGAGATGCCTCACCGGGCACATTTATGATGTGAAGTGAAAAAAAGAACTAGAAATTTATCCTTCATCTGGCTACCTGATGCATCCCTGGAAGACTGAGTTCTCTCTTTCAGTAGGGGCTGGACAACTGGGACACACACAGGCCATCAGTTCTCCAGTCCGAGGTTCATTTCCTCCTCCCCAGAGGGGCCTGGTTAGCATGTGGGCTCTCTTGAGCAGCTCGGAGGTGTTGGCTATTCAAGCCATACACCTGACATCCCACTACCCATTACGGGCAAAATTAGGGCAGAAGAACATGTTGCTTGTAGGGAATGAGTCTGCGTGAAGGACAGCAGAGCTCAGGAGACCCTGCCCAGCACGCTCCCAGTTCAATGGCACTAGGAGCTGAGTGGTCTGAGAGCAGGCCATGAGTTGGAGCTGAGAAGGTCTCTTTCCTGCCTGTTCCTCTTGGCTGCGGCCAAGAGAGGTGCCAGCTTTGTGCCAACATATTGGCAGTAAGGCTTGATGGCCTTAAAACTGATAAATGTCTTGGGATGAGCAGTGGTGGTTGCCAGATGTTCCCACCAGCAGTCCCACATCTAACGGCCGTGTGCCCACAGCTGTTTCAGGAGGATGGACTGGGTAATCCCTCCCACTCCCCAGAAAGCCATGGCTGGGCTGCTCTTCTAGCCAGGGGCTGCAAAGGCCATGCCAGGGATCCTTGTGTCCCAGCACTGTCTGCACTTGGATAGGGACATCATGGCCCAAGGTGCCACATGGGTGGTCCCCTGGCTGTGACACCAGCAGGACTCAAGGGTACGTGTCCTGGCTCCAAACAAGGTCCTTCACTCACTGAGAGACTTTCTGGTGCTGCTCCCACCCATAGCTCACCTTTCCCAGGTGTACTTCACTATTGCCCCAAATGATGGTGCTTCAGAAGCTTCTTTAGGTTCATGAATGTTTAGCCCTTGGTAGAGCCACAGATTTTTGAAACCAAAAGGCCATTTCTAGGGGTGCTTCATCCATCTCCAGCTTCAGAAAGGGTGTAGAAACACTCACCCACACCTTCCACTTGACAGCGCTGAGTTGCAGGGCTCTGCTCTCAATTTCGAGGTCTCGGGGACTGTCAGTCCACCATCACTTGCTCAGCTATCTCTTAGGTGTGTCCTCGGTGCTGTCATCTTGAGGCCACTCTCTCTTTCTACACTGTTTTATGCAAGATTCATCTGCTATCAGAAATCTCTTCTGTGAAGGTACCTGTAGAGATGCTCAGGTCAGCTCTTCTCTCTGCACTAAAGACATCACACGCCTTAAGTTTCCCAGTATGTCATATGTACCATACCTTGAACGGTATTTATGGAAGGACTGCAAGTTTTTATTAAAATAATAGAAAACCCATGAATTTATTTTTTGCTGCCAGTAGGTCCTCAAGGGGGTAACAAAGTATAATAATAAATTTCTACGTAAAGCAAATTAATCTGGTATTTAGTTTACTAATTACTAGTTATTGAATAATTATTTGCTATTGATGTATCCACTGTTACTAACTCCATCACAAAGAAGCAGAGGCTTGCTGAGAAGTCATCAAGCTGCAGGCTAAAAATGAACTAAGGGAAGTCCACCACAGAAAACGCAAGGATTAGGGGCGCTTAGAGCCACGGGGTATTGGGAGGGCCAGGAAGGACACCAATGCTGGGCACAGGGACCCTACGCCCCTGCTGCTTTCCGTGATGGGACTCACAGCTCATCCTGCACACAACGTTACTTTTAGCGTGCTTAGACATCATGTTTGGCTAAACGTGTGTCTGCAGCCCCTTTGAATCGCACCTCCACCAAAGGTTTTGTCTGCGGGGTTTTCGGTGCGCAGGAGGAGCCGTGACCGGGAGAGCCCTGCACTGGAAGGTACCTGGGTGCCGAGCCCACTGTTGCTCAGGCAGGGATGCTCCTGGTGCCAGATCTGTCATTGTGCAGCCCCGGGCTTAGACACTGCTGCCAGGCATCACCATGGCTCAGCCCAAACATAGGATCTCCCAGCAACCAGTGGGGGCTCATCTGTCCCCAGCACCCCCCGCTTCACCCTCCATTAAACTCTCAAACTCCCTTCTTGTGTCCGCTGGTCAAAACAATGTGTCCATCACAAAGTCTTGTGATGGGACATCAGCATCTGCTATGAGCCAGAGCAAACACGTACAGGGTGGGGGACACCACCAACCAGAGGGAAAGTTGTTGCTGTTACTGATGGAGGTGATTTTTGTCGAGATGTGACCTGATCTTCTGTCTGAATCATAGAATCACAGAAGGGTTTGGGTTGGAAGGGACCTTTCAAGGCCATCTAGTCTACCCCCAGTGCCATGGGCAGGGACATCCTCAACTAGATCAGGTTGCCCAGAGCCCCGTCCAGCCTGACCTGGAATGTTTCCAGGGATGGGGCATCTCCCACCTCTCTGGGCAACCTGTGCCAGGGCCTCACCACCCTCAGTGTGAAAAACTTCTTCCTTATGTCTAGCCTACCATAAGGTAGCCTTACGTCTACCTAGAATGGTATTATCTTGGGATACGTTTATTGATTGGCGAAGTGAGGGAGAGCATGAGCATCACCAGCTGGTGGAGGTAAATCTGATCTCCCTCACTCAGAAAAGCTTCAAAGATACTCTAACATCAGGGACTGCTCGCTCTCGGGGTAAGGCAGCTCCTCCGTGCTTATGGGGAGCCCAGCACCGCGTCAGGCCACCGACTGCTCTCGTTACCATCGGGAGGTCATTCTGCCCCTCTGCCGGTGCAGCACTGGGAAGTGTCGCAAGGTGCTTTTCCATGGCCATTCCTGGAAGAGATGCTTGAGGCAGGTTCATTTTCATGACCAAGGTGAACAGCCTCAACTGGAAATGCTTTGTGGGATGCGAACTGCAGTGAAGGTTACAGCCGTAGTTACTGTCCGTCTCACCCTGCAGAGTAGGGGAGATGGCACTTCGGGGGATCTCCTGCTTTCAGTTTTAGTACAATTCAGTTCTTCTCGTCAATCCTCAAAGCATTTGCTCCTCCCTCCGGGCAGCCTGGGCGTGATGGGTGCAGGCTAGCTCGAGGAGACACTTCTGGGAGGGAGAGCGAAGGGAGGCGCAGGGAAACCACGCGCCTGTTGCATGGGCAGCAGGGCTAGGCTGGGCTTTGCCACGCAAAACCAGCCCCTTCCTCTTTCCCGCTGTGTTTACTGCTCTCTCGTGGCATCCTTGTCAGGGGTCAAGCTCTTCCGGGCATCCACAGGCATCGAGTGCTCAGTGCAAGTGCTAACAGGCTTTTGCTGCATTGCAACACAGAGACAGCTTCCCATGGCAGCACCTGCCTGACAGCTGCCAGGAGCAGGCAGCTGCCTCCAAACGCGCTGGTCAAACTCCAGAGCAGCCGGGGATGTTTGTGCACCAGCTTGTCCGGGAGGTGCAGAGCAGTGGCTCGCCAGGAGTCACCTTCCTCCTTGCCCGACAGCAGGAATCCCCAGCCATCTTTGCCATGGGTTTGTCATTCCCAGGCCAGGTCAAATGCTGGGTGAGTTATCAAATAAAACACAGTAGGAGACGAACCTCTCCCACCCCTCCTGTGGACGGCTAAACAAATGATCTGGCTGGTTTCCCATCTGAACAACTATTCGATGTTATCATCAGTATTGCTTCTCCCGTGTAAGCTCCTCTCTTTCCCCACTTTTAGTATCTCCATTATTTTAGACTTGGAGAAACAAATCTGGGGTGAAATAATTCAAATTATGCCTTTACAGTTACCATGTTGTGCTGGGTTGAAGGGGAAGCTGTTTGGAGATGGAGGAAGTTCATGTCTATGCCTCCTCATTGCAATTATGCATTTCTTGAAATCAAGAGCAGTCTCTACTCCAAACACCTACATGGCAGCACTGGGGAGCTATCAGTTGGCTTTCGAGTCACCTTTCCACGTGAGCAGTGGTGGTGGTGACAGCAAAAGTACCTGCTCTGGTTTCCTATGTCAGAAAATGCCACCCTGCGGCACTTCTTTTTTCTTGAATAACCTACTTCAGCCAATTTCCAGAAAAGACAGCAGTTCCTCTGCAATGCCAAACGAGCCAGCGTGGAAGGAATTGCTTTGGTTGGAAGCCATCACGTGAGGCAAAGCCAGTTCAAGATGCTCTGTCGAGTTCCTGGAGTGTCCCCCCATCAGTCACAAACAAATGCGAGCAATTACTAAAAACACAAGTTTGTGATCATTGTTTTTGTCCGATGTTTCAATTTGGTTTTTGTTTTAAGCATTAAAATGAGAAGAGGAGCCACCAGAGGCAGCGGGACCGGAGCTGCGGGCATGTCCCCGGAGCGGGTCAGGCCATCCACCTTGTTCTCTCCCGGCCCCTGTATTAAAAAATCGTTACAGCTGTGAGGCTCAGCAGTGGGTTGAATCATTTCCTGAGCTATGTTTGTAATTCCTCAGGCTAAAAAGAGCGTATGGGTGGTGGGGGTGGGAAATAAAGCTAATGAGGAAATGTTTTCTTCCAAAATAAGGGTTTTGCATGGCTCGGCAAGGTGCAGAGCAGCTGCTTCCAACTTCTTCTGAAGCACCATCCATTGGCCAGGGCTGGTACGTATCGGCCTGGAGAAACATCTGTCCCAAATAAGTTTCCTGATGTTACTCAGATAAATGCAGCTATTTTATCAGTGTGCTCAATTTCCCCCAAACCAGAAAGCAAATTACTAGAAATATACTACTCATAGCCATGTGCTAGCTCTCATATGCGAAAAAGATGTGTATAAATACACTATTCAGAAGAATAAGGGGAGAGCAGAATTGTTTCCAATGGAAGCAGCGTGGTGTGCGGGGTGTTGTGATGGGCGAGCGGCTGGGGGAGAAAGGCTTGGGAGGGCTGGGGCTGCGCTGCAGGGCCAGGGGACGGAATCTTGCACCTCTCCAAACCAGCAGGGGCGAGAGGAGCGGAAAGGGGCAGTGGGCGGCTGGGGGGACGCTGGCTGCGTGCGTGGAGTGGGTCCGGGCTCACCGCTCCCCAGCTGAGTCACGGCTCCCGCAAGCGCGAGGCAGCCAGCAGTGCCGCCGCGGTGTGAGCGCGCGTGGGGGGTGAATCCTGCCCTGAATATGAAGCATGAAATCCATTAAAAAAAAAAAAAATTTCAAATAGTGCATAATGTAAGCATTTGATGGGTCTTCTAACCAGGGATCTAGTGTTGAGAGCATTAAATTAAACATTAGGTGACTTAGCATGCTGTACAGAAAAGCCTGGGAAATGAGAAATGTGGGGATAGATTGCATTATTTATAGTTTCATTTTTTTTCCCAGCTTTGAACGCCTAAGAAAGAACAAGCGTATGCAGCGCTTAGAGGGGGACACAGTGTGGCCAGACTCTGCATGTGCAGCGACTGCTGCTCCTGCCTGGTCCTTTTACATGGATTTCTCCATCTAGCCTCTCACTCCCCGCCCTCCTGCTGCTCTGCGCTTGCAGCCAGAAGCCTGGCCCACCGTGCGGAGGGCTGGGCTGACCCCAGCCCCCTCCCTGCCGCGCTGGAGCCCCCAGGCAGGGCACCACCGCTCCGTCCTCCACCCCAGCAGCGCCCGAGCGCTTTGGGGCTCTCGCTCAGCTCCCCCCGCCAGACAGCAGCCCCCATCCTCTGCTGCTCACAGGGGGTGGGAGCCCCCCGCATTCACCTTCAGCCTTGACGATGATGATCCAACGCGCTCGTCCGCTTCAGCTTCCCGCGACTGCCCACGGACCCGAGGGCCTTGAGCAGGGCCATGGGGCTGGGAGCACGGGGCTTTCCCACAGCCTTCTAACAGCGGAAAGCAGGACCAAGCCACGCTGGAACCGAGTTAGGCAACTTGTTACCTTGAAGGATGGATGATGTTTTACTTCTATCCCAATGCTTTCTGCTAAAAAAAATTATATATATACATGCACCAGGATTCAGAGCAGCGAAAACTGTGGCTAAGCAGTACCATTTGCCGCAGGGCTTTCAGTTCAGAGCGTCCTGCTCTGTCTCAGCCATGTAATCAGTTGTTTGGGATACGAAGGGGCAGTCTCACGACGTGGAGGGGGTTGGAAAACGTTAGCTAGCATTCTTGTCAGACCTCGCAGGGAGAGGCATGCTTTGCGTCTTCCTCAGAACCTAATTTAAAACACAAGGATGCATTGAAAAACCTGCTTTGGAAGATTTTAAAGAACAGCACAAACTAAAAAAACAGCTGCCAAAAACTAATTTCCAGCATTAAAAATCAGCACTGATGAGAGCCATCTTAGATCAAATAATTTATTTAGTAATTCCATGTAAACACTTCAGATTTACTAGCAAATACAATGCTTGCTGTTCTTTTAAATAGATCATTCAAAAAATAAGAATCTATTATTAATGGCAGGTTGACTAGAGATCTCCATACTACTGTACAATAAGGAATTTGTTTCTAATGGGTTTAACATCTCGATTTTTCTTGTTCTGCATTTGTTTTACACAAAGCCCAAAGGACACACGTTTGAACTGCTCCCTGACGATGCCACTGCGGACCGGGGTGTTTTGGGGAAGGTACGCAGGCAAATCCTCCCGTCCTGGCATTGGTATAAGCTGATGTGAGTGGGATGGCAGAACTCGCGTGAACACTGTTCACAAACACACGCCTTTTCGGTCAGAAAACAGAAAATGAACGGTGGAGAACTTCTCTTTGGGATGTATAAAAGCAACGAACTCCATCGTTGGCATTTACTTATCAACACAGCGGTACACATACACGTATCCACAGTCTCGGAAAAGCATCCTATGAGCTGGAGAAAGCAGTGGTTCTGAGGCTTGGTACACCAGTGCACTAAAACCAAAAGAATGATACCTTCTTACATAGTCAAATGAAAAATAAATATCTTTATTTTCTGCCTACTTTATTTCAGTTTTCAAATAAATTTTAAATAAATCTGTACAAAGTATACTGTTACAGTATATATTCGTAAGTTAACTGAAATGCCTAAGTGTAACAACACTACAATAAAGCAGTATAGATTGGCACATCTCTAATAAAGATTAACTTTTACACTCAAAAAATACCAACTCCCGTGAAACCCCTTGATATATTTTTGGTATTTTTATGCAAATTACGTTGCAAACATATTACAGACCAATTCTCCCCTGCCTTAAAAAGAAAATCACTTCTAATGGTTTTTCGGAGAACGTGAACATCTTTATGCTGTTAAAGGGACACCATCAGGCTAAAAGAGAGAGAGAGATTTTAAAAAAAAAAAAAAGGGCAAAAACTTTGGTCAAAAATCGGCCAATTTTAGACCCTGTGCACTTCTACCCACGGCGCCGAGCTCCGACTGCCGTCGGCGCCCGGGACGGCCGGGCCGCGGCAGCCCCGCCGGGCATCGGAGAGGCTCCGCGTCCCCGGCCAGCCGGGCCCTCGCAGCGGCCACGTTTCCCCCCCGCCGCGGCTGCAGGCTCCGGGACGCAACTGCTGCGGTAACGCTTCCCGCCAGACACCCAAACCAACAAGAAAAGGATTTTTTCCACTCACGATTAAAAAGGCATTAACACACATGCACTGGGGGTGAGTTTTGCTCCCCCCCCGCCCCAAACAAGAATCTAAAATTGATCTGACAGTGTCCCTTTGCTCAAAATAAAGACTTCCGTACCACACAGATTATAGATACTGAAGCAAACTTGTTCACAGGGTGAAAGACCTAGATTTCAAAATCCAAGTTTTCAAATCCAATTGCAGTTGTTAGATTCGTGAGCTCTTGAAACCTTGTCATATTTCGTTAAATAATTCTGAACTGGGAATCGGGGGATAAACATTACAGATTAAGAGCGAGAGTTTTCTCTCCTCTTAATCTTTCCAACGATGTATTAAATCAATGTTTACATGCTGAAAGTTAATCTTACATTAGAATGTAATGCAATATTGGCTGCAACATAAACCTATAAATAAATCAACTACCATAGATTAAACTCTGTTAAATATTTCTAAGTTAATAAAATATTGACAGTATTATAAAATTACAGTATTTACAATAAGAAAAAATCTAGACTAATATATACCTTTAACAGATTCTTCTCCAATTTGGGATTGCAACAGAATTATGAATATATGAACAATTTATTAGAAAGTTGCATTGCAATTATCATTTTTCCATTAGAGCTAGAGAGGGTAATCTATCACTGCCTTTGAAAAAAAAGTGAAAGTGACTTCTGATGGTGGGGTGTAGCTTTTGAGTACCAAACTGGCAACAGGAGTCCTCCGCAAGACGTCTGAAGATAATGTAGGACCAGCCTCAATTGCTCAGATTAAAGTTGTATTACAGAACTGCCAGCAATCAGAACCACCCAGGCTGCAAAAGGGGAGGAAAGGTAGTTTTCAGCTCAAAGTGCACAGCTGGAAGGGCTCCCCTCATTCTGGACTCCAACTAAGGCTGCAGGAGCTTCAGTCTGCACTCAAAAACTGCAAAAACCTCAGCTTTTGGGGTCATTAGGAGGGAATTAGCCGCTGGTGCTCCTTAAAGGGACATAGTTAGGTTGCAGCTATGCCAAAAACACTCTCGCCAACCATATACGATATAACCAGACCAGGCGTTTGAGAGCCTCTTTGGCTTGCTTTTTTGGGAGGTTGCAGTTTTTTGGGGGTCGGGGCTGGGTTTTTTTTTTTTGCATTTTGTTTGCTCGGGAGAAAAAAATTTGGCTGGGACCGTGCAGTCAACTCATTTTCTATTCCTCGCCAGCTTCTCTGTTTCTTGAGTATTAGCATAACGCTGTTGTGTTTGGGTCGCAAACACTTGCGCGAAAAAAAAGGCGGCTTCAATGCTCCCAAGTCGATTTGTCTTGGTATAAACCAAAACTCTGAAGAAATGACCTAAAGCAATTCCCGTCATTAAAAAGCGCCAGCTGCTTCTGGGGTCCCAGACACCTAGCAATGTCCTTTTAAGGATCAGACCTTTTACCTGCCCTTTCTCCCAGCCTCGGAGGAAGAGTTTACAACGACTTTAGGAAAGGCAACATTCAAATTCTCTCCCTCCTCCCCACATCACACTTGCTTTCTAGCAGTAAATTAGAAAAAAATGGGGGGAAAAAATAATTTTCAAATTCCTTTCCCGCCCTCCCCTCCCCCAGTCCTGCTCACTGTAAAACAGAAATGGCATTTTTTAATGTATATTTTTGGATAAATCATTTTCTCAGCCCCAAGCCTGAAGATGCTTGTGAGAGACCTACCCGCAGGCTTCGGAGAGGTGAAGCAATTTATGCATTTGCAGGGGTTTCTACCAGTTCCCGTGGTGGGCAGCCGGGAACACCTCTGTCCTTAAAAGCAGGCTTTAAAATGGTAAAAGAATAATTTGTAAACTCGGGTCTACGTTACCAACAGAAGGCTCTAGGTCCTGCGGGCTCCAGTTCCCAGAGATGCAGAGCAGGAGAACTGGAAAGAAAACTCGGTACCTTTCAATCACCTGCCGGGTGGTACTGGGGGGAGTGGGGAACGAGAGAGACAAAATGACAACTGACCTTATAAACAAAGGTATGTTTAGGGCTTCTGGTTTCAGGAATAAACCGATATTTACTGGTAAAAGTCTGCCAAAAAACAAAAACAGAAACACAGGATTACTGGTAAATATTGGTTTATATGGAGAAGTTAAAAAAAAAAAAAAAAAGACGTCATCGTGCTCCTGATCTCCATGTGCTCCTGGGCAGGAGCCGAGAGCTGCCCGCGGCACCCCTACACTCGGCGGCATCTTTGGCACCCAAACACCTCAAACCAGAAGCCTTGTGTTGAGAGGAAAGTCGGGTTTCTTTCCTTTGCTCCCCTTAAACTACACATTTCTTTCTGGATCCCCCCCCCCCCACCCCCGCCTCCTCCACAAGGCTGGTCCTACGGGGGTTTGGCTCAGAGGATGGAAAGTCTTCTTCCAAAACCACTTGGAAATGAATTTGTACATAATATGGTATCTCATCACCCAAGGCTGCTGGTGCTTGAGCCTCATCCGCTCCCTGAGATACCATAAAATATACAAGACTGAGTGTATATTTTAAATAAAGCATTTTCTTGTAAGTGGCGTAAACCCATTCATTTTATTTACATGCTTATTTATTTCCAAAAATAGAGTTGGTCCACATTGGACAAGAGAAATCAAGAAGCCATACAGTAGAAGAGTTAAAAGTCCAACATTTAACCAAAGTACAATGAAATTCCAGAAGTCTGTGGCTGACTTGAACCACAGAAACATACACATGAGCCACACAGACATTTGTACATAGAGCATTATATTACCAATAATATTTGCAAACATGAGGTCAAGATGGCTAAAAACCCAGCAGAACCGAACCAGGGGTCATGGCTGAACAGAAGCGGGTGGTGAGCGGCCATCACTACCGCGGGGAAACACCACTCTCCAGAGGTTTTGCTTCACTTTTTGTTTCTTCTTTAACTGAGAAAGTCCTAATTTTTCTGCCCTGGGGATCAGAATCGAGGACACGGTGAAAGCCAACCACACGTAGCTCCCTAAACGCGCACCGAGCGGCTGGGCGACGCGCAGGCAGCATCACCCGCGGAGCTGCCGGCCGTCTTGTGCCCGTGAAGATGTGAGGAGCGCGAAACAGCACGGATGCCAAACGGCACCGGCAACCCCTGGGGCTGGCTGTGCCGGGGCTGAGCTCCGCTCGGAGCACAAAAGCCCAGCCTAAAAACCGTCGGGTTTGACGCCGAAGCAGGGCAAATCTGCAGGGCAGACCTCCGTCCCGTCTGCCCGGACAGACTGACCCTGCCCGCTGCTACCTGGCCTTAAAGATCACCTGGAAAAGAAAAAGTAGGTATTTATACCCTTGTGGTGTGCTGCGGGGTGTCTGAAAGGGTCCGGATGGGTTTTCCCTTGAAAACAAGGATTTCCCTCCCTTGCCATGGGCAATTTTTGGCATTAGTAATTCCAGTCTTGTCTACCTTTTCTGGAAGACCACGAATAATCCAGCCTGAACGGACCTATGGTATTAGAGGATGTCGCACCGGACAAATGAGGGAAGTGATTTTTACTCAACCAATTTAGCTTTTTTACATTTAAAAAAAAAAAGCTCGGAGGCCTGATTGACAGCAGAAGGAAAAAAAATGGAAGAGATGCATTATCTCTGCGTTCTGGCCTGGTTTATCCAGGTATTTCCATGAACCTCACCGTGATTATATCTCAGTGTCTCCGAAGGATGGAAAAATAGATTTAAATCTGTACGTTCTCCTGCAGAGAATTACAGCAAGTAAAAAGGGGAAGACAGTTGTAGTACTCCTGGTACTTCTACAAACAACCCCCTATACAGGGTAGAACCGCATTAGAAGGGTATAAATTAATTTTCCTTTTTCAAGTCATCTTTGGCACTCACAATATTAAGCCTAGTCCAATGTTAATGCTAGTATAGAGCTAATTTACAGAATACCAACAATAATTATCTGTACCTAACAGGATTTAAAGGCAAGTATACTCAGTACATTTAGAAAAAAATACTATTACCAAAATGCCAGACCTTTGACAGCAGTTAAAACAGAAGCAGCCGTGCAGTTTTCTATGTGGATGGACAGCCTTTAGCACAAGTCGCTATTATCATCTGAGCCTGTAACAGACAACTTTCTCTTCTGATTTCTCTTCTAGAACATTTCTAATCTCAGATGTGAAATATATTTTTAAAAAGAGATGGGCCCGATCCCGTGCAGTTGGGTACGTACAACACTCCCCAATGAAACTCAAAGCCCAAATTCCTAAAGAGAGAGCACGAGAGATTTTTTTTTCTTACATCAAATAACTATCATGCAAGCATACCACGACGTTTTTATATTAAGTACTTCAAAGTCAGCTGGTATAATTTAACTAGAAGTAAGCAATCTAATGAAATTAGTTTTTCTAGGGAGAGGGAACAAAGGTTGTGCCAGTGACAACCTCCAGCTTACGAGGGAAAACAGCACAGGGACACCGTGGCGGTCTAATGAACTGTGTTACAGGAGAGTTCGCGCACAGCAGCCTCTCAGACCTTAGCACCTAAATCGGTGATACGCGGTTACTTTCTATGGCAGTCTATACACCTTCCCTTCATTTGCTTTTGCTACCCAAAATCAGATATTCTTCCTGAATGAGCAAATCACTTACAGCAATATTGTTGGAGCATTAAAAATTGGTTTGGTTTTTTTTTCCCTGCCTATTGCCTTGCATTTCGCAGGGTCAGCCCCCACCGCCGCGCGCTCACAGTACCAGACCTTATCATGCTCTTCTGAATTTTCCCCGTCACGGCCAGGCTGAAGTCCCTTCTCTAGTATAAACCGACCACGCTGCTCTTTCAGTTGCCAACTCTTGTATTTAAACGCTAACTCTAACCGAAAGCCTTGAGGTGCCTGCAAGTTAACCTGCTCCTATTGCAAAATCCGATGATTTATCAAAGCACTTTCTCTTTGGTACCATGACCTACTGAAGACAGGGAAGGTGGGAGAAGCAAGGGTATTAGCCATGGCTTCTAGACTTTTAAGAAGCCTAAAACTAAGCTGGAGCAGCAAAGGGGTGCTCCAGCTCACACCAGCTAGCTATGGGTCCTCCTAGATCTCTTGGGAAGCGAGGTAACACAGGTCTGCACGCACGCACACACACATGGACAACCTTCCCTCAAGAGCAGAGCTAGACGAAACCTGGAAAATGTTGACCAGATCTCTCTGCCTGCTCCTTCTCTTTCTGCCCATTGTCAAAACCAAAACCTTTTAGGTTTTTCTTGGTAAAAACAAAGGAAATTAGAACATATCCACAACATTGGTTGCTGAGGCAGGCTCTGGGATCTGGTAGACCTGCAAGTCAAGCTCAGGGTAGGAATTTGAACTGGGCATGTCACATCACAGGAGAAATCTAGATGCCATGCTACCCAGTATTCTGGGCTTGTTTCTCCTCTTCGGTCAACCACACTTTGCAGCCCAGACCTTGGTGTGCTCACCAGAAAAGTTCAGTGAAAATCAACCCTTCTCCACCAGGCAACTTTGGTTTTAATGAATTGGTGTTTTCCAGAGGAAACTCATTTGCTCAAAGGCTGAAGATCTACTCAAGATGCAGACCTGGGAGCCTTCGATGACCATCTCAAACTAGACTTTTGTGTACCTTGTGCTGCCCAAGTGATCAGCATCGGCTGCAGCCAAAGAAGGACTCCATATTTCTCTTCTCATTACAAGCATAATTTTTAATACCTTCTTGGGAGGACTTGATAAAGACCTTTTAAAACATCCAAATAAAGATCGGTGGATTCTCCACCTCCTGCTGTTTGTCAACATGTTCAAAGATTCTGGTAGATTACCCAGAAAACAAGATTGATCACAGAATCACAGAATGGTTTAGGTTGGAAGGGACCTTCAAAGACCACCTAGTCCAACCCCCTTTCTTTGCAGGAAGTATGTTGCTTTCAACCTATCACATACTGAAGAGCTACAGCACTTCAGTTTCTCCTTCTCAAACTGGAGTTCAGGGTTGCTGATCTGCAATTCCCAGTGCCCCGTGTAATACTTCAATTAAAAAAATAATAATCCGACATTAGGATGTTATCTAGTCATGGAGAATACTAAGCTATTTTTTAACAGCCCTATTTTTGCTAGTAGCTTTAGTGTTTCAGCCTCAAGCTCTTTTAAAACTCCTAGGTACGCCTGTTGCTCCTCCACTTGAATTCACTACTTTGCTCCAGCATCTCTGCCTCAAACACTCGAGTTTCAGTGGGAGGCTCCTTGTCTTTACCATCCTAGCTGATGGACAGGTAGGCTCTCAAACATGCCCTGTGCTCCAGAATGACGTGGAGAAGTCACTTCTCCACTTCTGCACTATGAAATAGTGCAGAAAATTAACTGTGACTTCAGTCCTGCATGCTCAGATTTTTTCCCCAGCCTTCTCTCTGATATACTGAAGATAGCCTTTGCTCCCTAAGGCCCCCAGCTCTTCAAAGCCCCACCTGAACATCTTAATTTCCAGATCATGGGCTACCTGCTGTACAGCACAGCTCTTTCAGTCTACTTTGCAAGAGTTGGACTTCTGTCTTTTGATGGAGTCTTGCTGGACCCCAGAGGTCCCTTCCTTTATAACTATTTTACTTCATAACTGATTTCCACTTCAGCTCTGAAGCTCCTTCATGACAGAGCTCTGCCTAACTTGGATATCTGTAACCTTTCCAGGTATCTATGGGGCTACCTTGACAAGTCTAAGGACTTTATTTTTCTGATCTTCTCCCCTGCAATATTTGATAACACAAGACTAATTTTTAGTCCGGTGCCTCCACCCCTGAGGATGCTGAACCTGTAACTGTACTGTGGTCACTGCTATTTAATGACTCAACGGTAATTATACCTTGAACCAGTTTTTACGTTTTAGTCCTAAATCAAGGCTAACTCTACAACAGGCTGTTACAAGAAATAATCCTTTAAGTAAATCAAGATGTTTGTTCACCAAAATGTTAGCCAGCTCCGTCCAATACAATCCAGCCAGATAGCATGGACGTAATTGAGTTTACTTTTTCTTACAGGTTTATGAAGACACATGAGCCTAGTTTTCTCCCAAGCCCCATGACATCCAGAACTTCTTGTCTGGAATAGAAAATTTCCTGATATCTCTGTGTCATTAAAATAATGGGATTTATATCCAACATAAAATTGGCTGTGCGGTCATCACTACTCCAATTTCTTCTCAGATTTTATGGCAACTTTTTAGATCTAGTGCTCCTTCACACCTTTATGACCTAGCATGCCTATTAGGTATAGTTTGATGGCAAGTAATGCAGTATCTTACTGATTTTCACCACCCCCCCACCATGTTTCAATCAGACCAGCTCTGCCAAGGTCTTTTTGCACCGTCAGGCAGTCTCCAACAACTATTTTTGTCTCCTGTTTCCACACTGGTATACAGACATTTTTCTTATTTGGACCACATGCCTATTTCTTATCCCAATCTGCAGCCCGACAGCTGGCTGCTCCTCCCGTGTACACAACTCTGCTCTCAACCTCCTCGTACCCCACGCTGAAAAGTCGCCCCTTGCCCTCCCGGAGAAACGGGCACACGTTTTTGTACCCGGCACTCCCGTTCGGCACCTTCGCCCAAGCCCTGACAGCCTCAGCCTTCCATCAGCACTGTGTTCGCTCCAGCCTCCCAAAACCCTGTCCACTTTCTGTGCCACCAGTCTAGGGACGCTTCAGCTGAAGTGGAAACCAGCCCGCGCTGTGAAGTCATGACTCTTAACTTCACCTACTTATCATACCCTTTCTGTCATTTCCCCAGGCACACATTAAGACTTTAGGAAAGAGGTACCGCCATGTCCTAAATTCTGTCTTCTTCCCAGGCACCCAAATTTAGCTTCCCAAGTATCTCAGCTTCTTTCATACCCAAGGATGACAGCCCCAGGATTGCCCCAAACACTCTGGTATCTTCCAGGATCTACTTGTCCACTCAACAGGCCACTCGACAGATGGATCTCCTAATCATCGAGAGCGGAGCCTGTATTTCCCACGACCAAATCCTCTGCCATCCAAATTTCCCAGAGCTACTTCCCCAGCTTCTGGAGGCATATCCAGAACAGAGAACAACTCCTCAACCAAGGCTTATACCAAATTACAAATTGCCCCTCTAGTCCTGTCCAGTTGCAAGTCAAGTTTCCACAAATAAAAGGCAAGGCAGCCAGTGCCGGGTGGACCACGACCATCTGCAGAAGATTTAATGCCGTTGCTCCTCCACCAGCTCAGCAACTCTGGCCTCAAGATGCTTTCTGGAGCTCGGAGCGCCTCCACTTGTTGCACTGTATAGTATTTTATCAGAAGATAATCACTCATAAAGTGTGTCCTCTCTGCACTCACGTGTGCAGTTCCTAGTGCAATTAAGCCAGCGTTCTTCGATTCCCATAATTAAGCTAGGATTTTTACTTTATGACCATATAAAGTCCATCTTTAAACTAAAAATAGACCAACTGTTAATGGATTCTTTTTTTAATTACTTTAAACCACCAATTAGAGACTTTCATTGGACAAGATAAGTTACATATGGCCTTGCAGAAGCCTGCAAGGACTCATTTACTAGAACTTTTATTGACAGTTGCAGCTCAAAAGCCAACTTTTTTTTTTTTAAAGACTGAATGAGCCTCTGAACACAGCACTGTCAAAAGACCTATCCACAAACCAAACTGTTTGCATGCATGAAAGCAGAGATGACAATTACATGAATTTGCAGTGCTTAGTTCAGAATTATTAATGCTAGAAAACAGTTCAAAGCCTCTAGTCCCTATTTTGCTCAGAGACCTGCCTGGTTGCCCTTCAGCAGCCCCTGGCAATGGTGTTTCTACCGTCATTTATTATTTAAATAAAATAATATTTTTAATAAAAAGAAATTTTGACCCCACTTATAACTCTGTACCTGACAAGACACTGGCTTCTTTTCTTCACCTCTGGTGCTGCTCACACATTTTTCTTAAGTTGACCTGCCCACACAGTTCCTGATAAGCCAATGCTACATTGCCAGCTCTCCTCAGCATCACTTGAGTGGGAGGTTTAAATACCAGATTTCACAAAATCCTTTATCCACGTTTCCTAGCCCCGGCATTTCTTGAAGTATTGACAGATCAGCAAGCCTTCACAGTTCGCCTGGATGTGAGACAGCTGGACCTGCTTCTGCTGGACCGACGCAGGAGAGAAGAGCTGGCCCTTGAAAACCCAGCACCCAGCTCTTGACCCCAGGTGAGTCTTGAGGAGTCTGGCCCAGCTGATGCTGACGTGCTGATGTGCACTCCCAAGGAGCTGCTGGTTTGAGCTCCTCTGCCCATGCAAAATGCCCAAGCAAAAGGCAAGCCCAGGAAAAGCAAGCTCCAAACCTCAGGAGACTACAGGCAGTAAAGCCAGCAGCTTGCATCGCACCCACAAACTATTGTGCAACCAGGACAGAGCACAGAGAAATAAAACATATTCCCTAGTGAGACACTACAGCAAGCCCAACCTGGGGGAGCGAAAGACATGCAAACCAACATGGCTAACCTTCAAATGACAGCGCTGCCCGAGATGTCCTACCCAGACAGGTCCTGCCCAAGATGCACAAACGCTGTCCTGCACTGCGGCACACGACAGCGTGCCTTCTACCCTGAGTTAGAAGAACAAACCCCACCCCGGTCTTCGACCAGAGCTACCATACCAGCAGGAGGGCACTGCAGATACGATGAGCACCCGGCGATTTGAGCTCCCGTCTCACATCAAGACATTCACCAGCAACGGAAAAAAGGGCCACTGCTCATTTTCTCCACCCTCAACTCCTAGCAATATAAATTACCCAGGCATACATCTTATACGGACTTAGCCTTGTCCAGCTGCCGCATGAAGCCTGCAGCTTCATCTCAGCGCTGGCCACATCAGCACAGCTGATGACACAGAGGAGCTGAAAACACGGCAGCGGGGGTCAGCCCCGCAGCAGAGACCCCGCAGCTCACATGTCCTCGCACCAGCCCTGAAGCTTCCCGTGCCTGTGTTGGCCCACCCTAGAGCAACTGCGCGCCAGTCCAGCGGGATGATGAGATGTCTCTGAGAGCCCAGGCTCGGCTGCCAGACCTTCCCGCAAGCATGACGGTGCCGTCAGTGAGACACAATCTCTTGCACCAAGACGGTCAACCATGTGGGCTGCCGCACAGTCTCTGCACCATGTCCAGTACGAAACCCAAACCCATTGGGGTCACCATGATCACGGGGATTCAGCTGCCATTTGCAAGCCACCTTTACAAGCAGCTCTCCAGAGAAATCAGCATGCTGACCGAGATGACGTTTCAACGTGTAGAGGTTTTTCTCTGAAAAGCTGTCTAAATCTCTCCAAGGCATGCACTTTGGCTTCCCGGCAGCACACTGGGGAGCAGCTCCCACAGCAGCCACCTCCCTCCAAGGTCTCGCTAGCCAAGAGGGGCAGATCCTTCCACGCTGCAGACATAACTCCACACTTCTCACCTCTCCGATCTGTGACACAAAGAATGAAGCTTTTCTTTGCTTCCTGCATATTTCAAGATAGTGTTTCAAGAAAAAAACCCTTCTGTGCCACAGCCAGGAAGGCTCAGCACAAACTCCCACTGCCAGCGTTGAAACCAGTCCTCTTTTCACTTCAGTCTCCTACATGGCCTAAGCCTAAGGAAAGGCTAAGGTGTGTATTTTTGCAAAGCTAACGTCAGGATGGATAGCAAACCGACTGATGACCAGCAAAGCCAAGGAATTATCTGAGTTAAGTCCGAGTTACCTGCTGGGGAAATCCAGAAGATGCCCGTTCAAAGCAAGCGCTCTCCCAGCTGACGGCTGATCCAGAAAGGAGCAGAAGAACGCCTCGTGTTGTGAACCTAAGCCTCAAGACAACGAGGTGCAAAAATGGCCAGCCATCTACACAAGTGATCTCCTGTTTTATCTAGGGCTACGTCTACATGAGCAATCAGCACAGCCAAGTTCGACAGCAAAGGAGTCACTGCTCAGGACCCGATAGTCACGCTGTCTGTGTTTCGGGGATTTTACTGTGATGGACCTAATACCCAGGGGTTGGTAGAGCTTGTCTTCTGGCTTAGTTAAACCCAAAACGAATCGGGTCATGTGCTCTGAGACTGCTCCACGATAAAACCAAGGTACATTATGCAGGGACAGCAGAGCACTTTGCTGCAGAAGCGCACGCCCGACCTGAGCTGCAAAGCTACCGCAGACACTGCCACGGCCCCGGGGATGTTCGGTGCGGGGTCGCGGTCACCCAAAATGAGACAATACCCCCACACAGGCAAAACCTACAGCCAGCCTGAGCAGGGCTCCATCTTGGCTGGACGTGGTGCCTTCCAGAGCGAAAGGCTCAGGACCAGTTCCCCTCTCCACGTGAGGAAGCACCAGCAGTATCGATCTGCAGAGAGACAGTGAAGCATTGTTCGGGGATATCCAGCCATTTGCTCTGTCTTGTTTTAATCGGTCAACACTCAAAAGACAGATAGCGGGGCCAGAAGTCCTCTATCTTTATCTTTTCTCACTTAATCTCCAGCTGACATTTTTCCGTGAAAACATGCCTCATTCCTCGCTGTATGAATTCAACTCTTCCTCTTCTGCAATATTTTGCCTGAAACAGGCTACACAACTGTTTACTACTTTTATAGATGCAGGCGTAACATGCTCTGACTCTCCCAAAAAACTCGGCTGCTCGTCTGGCTTCAGCCACGTACAGACATGGAATTGCAGAGACGGGAGCAGCAGAGGTACCCCAGCCGGGGAGCTCAGCCCCACGCCCCCGCCGCCCCGTGCTCCCCTGGGACCAGCTGCCCCGACGCCCCTTGGCTGCCCACGGCGAAGGGCCTGCCAGAGCTGCCGTCGCCCGGCTCTTACGTGCTTCTCCGCAAGCGGCACCACCTGCCCTCTGCCCTGAGCACCAGCCCCAATGCTGAGGCACTCGAACGGCGGCCAAGGTGCACCTCGGCCATGCCCCTCTGCCAGCCCAGCCCTCCTGCGCCGCTCTGAAAGCCTTTTCCCACCCTCCAGATGGACACCACCTCCTCTGCTGTGACTGCTGGGAACTTCTCCCCCGGGGACAAGCGCTTTTCACCCAGCTTGGTACCACCTGAGTCCGCCGGCTCAGGAAGTGTCTTCGTTAGCGACAACGGCACCACATCTGCCTGCGGGAGGGCATGTCCAGAAGCAAACCGCTCATCCTGTCCCTTCCAATGTAATTCTCCAGCAGCAACTTTTACGTCATCCAAATTGCAGTAAAATATCCAGTATACCATTGGAGAAGTAACTCTGTGAACCCCTAAAAATAGATGATTTGGCATTTACTTCTCTCTGCTATCTACAGCTGTTCAGACCAGCATTAACAAGCAGCAATGCACGGCCCAGCAAAGCCTCAGAGCCCGCTTGTATTTCACGAGAAGTGGGACGCATTGCGGACCCCTGTGTAGGCTGACTTCCCCCCAGACTGTAGTGCTGCTAAAACAGCGTCCCATTGGGAACCAAAATGCTTTGAAAAGATAAAAAGTAAAAAAGAAGGATAGGCAGGCTAAGAGAAACTCCCAGAGCGGACCCCAGCCCACCTGGCATGAAGGGCACGGGAGCGGAGGCAGCACCGCTGATGGGAGCAGAGCAGGCAGCCGGACCCTGGCAGAGCAGCTTCAGCTGCCGCACGAGGAGCATCCTTCCTGTGCCATCAGGCCACCACCCTCAGTAACCCCAACACGAGAGAGCCCACTTAAGAGAAAAAAAAAAAAATACCACAAACTTCAGGCCCAGAGATTAGGCTCTGGTTAAACAGGCTTTTAAAAGAGGTTATAATTTTGAAAGTCCGTTTAGATTAACCTTAACTAGCTTTAAACAATATATACGTATCTCCTTGCCATGTTCGCAACCCACGCACAACATTTTGCGGGGCCAGCGAGCTAAATCACGTGCAAGTGAACGGAGTAAAAGGAACCACAGGCTTGGAAAAAAGCTCTGGGCTGAAATTATCTTTCATTGTTGCAAGTGGCACAGGAGATGGCAACAGCAGAAGGAATCAGGAATAAAAATGGAACTCGCTTGTTTACCTTGTCGGTTTTGTCAAAACATTTTGACAACACTTTGCATGCAGCCCGCTTCTCTGTTCTGCTACCAAAAATTCAGATCCTTTCACCTATCTTCACGTGTTACAGAAGAAAGCCAAGAAGAGTAAAACTTTTAGGGAGAGAAGTGTATGTGCAAAAAATACGAAGCCCGGCATGAGAACTTAAAACTACGCCGGACTCCTCTTGCAGATAGTCCAAACACCAACATGAACAGTGACCCTTCAATTACACAAGCTGAGTTAACAAGGAGCAGGCAGCCAGCAGAGGAGGGTAGTAAGAAAATAAAAGGAAAGTTTGGGTAGCCTGACAAAAAGCAAAGCAAAAAGAAAAGAAGAAAGAAAAAAAAAAAAAAAAAAGAAAAAAAAAAAGAAAGAAAAGAAAATAAAAAGGAAAGGAAAAAAAAAAAAGGAAAGGGAAAAAAAGGTGCAAACCAGGATTTTAAATTTGCAATTAAAAACAAAAAATTCTTGACAGTGTTTTTTTATCTTGACAGTGTTTTTTAACAGAGAAACTCTCCGGCGCTTTAGGCAGAGCCCTACCTCTCAAAAAGCAATCCAAGCCGGTAAGAAGCAGCAGGTTTTTGAAAGAGCAAATTGCAGAGTTGTGGAAGAATTTGCTTTTGCTGCTTTCTTTCCAGCTCACCTAAGAGAGACTCGTTTTCTACCCGTTGGACTAGCAAAACCCAGGGAATTGGTTGGTTCTAGTTATACTTTGAGTTGTCGTGTTTCACGAGAGCCCCCTGAAATGTAAACCTGTTTTAGCATTCTTGTACATTAATGTCAGGATTCTCCACTTCTAGCTCCCACAACTTCTGCCACAGACAAGTCAATCAGATTTGGTATATGCCCTGGAACGGGAAACGGAAGGTCTGGGTTGAAAGCGAACAAGCAAACAAAAAATAATTATGTCAGTGCTCTGCAAGGTGTTGGATCCAAACTTGGTGGATCTGCTGAAGTCTTCAATCCAAAACACTCAGTAATTTTACTTTAAAAAAAAAGTTTAACCTGTTGAAGTTAAAGAAAAGAAGAAAGCGGCAGACCTTTGAGGAAGGCAGACAAAGTGTGCGGGTGCAAAAATGTAACGTGCTGGAGTTCTCCACCTTAGAAGAAATCAGAGTTTTGCTTGGTTTGGTTTGGTTTTTCTTAAGTGCCAGGGAAACGTGCTTCCCAAAGGGCGGCTTTAGAGTTTACGGCCACCAAGGTGGAAGCGTGAAGTGAAGACATGCCAAAAACGTCAGGTTTTCGTAAACCCTTCTTGAAAAAGTGCACGTGTTTTTAGTAAAAATGCATATCTACCAAATCTCCACTGACTACCGCAGGCCACCTGCGTACGGAAAATCGCATCAATTTGCAGTGTCAATGCTGACACTTTTGTGTTCTCCTTCCACCCGCCTCCCCAATTTTTTTTTCCTTGGGAGACATACAGCGCCACTGCATTAGAACGTACAAGAAATGAAAACAGTGAGTACAACTGATATAGATCCATTGATTTTTTATTACAAATGTACTTGATCACTTGGCTTCAAAAAAGTTTAAATCAACCCCTATTTCTGTACGCCAGTACAAAGTAAAATCTATTTTACAAATTAAATACCTAAAAATTTGACAAAAATATTAAAGTTTGATGGAAAAAACAGTTATAAAAATCTTAAATCCCCTTTTAAGAAGGTAAGAGATAACATCCCCTCCCAACCCCACAGTCCTGTTATACAATAGTCATTTTTTTAGAATAGGTAGGTATGTAATATCTCGCTGTTAGCATACAAGTCACTCTAATAGCTTTATCTGTATATACTCCAGTTAGTGCACGAATGCCATCTGATTGAATATAATCAACTATCTTTAATTGATCCCTAATTTACATTTCATAGCTTGCATAGTTTGAAGGGACAAAGGTTATACTACAGCTAATCATAAAAAAAGGTGGTTACAGTGCTATTTTTAAAGGCAACAAAGTAATTGCTCCCCGCCCCCCAAAAAAAGAAGTTATCGGTCGGCTCTGAGCAGGGGTTAAATCACCGGCAGCTTCCCGCCTCGCTCCACGGGATCGTCTCTGCCTCGCACCCGCCGCACCGGGCACCCCTCTGCGCTTCGCAACAGCCCAGCTACAGGTTGCGAGCCGCTGCCCCCGCGAGCGCTGCGCGTCTCACCCCTGCAAGGGGTGCGCACCAAAGGGACACTGCCAAGTAGGTTTTTTTGTCTTTTTCCTTTTTTTTTTAATTGACTTTTCCAAGGAGCACTCTGCCGCAGGCGGGTACGCCGCGCTGGAAGCCCAGCGCCCCGTCCGCGCCCCACCGCTGTTTCCGACCGCGGGCACGGCTGCCGGCAGCCCCTGCCTGGCCAGAGCCTGGACCCTCGCTGGCAGCACCGGTGCTGGCTCCGGGCCGGGCCCGGCCAGTGCCCGCCGGCTCCTGGGCTGCCTCTCGCCGCAGCATCGCAAGCGGGACCACAAAGAAGAGGCAGGAATCAACAGCGGCTCATTCTGTTTCGTTTTGTTTTTTTTTTTCCTTTTTTATTTAACTTCTCAGAGACAGAGCAATTTTACTTTAAAAAAAAAAAAAAAAAAATAAGGAATTTGAATTTGGAGGACATTTCTCCATTACCGTAAAACCACTTAAAGGGTGGTTGTATTTCAATGGTAAACTACTTGACAGTGTCCCTTTAACTTAAAAATAAAATAATGTCAGTATTGCAATGAATTTCAAGTTTTCTTGCACGTAGTCATTATAAAGTAGCTTTTATCATGCTCCTGGACCTATTCTACAAGACATTTAAAAGCATATCATCAAGGAAAATATAAGGCATACTTCTCAGGAATTAGGTATCTTGGCACATTTGAGCATACTGTCTTTTTTTTTTAAAACAACACATATGGTCAAATATACCTTACTTCTTCTAACATTAAACAGGGTTTTCTGTACTTTGTTTTAAATACTGAGATATTAGAGCCTTGGTAAAGTACCGAGCACCTCCGGGAAAAAAAAAAAAAATTAAAAAAGCAAAAAATAAACCAAAACAAAACCAGAAGCAAAATCCCATGAACCTTTACAGTCATTTTAGTCTTTCATTATCATCATTCATAAAGTCCTAGAACATACATAACGTGCATTGAAAGAAGAAAAAAAAAAAAAAAACAACAAAACCCAACAAAACACGCAGAAGAAACCCAAAACGAGACAAAAACTGACCACAAGTTCTCGGACACCGTTCACGAGACTGCCAGCGGGCCGTGACAGGCTGTACTGGTTTGACTGGAACCGCGCGGCCCGCGCGCTGCTCGACTCGGCCGGATCCCGGGCAGGATCCGGGCGGCGCAGGTGAGGAAGACCACGGGGAGCAGCCTGCCTCCTTAGCGATGCTCCCAGGAGCCGGGAGGGTACGGAAGGACATGCTGCCGTGCTCTCATTGCCTCCGGCTACTTATTGCTGGGAATAACGCAGCAGCGTGGAACTACGAGCGCCGGACCGTGTCCGTCGGCAACGCGACAACTTTGGGGAGGGCAGTGAACAGCAGGACCGAGACAATCAATCAAGTAGCAAAACCAAAGCAATTAATTTCCTAACTACGTCTAGCAGCATGGAGAATGCAGTCCCGCACACATCACAGTTGAAGTACAATAATCGATGGAACTGCCCATCCAGACGCTCCGACCAAAAGCAGGTTATCAGACAAATGTTTACATGCAATTGAGAACCATTTCAAATGTCACATTACGCACTCCGAAAGCTTATTTTACTACTGGGAAATAGGAAAGTGCACATTAAAGCAATTTTAAACATTTCCAGTGATTGTTTAAAAGAAACAGAAACACCTCACTACCGGCATCTCGCATTTAACTTTCTGTGAACACTAACAGCAAACTTCTTTAAAGGGAAATAACGCATGGTACAATGGAAACAGCTTGTTTTGACACTTACAGTACATTTCCAAACAAAAAAAAAAAAAAAAAAGAAAAGAAAAAG